>CM055092.1:52646140-53049590 GCA_029204225.1 Diphasiastrum complanatum | reverse complement strand
GATCGAGATGAGTTAGTTAGTGACTTACTTGGTATTGCTTGATGTACTTGCATTTCAAGGATACTTATCTGAAAAATGGATAAATTTGCTAATCATGCCTGTTTGTTTTTTGCAGGTGAACCCTGACTGCTGCATGGTACAGACGACAGCTGCTGCTCCTTGTGTACCACCTACGGAGGAAGAGCTCGAGTATGAGATTTATCGTGACCTGCACATGCAGGCACAGGCCGTTTGAGGCCAGGTCGACCCTGAGTTTATAGGGCCTTCCTAGGGTACGAGATCACAATGAGAGGGCGACCTAGAGGGAGCAGCAAAGGAGGAGCAGTTGGAGCCAGGAGGGGGCAGGAGGGAGGGAGAGAGGGAGGGAGAGGGAGAGGGAGGGGACAGGGTGGAGGCAGAGGCAGAAGCTCACCACGACGCATGGCACCCTCAGCGTCATTTGCAGACTCCTTATTTGGCAGTTCCACAGACTCCAATGACTCGGCTTTGAGTTAGAGGATGAGTGTTAGTTGTCAGTGTTTATGAGACATTGTTTATAAAACATCACTACACTTTTTACGGCCTTGAGCCCGACATTATATATTTTCACTTTTTACATTGTGTCTTGTCGGTTTGTGTTTCGATATGGTTTTTTTCAGCATGGTTTACTTCCGTATGGTAATTAAAATTACCATACGGAAGAGAGAGAGAGAGAGAGAGAGAGAGAGAGAGAGAGAGAGAGAGAGAGAGAGAGAGAGAGAGAGAGAGAGAGAGAGAGAGAGATTCAATATGGTTTCAATGCTTTGCTCTGCACATGATTTCATTTCACACAATATACAAATTCGATTGAATACATGCCTTGTGGGTAGAAAATCACTTAATGGCCCAAAAATGGACGACATCAGTCTTGAAAATCTTGGCAAACTAGATAAATGAACTGCTCTCAATAAACCGTTTCATTTGATACCCATATTGGCACTAAAAAAATTTCAAAAAAAAAAATTAAAAAACCATGTTCCTGGAAACCCTAATGGGAAATCCCGGATCGTGATCCGGAAAGCGTTCTGGAACATGGCCTGCAACTCTGTCAGCAATAATATTAACAACTCACATAGCCACAACCCTCTATCACATCATATTTTTAGTTCTCTATAGAAGCCACCAACATATATGCAAACATTAGAGAGTCGGATAGGCTGACCAGTTATGGTACATAGCTTATTTCATTAGATTTTCCAATATTAGCTGGTGGCTCTGCACTACGCAACTCTTAGGACCTGGAAAGTATGCTGGTTTGTCTAACAGTTTTTATTGTAGGATAATGAGTAGTTTATCTTTAGTTACAAGAGACTGTTTTACACATGTACACTCTCTCTCTCTCTCTCTCTCTCTCTCTCTCTCTCTCTCTCATGCTGCTTTTGTGCACCAAGAAGCTTTCCCAGTGGAAAGGGCTCTTATAGTTTTCATAGATTCTTTAGTATCTTTCATTCATGAAAGATAATTTAAGGGTATTTGATGTTTATCATGATATATACATGCCCAACCAAATCAAAAGGAGTTCGAGAGATGTGAATGTCCAATGATAAGGATTAAATTTTCTAGTTGATGACGCTATGGGGTGCATGAGCTAAGTACAATTGGGATGACAAGTTCCCTTGCATCTCCTCTTTAGAATTGTAGCTGGTAAAGGTAAAAAACAATATAATAATTTTTTGCTGACTCTTTTCCTTTCAAGTGTTTCTGATGCTTTCATCTGCATATTTGCCAGACTTAAGATTAATTAGAAAAAAAAGTCTATTTCTGTGAAACAAGGCATTTGCTAACATTTTTCTTCGGTTGGCATACTGGGTTCGGTTTGTCCCCTAAATCTTACCAAATCAAGCATTCAGTAACTACTGGAGATACTACATGTATCTGCATTTATGTCACTGAAGTGTAGCAAATACTCATAGCAATTTGAACTTTTAGAAAAGTTGACAATCACTTCAACAACCATATACTCTGTAGCACCAGAACTCGGCTACTGTGTTATGTAAAGTTCAGAATTTTCTAATCATTTGAATGGTCCACGATATACCTAAAGAGGTTAGGGCCATATAGCTCTTGTAGGAGCAGAAGACGGGTAACCCTTCTGATTCAAAGATAGTTTGGAGGGTGTTTTTTCAAATGAATTTCCTGTTTTCAACTAGAAAATTAAAGAGCACTACATCCACGACACCTTTGTAGCGATAAGAAAACACACTTCATAACAAGATATGAATTCAATTCCCAATAGTACAGTACATATGCAAACGTAATATTGTCAGCCTTAAGGCTATAAAAACTCATTGCAAACCCTCACTTATGATGCAGATTCTACCTTGATGGAGACACCATTGCAAGCTGTGTCAGGATTTGTGGTCCCATAAGTATCTGCCATGATTCTATGGCTTTTTCCTTTCCCCAGCACAAAGACATGTATAGGTCCACTGCAGAGTTGATAAATGCAATTTAGCACATACAAGAAACAGTCTACTGCATCATACAAACAAATATTTATAAAATTTAGACATTTTAAAGGTTCTAGAAACACAGTCAGAAACACATCTCTGAACCGAGTTTCTAAATTTTGGCCAGTGTTTCTCAGAAATGTTTTTTGTTTTTAACAAAATTTTGATTTTTGTGGGCAATATGGGTTATCGAATTAAAGCTCTAATCAAGGGCATTCATTTATACCAAGTGTTTCAGTTACAGTGTTGTCCAGTTTAGGTGCAGTCAGTCCTTTTGGATTCTGTCAATCCCTATATAATGATAAAGATCTGTTTTCTGTTTTTTTCCTAGCAATTCTAGATCCAGAAAACGCATTTCTGGGGAACTGTCTTTTGCCAGAAACGCTGGCGACTATGGTTTAAATATACCTAATAATATACTGGCCCCATCATCACTAAGGTATCTTTCTCTAGTACGACCTGAAAGAACATCTTACAACTGCCCAACAAAGGCTCTGGGAATTTGTCTAACTCAATGAGTAAAGTGAGTCTTCAGAAAGACTAGCTTCTTTCCTTAGAAAATGGAAGAAGCATCTTCCTGACCCATGAATTTCCACAATATACCATATGTAGCAGATGTTGCATTAAAAAGCTTTTAAAAGGTCAAACATCATTGTTAACATCAGTGCAATGAACTTCTTTTCAAGAAAAATCTAGTCTCAGCACCCTCAAATTGTATCAATGAGCAAATACCTGCAGATGAAGCACGGTTAGTCGCTGGTAGTATGACTTGGAGCTATAATTCTTCATAGAACTCCTCAGCTCGAACACGGGTAAGCTGCACATTTGGTTAAAAAGAAACAAAACAATAAGACTTGGATAAGGAATTTCCATGTCAGGTTGCAGCTGACTCCACTGCCACTAAAGCATACACATTTTTACATTGAAAGAAGCAATGTGCAACAAATTGATGCGACAATAACTCACAGATTTTACAAAATCTAAGCTTGTGTTTTAAAAACTACAATAGATGCAAGCAAGTCGACAATTTCAAGTTCCAACAGGAAAGTGCTAGAGCACTAGCATTGACGATTGCAAAAAACCAACAATCAACCATTAATGTAAATGTCAAGTGTTGTGATACTACAAACCAACAAATGTATGGATATTTTGTATATCTCGACAGTTTCATGGCAATATCAATACCATCTGGATTTTATGTAGCATGCAGAACTACAATATTCACATTCCGAACGAAACTAAGATAGCAGAATCTTACCTTAGTATTGCTGGCATTACTAACAGTCTGAAACATAAGCCCTGTAACACATTCAATTCAACTGGGATATACTGCAGGAGCGTAATTGTGAGACAGGAGGAAAAGAAAATGGCCCCGAAAATGAATGGAAAGACTGAGCGGAAAAAGGAACATAAATAAATGTACCCGTCTTACTTTCGAGAAATCTAACCCCCACTTCATGAGTTAATGATGATGAGGATACTTTCAGCTCGCCCTTAATAGCATAGTGACCGTGGGACAGAAACAAAAACATCCTCGAGAAAATGGGAATATTAACAGGAATGCCATGCCATCATAGACATATATTAACCATATACATACACATAAAACTATAAAGTTTATAGTGATTTGAATTTCAAAATTCAATAATGTATATACAAAACTGAGGATGACTAATGTCTTTATGTAGGTGTCACTGTCATTCAAACCAACAGTACCAGTACAGTTTTGTCAGTTTCTCTTGTACTTCTCTGAAACTTGGGAGCACAAAACTTACATATTATCAAGTTTTAAGGGGTATCACTCCTATTCTCTAAGGAATGAAAAAAGTGATACAAAGAGAAATTGGAGTGGCTTGTTTCATTTGCAACTCTTCGAAGGGATCTATCAAACTCGCCAAAAAAGACACCAAGAATTAAAACACAGATGGTTATCATCAAATGGCTTCATATGCTCGTCCACCAAAAGCAATAGTGCGCTCAAGTATGTCTTGAACGTGCTTGAAATCATTGGGCTAATTGTAGACATGAAAATTGGACCTCTCCTTCTCAGATGAGATCATCATCCCATTCAACCAAAAAAGGGAGATGACCTCAGCTGCATTGATGGTCGGGCCAAGTAGCTCATGCCCCACCACGTAGTTGTCAGAGGTACAGCTGTACCTTCGACATGTGACAGAATGTGGAGGCTAGTTTGGGAGGCAGCCTCCTACATGTGGCTGGGCAAAGAGAGATCCATGATGAGTTTCAACATGGTGGCATCAATGGCACATGGTTGAGTTAGTGCATCTGAGGTAGTGTACAAGAGGAAGTCCTTACAAATTGGGTCGCATCAGAATTCGTCAAGCGGGGAAAGAGATCAAGCATAGGCAGCAAGACAGCTCTTCATGGATCTTCATAATGACTAAGGATGAAGTGATGCACAAAGTGAATCCATCGAGCTGGTGTAGAACATAAATATATAGGAGCTTTTAGCAGTACTACACCAATCTAATGTTAGGTTCGTTACAACTGGATTGTTTCTCATATTCTCTGACAATAGACCATAGAATTAATGAACCGTTAACGGATCACCACGGTTCTGAGAACCGTACAGTGAACCGTACGGTTCTTTAAAAATTTTGCCCAGAACCGTGGTGAACCGTACTGAATAATTAATTAATATACTTAGATTATTAACTTCAAATGATTTAATCTCCCAAATTGATAAGAGAGAGGGAGACAGAGAGAGAGGGACAAAAATTGATAAGAGAGAGGGAGACAGAGAGAGAGGGACAAAAACGAGCTTTGAGGGGTTTGGGGGCAAATTTAGTAAAGTTAATTAATTATTTTTTTACATGAACTGTACTACGGTTCAAGGAACCGTGGGTTCTATGCAATAGACCAATTTAGAGATGCTGCTTGAGTGCATGATCTGTTGCCAGCTTGCTGCTTTTGTACATACTCAATATTCCAGCAAGTCTTTTTGGCACCCCTTTATAGAAACCAGCATGTGATATGGCCGCTCAATAGAGAAATTCAATTAACACAATAGTTTTTCTAATAAGAATTGTGAACTGAATATAGTGAACAATACATATTTAAAGAGAAGCATAAGTTAGTGCAGCAACAAAGCATTTGCTTCCTGGTAAAATAAAGTTAAAACGCCTTACATTGATGATTGGCACTATAATAAGAACTCTTACCCGATCCTGAGTCTCGGCAACAGTTACAAAACCATTTGAATGCATGGCATAGGTGATGTCATGCACGTATCCAGCATCAACAGCATCAGGCTTGATTATTGCCAAAGTGAGTTCTGAACAAGGAACTTGAAGAAAGGTGGATGGCTCTATTGCAGCAGCAGAATGATCAGCGCATGCCGCCATGGATACCTCCAAAACTAGAATTGATCAAGGAGGCTTGCTCGTCATACCTGCATTTGCCCTCAAAAACTCGAATTCATCAACCAAGGTTGCTTATCAAAATATTAAACAGCATCAATTTGCATTCATCAAGCAAGGTTGCACATTATCATAATGTTAAACAGAACCAATTTGCACATGCCTTCACTGATTTCATAGAATATAACATGATCAATTTGCACATGCCTAACTGATTTAGACTAGATCAATTTGCAAAAGCCTCTCACAAACTAGAATATATCAAAAAGACTTGTGTACTATCATACAATTAAACAAGATCGATTTGCACATGCCGCCATTATTTCTCACAAACTTGCCAATTCATCAAGCAAACTTGCTAAGAAAAAGCAAGATTGTGTAAGTTTTTGCTTATCATTAGATTAAATAGGATCGACTTGCACATGCCTCAGATGATTTTTGCAAACTCTAATTCATCAAGCAAGGCTTAGTTATCATCATAAGTTTAAACAGGATTGAAGAAAGCTTCTGCTTATCCTAGAATTAGATAGGATCAATTTTTACAAAGGTCTCGATTGATTCTTTAAAACAAGAATTTCAAAATTGAACTTGCTCGTCAAAAATATTAGACAAGATCAACAGACATCTATCATGATGAAAAGTTAAATGGAACAAAAGAGGAGGGAAGATAGTGTCATGCAAGAACATCATATCGGTGCAAATTGTTGAGATATGAGCCACCAAACTCAATAGATGTGGCAATAACTTAAAAGTAGCAACTGCAAAAACCGTTTCAATATCGCCTCCTGCTTGCAAGATGGGGTGTATTATGCATAATGACTCAGAGTGCAAGCAAGATGCCAAAATGTTCCTTGAGTATGAGGATGGGTGGGGGCTTGTCTGCACTCATCGTGCATAATAAATCTTGTTCAATCTTATGATGATAAGCAAGCTTGCTTGATGTGTTATGGGCATACATTACATAGTCCATACTTCCATATTTTGACCACATAAGTACCCACAATCTGTTGGGGTCTCATAATTGTTTTTAAACCCCTACTATTTTGAGTGGAAAATGCTAAAACCCATAATTTTGAGAACCTTTTGGACATTTGCCATATCAATATAATAAGGAATCTACCATTTCTCAGATTATGAGTTTGGAGTTTTAAGCTTCCTGTAGGGGAGTAGATCTGCCTAAGCTATTGGTAGCATCAAGTTTTTTTTAGTTACAAATTGCTTGTGTGCATGCTTTTTTGTTGTCTTATGCCTTGTTTGACCAAGATTTGTGATTGAGTTTATAACAGTATTAGAGCACTTTCTTGGGCAATTTTCAATGTCTGGTAAGTGGCCCCCTAGTTCTTTGCTGCATTCACAATCTTTTCTTGGCTAGCGCCGTACTTTGTGGACATTTTGGCAGCTTCTTTAGATTTAGTTTGTAGGGTTTCATGGTATTAGATATCTATGCCCTAGGCAATATGCCCCCAAAAGGTTCATCGCCCACCTAAGCCATATCGTACAAAATCTCTCTTTTTTTTGTTCTTGATATCAGATACGTGCACACACTAGCCCATTTGTAAACAGCTAAATAGCGTGTCGCACACCTAAGCGATATCATATAGATTATTTTTTTCTTTTTGTGATAACAAATACATGCACCCTAGCCCATTTGCCACAACCAAATAGTCGCTTATTGCACACCTAAGCAATATTGTAAGGAATATTCTCTCCGTACAAAGTTCTACATTCTTTTTGTTCATTGCTTTTCCCTTCATCATGAAAAACACGCATTCTTGTGTCTTCCTCATATCAAAATCTCCAAGTACAACTAGGTGATCTAGCCACTAAAAAAACCACACTGTAGCATGACATTCAAACCCAAATCACAAGTCTACAAAGTTTGTCAAAACCTATGCTTGGCCCTAATATAACCTAGGTCAGTTACTAGGGGGCCTAATGCCAAATTTTGGTCAAGGCCGGTAACCGAAGTGGACATTTGGACCAAGTTGGGATAGGTGGACCAAGTTGGGATAGGTGGGGCAAGTAATGGCCCAATGTGACCGCTTGCCTATGAGCATCCGATATTCACAAGTCACAGGTGACATGCATGCCAGGTGGATTGATCATCCACAGCTGGATGCCATGTGCCAGGTGACAAAAATAGCAAGTAGGACTCATAGAGGGGGTGCTTATAGTTGGGAGGTTCATTCAACACACTGGTCATCCAAGTTTCACGAGCCTGTAGAGACAGGTTTGTGACAATTGGTATCAAAGCCACGTTTTAGAGAGAGAATGTGACGAAAGACCAGCTTTTTGCTCTCTTTTTTTTTTGTGTGTGTGTGTGTGTGTGTGAGAGAGAGAGAGAGAGAGAGAGAGAGAGAAAGAAAGAAAGAAACATCTTTATTAATGTCCATGGAATAACCTAAGGTACATAGGACTGAAAAAAAGTACATGTCAAGTATGCCCGGTGGGAGCGTGAAAGCTCTACCGCCTAAAAGAAACAAGATTACAGTAGAACAGGAAATAGTGCTAGGCACAAGGAGAGTCAAGCATCATAGATGTCTCTCTGCTTGTGAGAAAAAATGATGTAAAGTATGTTGTGGCACTATCTCTGAGAGAGTTGTGTCTCTCTGTCGTCGAGTGGATGATCGGTGGTGTCTATGTTGTCGTGAAGCTGTAGGTTGTGGCCTGTGGGCTGGCTGTCTCTCTGGTCGACGACATTGTCTCTGCCGTCTATGTATGGTGGCATCTGGAATCTCAGCCTCTCCATCAAAGTCACTACTCTCCTGCCTCTGTCTTCGGCGGGATAGACACTCCTGTATGCTCAGCTGTATCAAGGGGGAGGTGTCAGCATCAAGACTCGCCATACGCAAGTCTATCATCTCCCGGATCATCAACGCAACACATCTGGAGTCCTCATACGATATCAGGGTAGAGAGTGCAAGTGGATGATCTCGAAACAAGCACTCGAATCTCATAGTAAGCTGGGCATCTGAAGAGAAAATGAAACTCATCCTCTATATCATGTAGGTCACACATACTACAAATCCGCGCATCTCTCGGGATGCCCCTGTATCTGCTAGTCTCAACGGCTAACTGGTGAGAGGAAACCCAGAACTGACCAATCACTATCCGTAGTCTATGTGAGATACTGTCCACTAGGTATCTGGGTACAATGGGATACCAGTGAAGCGCGTCAAGATGCCGTCGCAGACCTTCCCTCGTCCTCGAAAGCAAAACCACATCATCAGCATATAATAGGATAGCGATAACGAGGTCACCCAATGTGCATCCCTCACCTCCCTCTGTCTGTATAACCTGCTCAAGCTCGTCTATATATAAACCAAAGAGTGTAGGAGAAAGAGGACATCCCTGCTTAACCCCAATGGTACTCTCTATCTCTAGTGATACAACTCCTGATACCCGGATACGACCAATAACTCGTCTGTACAATGCCACAACTGCCTGTATGATATCCTCCTGGAGGCCATGGTCCCGAAGTCTCTGTATCAGTAGATGTCGAGGCACAGAGTCAAAGGCCTTGCGGAAATCCACAAAGCAGCAGTATACACGCTCTCTCCTGGCCTTAGCTTCCTCAATGATGAATCTCAGGGTGAAAATATGATCTGATGTGGTATATCCTAGTTTGAAACCTGCCTGACCTATGGCATGCAGTGCTCGGGTATCCATCTCTGTACTGATCTCCGACTGAAGAATAGAACTAGATTTAATCGGTCAATGGCCTCTTCTATTATGGCTGGAGAGAATATATCAAAAGTACGTGTGTAGGGATGTGTGGGAAGTGAAGGGGTGTCAAAAACAGTGTACAACGATGTGGCATAGGTTGCCCATGTGTTAAGATCTGTGATCTGGGGTGGAGGTGCCCATAAGAGGAATTTTTGCCAAAATGATCGCGACGAGGAGCTAAAATGAAGGTCCATCATCTTCTTCCCCTGGCCGATTTCGTAAGTAATTTTCTTTTTTCGGGTGGTTCTACGGTATACACGGGATAAGTCCTTTACCATATGGGAAAGGTGGCAGCGTGCATAAATCAAGTCCAGATGAAGTTGGTTACACTCGTGGTCATACCAGGGGTTGTGTGGCCGATTATGTCGTAAGTGCTTGGGCCGTGGAGATGGAAAAGCAAGGGATGCAGCGGTATGCAAAGTCCGGACAAGAAAAAGAGACTGGTCCGTCAAAGCATTGTCGTAAGGGAAATGAGTCAGGAGGTCAGATAATGTAGTGCTTGGCGTCTCTCTTCAACTTGGATATAGGTAAGGTCATCATCCATGAAGATTTTGGTGTCTTTTAATTTGGTTCTTTTCCGCAAGGTTTCCTTACGATATGTATGTGACGTGAAGCAGAGGATCAAGGTAGAGGTGTCTTTTTTAGTAGACGCCATGCTGTATCCAAACCATCTGCATTGTGTCCTAGGGTCGTGCATAAAAATCTTTTAGCTTCGTCAATGGCGTCTTGGGTGTCAACGATGCCTCATACCCCCTAATATTGAGAGCCTTGGAATCTCGAAGTTTCTCTTCCGTAAGAGTAGCGGAAATGAATGATGAAAACGGGGGAGACATACTTCCGTCATCGGCTGTCCAAGGTGGGCTGGTAGCTTTGTTCTTGGTGATGAATCATGATAGAAGCCCATGTTTTGGTTGATTCTTTGTGTTGGCTCAGTTGTTGTTCCAGATCTTGAATCTTCATCTTTGTCTATTCTTGTGGCTAGGAAGCATATTTATTTTCTATTTTTGTTCAAAGTTGTTGGTTCTCTGTGCGTAGGTGGATGATTTCCAGTTTCAGAGTTTGCACATCTGCTTTCAGTCCTTTCAGTTGGTAGGCTAGGAAATTCTCAAAGGATTTGGAGGTGGTGTAGTCTGCATGAGACAAGAAGGGCGTATTTGGAGCAGCGCTGGTAGAGATGGGGGTGGAAGGCACAGGGGGTGAGGGGGGGCTCGAGTGGGATTGCTGTTGCGTAGCAAGTGTTGCTCAACAACAAGAGGGGCGGTGAAGGGGGAGTGGAGAGGAGGGGCAGCAGGTGGGGGCACTGGGGGGGGGGGGGGGCATGGCAGGTGGAGCGGAGGAAGAGGGCGGAGCAGCAGATGGGCAGGGCAGGGTAGCTAGTGGGGCGGAGGAGGGTGGCTGGGCACCAGGTGGAGCGGAGGAAGGGGACTGAGCAGTAGTGGAGCAGAGGAAGGGGGCGGGAAGGGGTGGGGGATCAAGGGCTCCCCCTGGTTTTGTGCGCCATGGAGGTGGAGGAGGAGGGGTGATGGGGGGGGGGGACATGTTGCCAAGTGTGCTTTCCAAGTCTTTTGCATGAAATAACAGGCCAGAAGGTGACTTTTTCTGCCTCTAAGAATGCCAATGATGTAGCCTGGCTTCGGATGCTATTGGAAGAGATAGGTGAAATACAAATTCAGCCAACGGTAATGAAAATGGACAGTCAAAGTGCAATCTATCTCACTGAAGATCCAGTATTTCATTCAAAGACAAAGCATATCCCACTGAAATACCATCATGTTAGAGACCTAATCCAGAACAAAGAGTTACTGATCCAATACATCAAGTCCTCTGACATGATCGTGGATATCTTGACGAAGCCGCTAAATAAAACTCTATTCGAAAAGCATAAGATTGCCATGGGCATATCATAAAGGTTTCCTCAGTTCAGGAGTGTTGAAGTAGGTGACCTTCGGAAACCTATCAGGAAAAAGAAAAAAAGAAAAACACGTCAGAAATCCTCTTACGGCCCCTTACTTTGCTCATACGGGGCCCTACACTGAAAACCATCGTCACTCACAACAAGGAACATGTCTACGAGACATAACCATCGTAAAAGAGCGTTTCTCTTACGAATCCTAACGTTACAAAAACATGGAGAATGAACATGCAGTTAGCTAATGGTGACATATGCAACTGCAACAATGCTTAAATTAGCATTAGGAATTAAACTATTCTTTGAATCCTTTCTTGTAAGTAAGTTCCCATCTCCTTTCTTGTAAGTAAGTTCCCATCTATAAAACAGTATGGATACGATGCTAGTATTAGCGTGAGCAGGAGAGAGAGTGCCAGAGGTGAAGTGAGGATAGAAAGTAGTAAGCGTTCGAGAGAAATCTTTTCAAAAAGAAAAGTTGTTTTGCTCATATTGTAATATCCTTCTTGAATTTGATAATGCAAGAATGTTAGGATCAGTATTCTGAGTCCTATTTCTTGTGAATGATCCTATTTGCTTCCTTTGCTATTCCTTACTCTGCACATATCCTGCACATGCCTCTCTCCCATGTTTTCTAACAAACCAAGCAACATAATGAGCCACAACAACTAGAAAAAAAGGCCGATTGTCCAAAGATGTAGTGACCAAACATTCATCATAAAACAAATGTTATGATTCAGAACTTCGAAGTGTCCTCCAATAAGTAGTGATGTGGTGAGCTTTCATGCCCACGATTGGTCTCGGATAGCGTGTCCCGCTAGAGATCAATAAGACTACAACCCGTAAGTTAATTATGATTATGAGGGGTTTAGGGCCCTCATGTGCATATGGTCATAATTAATGGTTGGAGGCCTAAACTCATGATGGTGGATTTTAAGGGTCTATCAGTGAGTCATAGGGGAACTGGATGATGTGGCCTAGGTAGGCTGCATAGGTCTCCAGTGAGGTTTCACGGTGCACTACTTGTGGTGCATGGGCCTTGGAGGGTATATAAGTATACCCATTGGGCTCTCACTAGTGTATCCTTGATTGGTGCTAGTAGCTGTATGCTACTGGTATGACTCCTCTATCCCTTGGTGGGTGATTGATCCATAGCTTGAGGGCTAGATCCGTAAGATCTAGGTTTGGTTGGGTTGGTTTGTCCACCATCCGATACCCTTGTCTTGCTTTGGTGCGACTTGCTTGGCTAGTGCATCCTTGGTAGGGGCTTTATATTGCTATCAGAGCCAAAGCTAAGTGGTTTACCGTTGTGAAAGTAACAATCGATTTGATAAAGTACGCTCTTGGATGGTGATTTTTGAGGGGATTTTGTTTCACTTGTAACGTTAAGATTTTTGCAAGCACTTTTTGCTCTTTCTCTTTTTGGCGATAGGCAAATTTTCAGCTTTGTGCCAACTGGAATTTCGTGCCTTCAAAAAGCCAAATCTCTTGAGTACTTGTTGGTAACAAAGCAGTTGAATGTGTTTTTTCCCTTTTCAGTGTTTTTGTGCGGGGGTAGAGTATTTTTTAGAAGATGAAACCTTGCTCTTCTGGGAAAGGGGCTTTTATTCTTATAAGGCTGCAAACTGTAGATTAACAGGTTATTTTTAGTAAAATTGTTAATAGTTTCAGCATAGAATTCAAGCGACTCTGTAAGTGAGTTTTCAAGCTTTGTTTTTTGCATCTACAGCGAAGTTTAATCCATAACTGAAACAAGTATTTAACTGCAGGAAACTGTAGGTGACCAGTAAATGCATTTAAAAAGCATGGTTTGCCATTACACTGCTGGTGTTGAAACTGCTCCCCCATGCGCAATTTTGGGCTGCATTCTTGGATGATGCTGCCGCGTTCCTGCCCGTCCCCTTCCAATGGCTTGCGCTCTGCTTGACACTGTTTGTATCTCTCTCTATATCTCTCGCGGTTCTGCTCGCGGTTAGCAGTGACCCGATCTGCTCGCGCGCTGGGACCCGTTTTGATTGGATGGGGGGGGGGGGGGGGGAGGGGCAAAAAGTTAATCTTTCTAAATTGTCTTGCTTTGGAGTGGTGGTTTGTTAAGTGGAGATCATTTTTTTTTTCTTTTGTGAAAGCAAATTGACATTTGCTGCTTAATCTTAAATAGAATGCAATTGGGCAATTATACTCTTTTATTGAATTACATAGTTGCCATTAACAAGTTATGCTAATCTGAAAAAATTGCCTCGGGACTTTCAAATGGGAGATTGGGTGTATATGAGAATCTCGAAGGATTCTAGTGTAATGAGTACCGGCAAGCATTACAAATTGTCCTCTAGGTATAGAGGACCATATCAAATCGGATCCTTAGCTTACCAGTTGGACCTCCTGGAGGGAACTCAAGTGCATCCGGTTTTTCACGTCAGCCGACTCAAGAAGAGTTTACATGAAGGGGAGCATCTTGGTTCTGGAGACCAATTGGACATATTGGATGAAGCCGAAAAGATCTTGGATATAAGAACTAAACGATTGAGGAATCGTATAGTTGCCGCTTATCTGGCTCGATGGAAGGGTCGCACAGACGATGATGATTTTTGGGAACAAGAAGAGAGCTTAAGGAGAAACTTCCCTAGCTTTAAGTTTTGGGGTCTGAACTTGAATAAGGGGGGCGTGTCCGGCTAGAGATCAATAAGCCTACAACCCGTAAGTTAATTATAATTATGAAAGGTTTGGGGCCCGCATGTGCATATGGTCATAATTAATAGTTGGAGACCTAAACTCATGATTTTATGGGTCTCTCAGTGAGTCATAGGAGAACTAGATGATGTGGCTCATGTAGACTACATAGGTGTCCAATGAGATGTCACTTTGCACTACTAGTGGTGCATGGGCCTTGGAGGGTATAACTATATCATTGGGCTCTCACTAGTGTATGCTTGATTGTGGTGCTAGTAGTTGTATGTTGTTAGTATGACTCATCCATCCCTTGGTGGAAGATTGATCCATAGCTTGGGGGCTAGGTCCATAAGATCTAGGTTTGGTTGGATTGGTTTGTCCACCATCCGATACCCTTGTCTTGCTTTGTTGCGGCTTTCTTGGTTGGTCTCCTACTGATCGACTAATTGACATATTAATCTTCGTCCAATTTTTATCCAAACCTGCAACTTTCTTCGTGTTTTTACACAGTCGGCATAATTACTCGGAAATGGCTCACAGTGTCGGTATTTTCTCTCACTTCGGCTTTTTCGCAAAACACTAGATGTCTTAAATGTTAAGGAAATAACATTGGTGAAGACCTTCGCATTTTTTGCATGCCAATTTACGTTCTTTTTTGCATAGTGACAGTTTACGTTCATTTCTGCAAACAGACTGTTTACGACCACCAGCCACATACTTGCATTAATTTAACAGAAAGTGATTTCTGAGAAGTCCTAACTGGATGGATGCCAGCACGTCACTGGATGACACATTTGACGACCTAATTGCTTAGTATAAATAGTTGCTCATATTTCTACATTATGATCTTAGAGCAAGAAGAATAGTTAGTGTTCTCTCTCAAGCCTGCGAGCTTGAACACTCTTTGAGCATTCTAGCTTAGTTCTTTAGAGTTGATTAGAGATTGCTATTGCGCTTACTATTGATCAGTAGTTGCGCTTAATTCAGACTTATATTTAGTCGTTCTTTGAGAGGGAGCTGAAGAAACAAAACGTTTCTAGTTACAAAGCCTTGCTTGCTTTCAGCTCTCAGCCCGACGAAGACATTCGCGAACACGAAAGTCAAGGGAAACGAAGACGAACGGTTCGCGAACACGAAAGTAAAGCAGACGAAGATGAACGGTTCACGAACATGAAAGATTCACAAACGAGAAAACAAACGACCAAAACGAAGCCAATGACAGAAACAAAACCTTCTCCTGCCCTCCACGCTCCAAAGAGTACCAGTGAGAACATGCAAGTACCCAGAAGTACATATATATGATTAGATGGTATGACGTCAACAGATACATTTTAGGTCGTGGCTAATCTGCCACTCTTGCAATTCCCTGATTAGTTGTAGATGCTTAATCACTCTAATCTTAGATTTACATAGAGCAACCATACTTATTGGATGATACTTGACATATAGATCAACAGAATACACATACAATATAAGGTAGTAGTCTAATGCTAGTAAGCAATCAAGAAGAAATACAGGCAACAAGTCCGCCTGCGTGCGAGACGAGCTCTGTGATCAGGATCCATAGAGATCCAACTGTCCGCTAGTAAAAGCCAGACGATCACTTGTGAGAGAATCGTGTTTCTCCCACGCCAACGCACTGCGTGGAGCAGTGCTTGAAGAAAGCAGAGGAAGATCAATATAGATAATTTCTCTTGTTGTGTTTGATCTCGAATGCAAATGCTTCTGCTGTTAATCGTGTGTCTGAGTTTTCTTGTTCATTTTAATTCCGCACCTTGGTTGAAACAATGTTGAATGTTGCATTAATTTTATAAACGTAGATCAACAGTGAATGACTACATTCCAGAGGATTGTAGGAGTGATTCAGCTGGCAGTGTCCAGCGATCGCATCTGAACTCCATCCAAGTCGCAAGAGGATCGTGGTTCCTTTCCGACTGCGAAATACAAATTGCTATTCATGAACCTCATCAGATAAATATTGTCTTGACATCCATTTGGTGCATTTCGAGGTCTTCCACGACTACTAAAGCAATCAGAGTCCTGATTGACTGCATCTTGACGACACGACTGAAAATTTCTTGATAATCCACTCCTTCGACTTGAGTGAATCCTTTAGCCACCAGTCATGCTTTCCGTTTAGCAATGGAACCATCAAAATTGATCTTCTTCTTGAAGATCCATTTGTTGTCGATAACTCTCTTGTGAGTGGGGAAGTCGACCAGTGTCCAGGTCTGGTTCGTCAAAAGTGAGTTGTACTCGTTTTCCATAGCTTTTTGTCACTTCACAGCATCCTTGGAGTTAATTGCTTCGGCTAGGCTCTCTGGTTCTTCTAATGAAGTCCAGAATGAGGTGTATACCTCTCAGAAACTGTCCGAGTCCGTGAGGATCTGCAGACATTTGGTTGACCAGGATGAGATGATGCTTCTTCTTGAATTTCTCCAAATCTGTTCGAGCTGGCCCAATTGGTCTAATCTTATGACAGGTACTATCAGCTGCTCGACTTCTGTAGCTATAGCTGTAGGTTCCGTAGAAGGAACATGAATGTTGAAAGAATCCATGCTACGTAAAATAGGATGAAATGACATAACATTGTTTATCGATGGCTGTTTGAAATCATAGTATGTATGTTCTTGAAATATTACATCCCTAGAGACAAATACTATATTGGTGGATGGATCATAACTTTATAAGCTTTATGTTCATCAAGATAGCCAATGAAAATACATTTATTTGTATTATGATCCAACTTCTTCCTAAGCTATTTAGGAATGTGAACAAAACATATACTAACTGGCTGACACTAGGCTTGTGTCCATGCCAAACCTCATAAGGAGTTTTGTTGTTGACGGCTTTGGTGCTGGATCTGTTCTGTAAGTAACAGGCTATGGTAGTAGCTTCTGTCCAGAACTTTGCAGGTAGATGTGATTCATGGATATGGCTGAGTTGAGAAGTGTTCGATTCTTCCTTTTTGCAATCTCGTTCTGTTGAGGTGAATAGGAAGTGGTGAACTGTCTTCTAATACCATGTTCAGCCATGTAGTTGGACATCTCGTTAGAGAGGTATTCGCCACCACCATCAGTTCAGAGTGCTTTCACTTTTGTAGATATTTGTGTCTCAGCCATGGCCTTGAATCTCTTGAAGCATTCAAAGGCTTCAGATTTGTGCTTAATGAACATGACTGTAGACCATCTAGAATTATCATCTATGAAAGTGATAAAATAGATTGCATCTCCTAAGGACGGAGTTGGCATTGGACCACAAAGATCACTATGTACAAGTTCCAATACATGTTTTGTTTTTATGGAATGTGATATGGGAAACTTGCTTCTAGAGTGTTTTCCATAGACGCATGATTCACAAAGTAAAGATGTTTTTATCTAATGAAAAAGGGAAATGCAATCCATCAACTAAATTATTACAACGCATATAGGAAAGTGATCTTGTATTCACGTGTCCAAATCAACTATGCCACATAATAGCATTATTGTTTACATTTTTATGAGAGATGCTAGCTAATGCAACTGAATTAGAGAGTACGTAAAGATCTCTAGTGCATGTAGTCAGAGGAGTATCTTCTTCGAATATTGTACACTGCTCAGATGAGAAAGTAACAATGTTATCTTAGATATTGATAACAGGTTCTTTGATAGTTGAGGAACATGAAGGATGTTGTGAACACAAATAGATAGATTGTTGTTGAATGTGATCTTGACTATCCCTTTGCCTTCAACGCGTATGGTGCTTGAATCTCCGAGGTAGATGAATTGATCTCTATTTGTAAGCTGCATACTCGATAAACCATTCCTTGCGAGAGGTCATATGCTGGGTAGCGTCTTTGTCTTGGTACCATCTATCACAATCTTCGTTGCTGCTGCTGTAAGCCATTAACAAGTGTGTATCTTGCTCCTTGAATTCCACCGCGTTGGAGGAGTGTTAAAAATTCACAATTCTAGCTTGACTAGTTTTGGTCATATGACTTGTAAATAGTTAGATGGTCATGATGTGGCTTGTCACACTTGCCAAATAACATAGGATTCCATTCATAAGGATGTTCTCAAGTTGACCTAAGTGATAGAACCTTTGGAATGAGTCCAAATCATGCTTAGATACAAGAGAGAAAAAGTAGGAGCTATTTTTGGTAGTTTTTACATTGTTGAGGGATCTCCAGGATTCCAACCTAAGTTGGTAGGGATGAAAGATCCACCAAAATTAGCATTAAGGATAGGTTTAGGGCTACTCATACCTACCCAAAACCATGATGGATCATGCATATATAGATGGTGATCTCTCACCAAAATCCATCAAGCAATTTCATGATTTTTCTCTCATATTGGTGCAATTGCTCTCTATGTTCATAGTTCTTTGAGTTCTTGTGATTCCTAATCATTATAGGATTGAATGCGGGATTGGTGTATCTTCAGCTACCCATACGCTTTGTCTGAATGTGTTCAGGTACTCTCGTAGCGAACCTTTTTGCTTGAGTCCTGATAATTCTGCCCTCAATCTCATATGTGAATCTTTGGGTGTGAACTCCTCTCGTAGCACATTTTTGAATGCATCCCATGTCCGAAACTGCATCCCTGCCACTCGGTACCAATTTGATGTGTAACCCTCAAAATATGCTAACGCCAAGTCTGCTGTCTCATCTTCAGGGGTATTCATCAAGCGGAAGTAATGGTCCATGTGAAACAACCAATCCTCCACAACTCGAATGTCACGCTCCCCTTTGAAAGTAGGCGGTGCTTTTACTCTATTAGTTACTTGGGCCTTTTGCGTTTCGCACCGGAGTATCCCTTGGTCTGAGTGGAAGAGGCATCCCTGCATTCCCTCTTGTGGCCTCTAGCTCCTCAAACCTGACTTCGAGCTGTGTTAGCCCGTCTCTCAGTTTTCTAGCGAGGTAAAATTGACTGTGTAGTGGTAGTGCACCTCTTACCAGGATGTATGACCACCTTGATGAATCGCGAGCATTAACAGATGGGAAAGAGCAAGGCCGAGAATATGACTCCCGCTTGCACCGAGATGGCGCCATATCCAAATCGCGAAAGAAAGAGCATATGCACACCCCAGTGGCACCTCCTCAAGAGGAAATTGGCGCCCCTTCTGAAAGAGATGAACCCGTGCCAGAGGCGCACCAAGACTTCTTTGATGTGAAGATGTGCCAATACCTATCCAGCACCATGGCAGCTATGCTTAATGAGGTAAAGAAGGACAGAGAAATAGAAAGGAAAGAATGGCAAGCATCCATGCGAGCCATCTCGCACTTGAAGCTAGCTTTACAACATTGACCCTCAGCAATAAGGCTCATGAGTGAAAAAATGTTGTTGAATATAACACCAATGTTGTGTTTCTCATCTGCACAGGGATTAGGTTTTAGCTTGTTCCATTGTTCCATCCCATATCTTATTTGACGTGCCAATCCCAAGTATTTGCTCCCACAACATCAGAATACTAATAAAAGCTTTTACAGTAAAGGTATGCACAATAAGATGTAGCCATTGAAAGCAAATAGAACACACAAAGGCAGATTTAAGATCTTTACAAGATTGCGGCAAAGAAATTACAATAACATCTTCTACTCCAAATAAAATAAATGCTATTGAGAAAAAGTTTCTTGCATGTCCTAACTTGTGGATCCATCACAAGCAGGTGTGGCTTCATGGACCACACAATGATGTGAATCTAATAGGACATGTCATTTTTACAAGAGTGTTCATGTAGCGCAGGCATCCCAAAGGGAGCCGGGAACCACAACTTAGCTTCCCAGCCTTCAACTCTTGTCGTCCAAATTCACTTGACATACAAGCAGCCAACTCGCCAACACCGATCAGAGTTAACCAACTTGAAGTTCCGAAACCAACATTGAGATCCAACCTGGTGCCATGCCAGATCGAGGGTCCCGATGTGGGTGACTTCCCTCCAAGCAAGCCGCCCGACATACATCAAACTTAACCAACTCGAAGCTTCGTTACAAACGAGTAACATCCATTCCAAGCAAGCGGTCTGACTTACATCAGACATAACCAACTGAAAGCTTCGTCACGAGCGCTGGAATGCCAAGGCGGGCGTCAGGACAATTCCAGCAAGGGAGGCTAAGACTTGGTTGGAGCTCGCCCTGAGTCGCAACCCGCACTCCTCTATAGTATTGGTGGGATTCGCCACCTCCCCTCATACCAAGTACTCTACCCAGGCAAGTAAAGCACATATTCTCTCTCTATAATTTTCTCTCTCTAGAATTTACTGATCCCCAGGCTTCCTTTAATCATGCCTACATTGTGTGAGGTGATTGCACATCGATTTGAGCTCTCTAGACTTCGCTAGAACCGATCAAAGATTTTCAGCCATAGGAATTTGGCACCGGTTGGATTCTGGTCACAGTGGTGCCGGGAGCGGCGCCGGTGGCACCAATTGCAACAGTGGCGCTGTTGACGCTAGTGGTGCCGGGAGTAAAGCTCATAAAGGTAGCTTTACAACATCCACCCCACCTTTATAAAATCTGATGTCCTCATCAGATGTTAGATTAAAGTAAAGGTGTCTCCCAAATGAAATTAACTATACATTTAAGTTACTTGGCACAGTACTCAATTTACTGGCCGCTTTTTATTAACATGGTTGTTGGCATACCACAAGTCGGAGGCTCAGCTCGTTCTTTGAAAAAGTACACAACTTGAAAATATCACTTTGTCTGGGAAAAGCGTAGATTTTATATCGCTTACGTATGACCCAAGATCCTTATTAACTGGTGACAGAGGACTTTCTGTGAAATGTTTGCACCAGTCGCTTCTGCCTTTTTGACTTTGGAATTCCTTTGATCTCCTGATTTGTCCTTGATGCACTTTGAGCTCCCTGAGCTCCAAATTTGATCAGTTCCGCAAAGGTATCAGGGCTCCCTGAGTGTAGCGTAGGCATCCCAAAGGGAGCCAGGAACCACGACTTAGCTTCCCAGCCTTCAACTCTTGCCGTCCAGACCCACTCAACATACAAGCAGCCAACTCGCCAACAACGATCAGACTTAACCAACTTGAAGTTCGGAAACCACCATTGAGATCCAACCTGGCGCCATGCCAGATCTAGGGTCCGATGTGGCTGACTTCCCTCCAAGCAAGCCGCCCGACATACATCAAACTTAACCAACTCGAAGCTTTGTTACAAACGAGTAACATCCATTCCAAGCAAGTGGTCTGACTTACATCAGACTTAACCAACTGAAAGCTTCGTCACGAGCGCTGGAAGCCTACTTGGCGCCACGCCAGACTGGACAGCCATAAACATGTAACTTTCACCCAAGCAAGCCATCCAACTCAGTTGACAGGTTAGAGCTCGTTCGCCAAGAGCTTAACCCATTCACGTTTATGCAAGGAACATTCAGAACCATAAGCCGCGACAGATATGGAGACAACCAGTTCCTGGACCAAATGGTCCCGACAGCATACCGCTGGCGCCATGAACCCAAATGGTCCCGACACCATACCGCTGGCATCCCGAGATACGACCCTCAGTTATGTGCCAGATCAAAAAGTTTGAAGCGGCCTTACAACTGGCGTTTTTACCGAACACTGAAACCCAGAAGGTAATCGGAGTCAATTTGAGTAAAATCCCACTTTATTGATAAATTTGAGAAGGTTACATTTCAAGTGTCTAGTCTCCGGGGCGCTGGCATGCCAACGCGAGCGCTAGGACAACATTAGGCTGAACTTGGTTGGAGCTCGTCCTGAGTCGCAACCCACACTCCCCTATAGTATCGGTGGGATTCGCCACCTCCCCTCATACCAAGTACTCTACCCAGGCTGGTAAAGCACATTTTTCTCTCTCTAGAATTTTTTCTTTCTAGAATTTATTAATCCCGAGGCTTCCTTTAATCATGCCTAGATCGTGTGAGGTGATTGCACATCGATCTGAGCTCTCTAGACTTCGCTAGAACCGATCAAAGATTTTCAGCCATAGGAACTTGGCGCCGGCTGGATTTTGGTCACAGTGGCGCCGGAAGTAGCAGGGGTGTTGTTGGCGCTGGGGACAATGTTGGCGCCGGTGGTGCCTGAAAGAAAGCTTGTAAAGGTGACTTTACAACATCCGTCCCAGCTTTTAAAATCTGATGTCCTCATCACATGTCAGATTAAAGTAAAGGTGTCTCCCCATTAAAATTAACTATACATTTAAGCTATTGGGCACAGTACTCAATTTAGTGGCCACTTGTTATTAACGTTGAAGCTGGCACACCACAAGTTGGAGGCTCAGCTCGTTCTTTGAAAAAGTACATAACTTTAAAATATCACTTTGTCTGGGAAAAGCGTAGATTTTATATCGCTTACGTAAAACCCAAGATCCTTATTAACTGGTGACAGAGGCCTTTCTGTGAAATGTTTGCCCCTGTCGCTTCTGCCTTTTTGACTTTGGAACTCATTTGAGCTCCTGAGCTCCAGATTTGATCAGTTCCGCACAGGTATCAAGGCTCCTTGACTGTAGCGTAGGCATCCCAAAGGGAGCCGGGAACAACGACTTAGCTTCCCGGCCTTCAACTCTTGTCATCCATACCCACTTGGCATACATGCAGCCAACTCACCAACAACGATCAGACTTAACCAACTTGAAGTTTGAGAACCACCATTGAGATCCAACCTGGCGCCATGCCAGATCGGGGGTCCCGATATGGGTGACTTCCCTCCAAGCAAGCCACCCGACATATATCAAACTTAACCAACTCGAAGTTTCGTTACAAATGAATAACATCCATTCCAAGCAAGCGGTCTGACTTACATCAGACTTAACCAACTAAAAGCTTCGTCACGAGCACTGGAAGCCAACCTAGTGCCACGCCAGACTGGACAACCATAAACAGGTAAGTTCCACCCAAGCAAGCCATCCAACTCAGCCGACATGTTGGAGCCCGTTCCCCAAGAGCTTAACCCATTCACATTTATGCAAGGAATACTCAGAACCACAAGCCGTGACAGATATGAAAACAACCAGTTCGTGGACTGAATGGTCTCGACAACATACCGCTGGCGCCTTGGACTGAATGGTCTCGACGACATACCGGTGGCGCCTCGGGATATGACCCTCAGCTAT
The DNA here is from genome assembly GCA_029204225.1 of Diphasiastrum complanatum. Classification (NCBI taxonomy): domain Eukaryota; kingdom Viridiplantae; phylum Streptophyta; class Lycopodiopsida; order Lycopodiales; family Lycopodiaceae; genus Diphasiastrum; species Diphasiastrum complanatum. The sequence continues at coordinate 53,026,380 of CM055092.1, read as the reverse complement.
GTGCCAGATCAAAAAGTTTGAAGCGGCCTTACAACTGGCGCTTTTACCAACACTGAATCCCAAAAGGTAATCAGAGTCAGTTTGAGAAAAATCCCACTTTATTCATACATCTGAGAAGGTTACATTTCAAGTGTGTGACCGACCCTAGTCTCCGGGGCGCTGGCATGCCAAGGCGGGCGCCAGGACAACATTCCAACAAGGGAAGTTGAGACTTGGTTGGAGCTCATCGAGTCGCAACCTGCACTCCCCTATAGTATTGGAGGAATTCGCCACCTCCCAGAATACCAAGTACTCTACCCAGACTGGTAAAGCACATTTTCCTCTCTCTAGATAGTTATTTTCTCTCTCTAGAATTTATTGATCTCGAGGCTTCCTTTAATCATGCCTAGATCGTGTGAGGTGATTGCACATCGATCTGAACTCTCTGGACTTCGCTAGAAACAGATCAAAGATTTCAACCATAGGAACTTGGCGCTGGCTGGATTATGGTCACAGTGGCGCCGGGAGCAGCAGGGGCACTGCTAGCGCCGGGGACAATGCTAGCACTGGTGGCGCCGGAAGTGAAGCTTGTAAAGGTAACTTTACAACACTGAGTCAACGGATTTATCGTTGATTGCCCACTTTATGGTCCACTCTATGCCTTGTTACTTTTGCACCTTAATTCCTCTCCTTGTCCCAACCTGATCTTGATACTTTTTCTTTTTGGCTCTTTAAGGTAGGCAAAGATTGAGTACTCTGCAATGCACCTCTCACTTAGCTTGAAGTAGCTGTCTTTGAATCAGCCCAAATGTAACCATTGACCTCGTGGAGAGCCAAGGGGTCGCACCAGTTTGATCCGCATATGAACTATCTCTTCGCGTTTGTTTGAAGCACCATGTTCGTCATCGCACAAAACTTGACTTTGACAATTCCATCACTGGTCAGTTGCCTCACAGTCAAAACAAGAAGTGTACATCTAGCTTGGCTTCAAGTAGCTCTCTTTGAATCAGACACATGCACCCAAAGTTTGCACTAGTCCGATTTCAATACGAACTGTCCCTTAGCGTCCGTTCGAAGTACCAAGTCTCTCGTGCAAGACTCAACTTTCACAGTTCCTTCGTTGATCAGCTGCTTTACACGTAACACAAGTCAGTGTACTCATTATGTCTCGTCATCATTGCTGGTCTAGAGAAAGCCTAAAACAAGCTTTCCTTTCCACAACAAAAACCTGTCAACTTACTAGGTTTAAAGTTCCTAGTCTCCTCGTGTGAGTATGGCTAGGTCACTTTCAATTTGCCCCCATTTTGATCAACTTTCATTCAAAATTTGCCCCAAGAGAGAGGTGTGTGTGATAGTTCCCCTCCACTTATAAAATCAGCTGACTGGACTTAGAGTAGATTCCTTTGAACAAAAAGCCTTTCCAACACTTTGCTTCCCATCTGCTAGGATTATGACTTGATCCAACTTGTTGCCAATCTTTGAAGAGGATCCTAGTCTTTCCCCTTTGAGGAAAAATCCAATTGATACTGGATATCACCCATGCTCAGTGAGTTTCAGTTCCGAAGGTGGCTGTCCCAGATAAAGACCAACTACTCCATAGAAAATCTCCCCTGAAATTGCCCTTTCCAACTTTTGACTTCTTGCTTGTGTCTGGTGGACGCTGTCGCAAATGAAACTAACCCAAGAAATAGGCTAGCCATCCATCCTTTGAAAACATCAAGTCATTTCGTTGTCATTCACGTGCGAGTACTTAAACTGTGAATCCGCCCCACAGATTATGTAGTCCTCTTTGTTTGATGGTATCAGCCGTCAAAAGAAAGGTTCCTTCTCGAGCCATCAGCTCCTTGTATCACAAGCAATCATGCAAATCAGACAAAGCACGAGTACTAAGACTCACCACGAATACATACAAACAAGACACTCAGGCAGGCTTACTGATAGGTAACAAAGACAAGGTCCCCCTTTGAGATAGCCTTGCCAAAGGACCTCCGTTTGGCCACGCCCATACAGATCGATCACAGAATCAACCCACAGAGGACACCGATTCAACTATCTATGCTTTCACCATTAAGCAGCACATTGCCTCAGTCATGCCGCACCAACTCTGGCCGATAGCACTTATAGTCAAACGATCGGCGGCTATATGTTGCGCCGACGCCTCAAAGGGCGTTGGGACTTGAGCGGTTTTCCCAACACGCGCTTAAGTCTAACATTCATCCATCATGCACTTACTAAAAGACAACTCAAAAACGTAACAAGATTAACCATTCAGACTTAAGAAAACTAGAATCCCAACCAACCCAAAAGCCAACTCAGAATCCGTTCCCAAAAGGTAACCAAAGGCAAAGACAAGCCACACATGAAACCCAAGGCATAGTGGTCGCCAAACTGACCAATTGGCATAGCGGCAAGCCATATGTTGATGATAGGGACCCTTAGGCGTCAGCGACGCAAAAAGGTTATAGTAAGGGTCCTTTTACTTGGACCAGTCCCGGAGGCGAATCCGAAATGGTAATCATCCCCAAGGATCAACTTTATTAGATTTGGAAGAGGTTACATTCATACATAGACTGACCGGTCTCGGGGCCACCAACACGTGCTGGGCATTGTGCCTGGCTCGTGCTGGTAGAGGGAGCTGAGCCCTGGAGACTGGATTCTTGGCACTAGTTGAGCTGCCCAAGTTTCTGTCTGCCGGACTCCCCCTATAGTTCTGCTGTGATTCGGCGCACCCCCTCTGTTCTGAAACATAGTGCTTTCTAGTAAAACACGCTTTTTGGAACTTAGTTTTTATTTTGCTGATTAAGCCTGGCAGAATCAGTCTGGCTCCCGGACATGGGTCCCAGGAGCCGTCCGGGCGGCATAATCAACTTGCTTTCTGACTAGGCCATGACTCGAGCTCCAGAGCTAGCTCATGACTTGTGACTACTTGACTGGCTCACCACAGGTCAAAGGCTCAGTCCTTGACGTTCTAACTTGCTCTGGGACCTTAGGGAGCGTCACCCCTTAGAGTCTTACAGGGCACACTAGGTGCACCTGAGTCAACTTCACAACACTATCCCGCACCGACAGCTAACCACCCATGCTTTACACCCGAATTCGAGCAGCATCTCTGTATCAATGGTTAACCCTTACAGTTTGAATATGTCACCCCCCACCCCACAGGGCACAGACCGTGCTTACACCAACTTAATGGCAGCACACTGCCTCATCTATCCTACGTGTAGACAGCGCCAGGGCCGAACTGAGAGAACTGACCGTGTTTACACCTCGAGGGCATCGCTTTGACTCATCAAGTCCCCCGTTCTGCCGACCACCCCGACCATGGATGCACCCGTGCTTACATTGGGAGCAACACCTTGCACAACAGTTGTCCTGATGAACCCCAAACAGTGGCCATTTCTGTGAGATCCACATAGTTGACCGGCCAGTTGGGTCTGATACCACATGTAGCGTAGGCATCCCAAAGGGAGCCGGGAACCACAACTTAGCTTCCCATCCTTCAACTCTTGCCATCCAAACCCACTTGACATACACGTAGCCAACTCGCCAACAACGATCAAACTTAACAAACTTGAAGTTCCGAAACCAACATTGAGATCCAACCTGGCGCCATGCCAGATCGGAGGTCCCGATGTGGGTGACTTCCCTCCAAGCAAGCCGCCCGACATACATCAAACTTAACCAAGTCGAAGCTTCGTTACAAACGAGTAATATCCATTCCAAGCAAGCGGTCTAACTTACATCAGACTTAACCAACTAAAAGCTTCGTCATGATCGTTGGAAGCCAACCTAGTGCCACGCCAGACTGGACAACCATAAACATGTAACTTCCACCCAAGCAAGCCATCCAACTCAGCTGACAGGTTGGAGCCCGTTCTCCAAGAGCTTAACCCATTCACGTTCATGCAAGGAACACTCAGAATCACAAGCCGTGACGGATATGAAGACAACCAGTTCCTGGATTGAATGGTCTCGACAGCATACCGCTGGCGCCATGGACCGAATGGTCCCGACGGCATACCACTGGCGTCCTGGGATACGACCCTCAGCTATGTGCCAGATCAAAAAGTTTGAAGCGGCCTTACCATTGGCGCTTTTACAGACACTGAAATCCAGAAGATGATCAGAGTCAGTTTGAGAAAAATCCCACTTTATTAATACATGTGAGAAGGTTACATTTCAAGTGTGTGCCGACCCTGGTCTCTGGGGCAGTGGCATGCCAAGGCGGGCGCCAGGACAACATTCCAGCAAGGGAGACTGAGACTTGGTTGGAGCTCGCCCTGGGTTGCAACTCGCACTCCCCTATAGTATTGGTGGGATTCGCCACCTTCCCTCATAGTACTCTACCCAGGCTGGTAAAGCACATTTTCTCTCTCTAGAATTTATTGATCTCCAGGCTTCCTTTAATCATGCCTAGATCGTGTGAGGTGATTGCACATCGATCTGAGCTCTCTGGACTTCGGTAGAACCGATCAAAGATTTTCAGCCATAGGAACTTGCACCGGCTGAATTCTGGTCACAGTGGCGCCGGGAGCAACAGTGGCGTTGCTGGTGCCGGGGACAATGCTGGCGCCAGTGGCGCCGGAAGTAAAGCTTGTAAAGGTAGCTTTACAACACAAATGTGGCCAAAATGGGGACGACTATTTCCACGTGAAGAAGTGGATACAACCAATCTAATTGAGAGGACATGGCACCACCTCAAGTATAGTGTCCTTGGGGGAAAGGTAAATCATAAGGTTACGGAACTCATCAACTGTTTAGTTGGGCAATCCGTCACGGGCACACATTGCGGTGGAACACTTGTGGAGCATTACAAATTAAAACAACTAATTGGTTTGTTGCATCACCTAACCCACATTTAATATATCAGTTTCCTATCTTTTCTTAGTACCTCCAAGATATGGACGCTCATTATAATCATGTGTGTGGGTTGTAGATGACTCAAAATGCTTTTCGAAGAGAATTTTGTCAAATTCTCAGAGGCTACGAAATCTAGCAAGAATTCAAATCCTTGAGCAGTACTACCATGACAAAAGTAGGCTCAGTGTAGTTGACGAAGACAACTTCATTTTTACTATGAGAAGTGAAGCAAGTGCTGAGAAGTGTTATGTAGTGGACATCGCAAAAGAAACGTGCTCGTGCTTTGACAATTCTTCTCAGTGCAAGCACTTGGTAGGCACCATGTTAGTGGCACAAAAATTCTATGTTCCATCATGGAATAACCGCAAAAACGTGGCAATGTAGGGGAAATGACCAATATAGATTGTGAGAGAGCACAAATGTACCTTTTGAGAACCAGGTTACTAATCCTAAGTATGAAGAGCTGGTTGAGATGTTGCTGGCCAAAACCGATGCTCTTCGCCAGACACTGGATCGTGACTTTACAAACCTACGCACAAAGATGCAAACAATGTCATGTGATGAAATATTTGACTTAATACGCATGACAACTGTTTTACAAGATGCACACAATGTGTTTCGGACAATCTCAACACCAGCAACCACATCCATGCCGAAGAAGGGAACTATTCTCCCTTTTCAATTCAATGTAACTAGAACATGTCTGGGACACGGTGTGAAAAGAATGTCCACCAAAACAGACCACTAATTCTAGGAAACTCCACACCCCACATTCTAAAAGACCAGTAAACTCTACACAATTCAAGCGGGTGGTAGCCAAAAAGCGAACACGCCTACGCATCCCAAAGTTACAAAGGATTGTTTGTGAGAATTGTCAAGTGTCAGGGGCTTGGACCCCATCACATGCAAAAACTGTAACGCGATTATGACAAGGGAGACAAAAAAGGGCAAGAGGTGGATACAATAAAAACTGAAAATGCCACTCAAAATGGTCCAATGCCAATGTCCCAGTTAGAGTGTTGCAAACTTGAAAATGACATTTTTCAGCAAATAGAAGCTCTCGGCAAAAAGTTTAGATTCTCAATACCAAACACCCCATACAAAATAGACTTCTTTGAACATTGTTGTGTGGCATTGAAAAACAAGACAGCTCACATTTCAGACACAACAGTCAAGGCTGGATTGAGTTATTGGCAGTACACAATTTTGGATAGTTGCAACGATGCAGTTTGTGCGATGTCCACTTTTTCTCCAAGTTCGTGGAGGAAAAGAATTACGATCGAGCCAAGAAGTATATTGTTAAGGACATTTTAAGGAAGAGAATCATAATCCTTCCATATTGCTCGAAGTAAGTAATGTCTAGCATTAGGAGGTCGTGACTTTCTAAACCCCAAAACCTAGTTCCTAGACCCTGAACATGCACTATGTATTTCAATTACAACGAGCATTGGAGCTTGGGACTTTTGATCACATGCGTCAGTAACGAGGGATATCGTAGATGGGTTTGCTTGAGACTCAACTCTATGACATCAACCCACCAAAATTAGTTAAAGTAGCAATGATCGACTTATACAGTGCTTTCTTATTTCGGGCTGTCTTTCTTTTACAAGCCCTTTGAGTGCTTTTAAGCAACTTTGTCTTTGTACTTACTTATCAGTTGAATATACAGTTTGTGGAGAACAATTATGTTGTCTTGTCTTGTTGCACTTGACGTTGTGCTGTGGTGATTGATCCGGTCGGTGTTTAAACTGTTTTCTTAACTTGGTATCAGAGCCCTTGGTGGCTAGAATCACCGGACAAGAGCAGAGAGCTGCGAATTCACGACGGTTTGTTGGCTAGGAAGCACAAAACCGAGTCTGTGGAGATTCGTGGAACAGCTCAAAACTGTAAGAAGACTCAAAGGCAGGAGATTGTCGGTTGAATCAGTGGGCAAGCAAAGATTGAAGCTAGAAATTCTTCTGGAGGGTTGCTTGGCATTTGTGATTGGTTTGAATCCAATTGAACACTGTTTGAAGAGCGGTTTGGAGCGGAGGATTGCTTGTTGTAGGGCAACCTCAGAGGGATAGGTAGCTGCTCAGTTCTATTTTCAAGAAGTTCACATAAAGCCCAAAAATATCTTCTTCTTTGATAGCTAGGGCTTTAAGAAGGGAAAAAGCATTTCTCTCTCGATACAAATCTGTTTTTGAAGCTGTGAAAAGCCAGAGTGGGCGCTTTGCTACTGCTGTGGATGTGTGGAGAAGCCGTGGGTGGCCGTGAGCTCTAGAAGATGCTGGAGCAGTCTAAATCCGCATCAAAAGCATAACCCCAACATGAACTCGCTGGAAGAGAGGGTGAAGAGAGCCGTGGAGAGCTCGGGACAGTCGCGCGCGTCCAATCATGGGGATGCATAGCGCTTGCAGGGCGCTGGTGCATGGAAGAACAAGTTTAGTAGCTCAAAGTCGCTGAGGATTGTCGGATCAGCCCAAATGGTGAGCAACAACCATGATGAAATGCTTGGGGAATAGTTGTAGGCCTTTGGATGGTGAACCACCATTGGATGGTGTGATGAGGACCTAAAGGGGCCTAAAGGGCAAAGGCACCCTTATTTTCATTAAAAATTTTCAAACTGAAAAAATTGTTGGGTCTCAAGTTTTGTGAAAGGTGAAGTTTCTTCACACTGAAGAAACAATTCAAAAACCCAAATTACCCTTATTTTCACCTCCTTTAGCCTATTTTGGCCAAACGAAAGACGATAGCCTCCAAACGAAGGGCACGTTGACCGTACCTGCAAGTACGGTACATCAAAGTAGAGTGATTGTCGTGGAAAGAGTGTTCGGAATGTGCCAGAAGTGATTTCACCATTCCACTGGGCAGGGAGCTGGGAGTTGGTGACGAGAAGCATTTTGGAAAGCAACGCCAGTTTGGCTTTCAATTTGGCAAAAGAGCGGCGGATGGCCTAGTAAGCCAAAAATTGTAGGTCATTATTTTTTATTTCTGACATCACGGTTGGCTTCGACATACACTTTATAGCCTCCAGGTGGAGTTTCAAGCAGTTTGGAAATGGCAAACATCAATGAGGCAATTTTGGGCGATGCAAGCAAACTTGATGGGGCTTCTAAGTACAACATCTGGAAATTCAAAATGAAGAGCATTTTGATGGAGAAAGAATTATGGGAGATCGTGGCAGGTATTGAAGTCCGGCCATATACCACTCCAGGTGACATGAGGGCCTTTGATAAAAAGACATAGAGGGCATTGTCCTTAATCAATATTTCAGTGAAAGACCATGTGATCACTCATATAAGTGATGCCACGACATCTAGGGGAGCTTGGGAAGCCCTTAAAATGCAATTTCAAACTTGTAAACCAGCTCGGGCCATGTTCTTGAAGTGAGATTGAACGTTGTAAGGATGGAAGAAAGTGAATCAGTGGGATCTTTCTTTACCAGGATAAAGGAGCTGAGAGATCAACTTGTGGCAATTGGAGAACCAATTAGGGACGTTGAATTGGTACATACCACAATGAGCGGTGTCTCAGAAGGGCTACATATGTTTGTGAGCGGCATTGCTTCGAGGGAGAGATTGCCTACTTTTGAAGACTTCCACGGAATAATGTTGTAGGAAGAGCAACGTCGTGAAGTGGTGAAGTCAAGGCAAACCCCACAGGAGGATCAAGCCTTGCTTGCTAAAGGCAAGCAGAAAGGATGGAAGAGGATTCCCAAGAAATCCAAGGATGATGATGATGAGGGAGAGTCGTCATCAAAAGGGAAAATGAAGAAGAAAGACAAATGTTACTATTGCCTCAAACCGGGTCATTGGGCACGCAAGTGTTACAAGAAGAAAACAGACATAAAGGCGGGAAAAGTGACTCAACAAGGCAACATTGTCGAAGATGACGAGACAAGTGTCTTCTCATTGGGCATCCCAGGTTGATGATGGTGCCAGATGGTTCATAGATTCAGGCTCCACAAGGCATATGACCGGGAAATGTGATTGGTTTGAGAAATTCTCACCAATCCATGATGGGGATAAGGTCACTCAAGCCAATGGGGAGGAATGCCAAATACAGGGTGTGGACAATGTACCTGTGCAGTTTTCTGATGGTAAAATCAAGAACATCCCTAATGTGCTTTATGTTTCTGGACCCAAAAAGAGTTTGCTTTCTGTTGGAGTAATGGCTAATCAACATCTTAAGGTTGAATTTGTCAAGGATGGATGCCTTATGAGGGATATGAACCACAATCATAAAGTGGTGGCAAAAGGTTATAGAGATAGTAACTATGGCCTTTATAAATTGGATGCTGCAAAACCAGGAGAATATGGTTTGGCTATCTCAACAGTATCTCAATCTGAGTTGTAGCATAGAAGACTTGGTCATTTGAACTATGGGAACTTGAGATTGATGGCGAAGCTGAAGATGGTAATAGGGTTACCGACATTGCAGGATGATCATCATGCAATATGTGAAGGATGCGTCATGGGAAAGCATCACAAAGAGACATTCAAGAAAGGTGGAGCTGCAAGAGCTAAGAAACCGCTGGAACTTATTCACAGCGACCTGTGCAGCCCAATAAAGACCATGTTATTGGGGAAAGCATATTATTTTATGACTTTCATAGATGATTACTCTAGGAGGACATGGATTTATTTCTTGAAGAAGAAATCTGACGCTTTTGCTCGTTTCAAGGAGTTCAAGACTTTGGTAGAGAACCAACTGGATTCATGCATCAAAATGCTAAGATCTGATAGAGGGGGCAAATACAAATCTGATGATTTTGAGGACTTTTGCAAAGAATACGGCATTAAAAGACAGTTCATACAATCACACACGTCGCATAGTAATGGTGTAGCTGAAAGGAAAAACATGACTATTATGGAGAGTGCACGCTCCATGATGAAGCAAATGGGCTTGACCGATTCACTTTGGTCGGAAGTGTGCAGTGCGACAACGTTCTTGCAAAACAGGAGCCCTATAGTTGCGGTTCCAAATGTGACTCCCGAAGAAGCATTTACAGGTATAAAGCCAAAAATCGACAAGTTTTGTGTCATTGGATGTAAGGCCTATGTACATGTGCCAAAGGAGGAGCAAAAGAAACTTGATGCCAAAGCAATCAAGTGTATCTTCATCGGTTATGGCAAGAGGACGAAGGCATACAGGTGTATCCTGTAATGAACAAGATTCACATTAGCAAAGATGTAATTTTTGATGAGATGCATAGGTATGAAGATGAAGACCATGTAAGTGATGAAAGCATCAAAAGACTTCCCACAATTTTGGAAGATGAAGAAAATGCTCCACAAGATGATGCACGTGAAGACGAGAGTTGAGAGGGCGAGTATGAAAGGACACCACCTATTCAAGAGCCTAGGGGAAGGTACTTGCCAATAGGAGCAATAAAGGATAAACCGGTTGGAAGTAAGAGACATTACTTGGACACTTCTTGGGATACATACTCTCCACGTAGTGTATCACCTGAATCTAAGATACCAAAATGGTATGAGAAGATCATGAAGGACGCAAAGCTAAATCAACCAAGATCTAGCACACAAGGAGAAGTCAACGTGGAAAAGGAAGTCGTCCGATTGTTATCATGTGAACTATGCCCTAATAAGTGACATTTTGAAGTGTCGAGAGCCATCAACCTTTGATGAGGCAAAAGATCACAAAGGGTGACAAAGGACAATGGAAGAGAAAATCGAATCCATCCACAGGCATGATACATGGGAGTTGGTTGATCTACCACTTGGAAAGAAACTCATTGACAACAAATGGGTGTTTAGAACAAAGTTTCATGCAGATGGCACAATAGCAAAGCATAAGACATGCCTAGTAGTGAAGGGTATGTGAGCAAAGCAAAGGAATTGACTATGAAGAGACATTTGCTCCAGTGGCTAAGTGGACTACGCTACGCCTTATCATTGCCCTAGCATCTCATTTTGGGTGGAAGATCCATCAAATGGATGTGAAGTCCGCATTTTTGAATGGTGACTTAGAGGAAGAAGTTTACATGGTCCAACCGCAGGGCTTTATGGCAAAAGGACAGGAACAAAAGGTATGTAAGCTACACAAGACACTTTATGGCCTTAAGTAAGCGTCACGCGCATGGTATGGACGCATTGACAAGTGCTTTCTTTCTCATGGGTTTGTAAGAACAAATTCAGATCCAAATCTTTATGTTCTTATAAATGTAGATAGCATTGCCTTGATTGTACTTTACGTTGATGATATCATTATCACGGGCAATGATGAGAACCTCACTCGTTCTATCAAAGCCAACTTATGCAAGTAGTTTGAGATGACAGATTTAGATCTTATGCACTACTGCTTGGGTGTAGAAGTATGACAAACTGGCAGTGATATCAGATTATGTCAAAACAAGTATGTGGGCGAGGTATTGGAGAGATTTCACATGACATAGTGCAAACCTTTCATCACCCCTTGCGAAGTTGGTAAGAAATTATCTTGTATTGATGATAGTGCACATGTTGACGCTACTCTATTTCGTCAGCTAGTTGGGAGTTTGATATATCTTACGACTACACATCATGATATCTGCTATGCTGTAAGTTTGATTAGCCAATTCATGTCATCACCCACTATGGACCATTGGAAAGCAACAAAAAGAATTTTGAGGTATGTGAAAGGTACAACTAACCTTGGCCTAATCTACAAAAGACAAAGTGTTTAACCTAAGTTGCAGGGTTATGTTGACGCTGATTGGGCAGGAAGTATAGATGATAGAAAATCAATAGGTTATGCCTTCAATTTTGGTAGCGGTTGTTTTTCATGGTCTAGCAAGAAGCAAGATACTATTTTTCTTTCTTCTACAGAAGCCGAATATAAAGCGTTAAGTTCTACTACCTAGGAAGCTATTTGGTTACGTAAGTTGTTATGTGAGATTGGCATGAAGCAGGTAAATCCTATTGTTATTTTCTGTGACAGTCAAAGTGGAATACAATTGGATAAGAATCCTGTCTTTCACGCAAGGACAAAACATATTGAGGTAAAATATCACTTTGTGCGTGAGAAACTACAATCTGAAGATATAAGTATTGTACACTGTTCTACGTTGTTACAAGTTGCTGATATATTTACGAAAGCTTTAAGTAAAGAAAAATTTGAGACTTTTAGAGCCAAACTTGGCTTAGATCTGGGTATGTAAAAAGCCTTTACTTGTAATACTATCATGAAGGTATGTTCCATGAATAGAATAAACTCTAAAAATAAAGAGAGACATTGATCATTGAGGGAGAGAGTTGAAATAGCAATGATCGACTTATACAGTGCTTTCTTATTTCGACGACACCACATGTGCTTAGTTCTAGAATTATCGGGCCGTCTTTCTTTTACGAGCCGTTTGAGTGCTTTTAAGCAACTTTATCTTTGTACTTATTTATCAATTGAATATACAGTTTGTGGAGAGCAATTCTGTTGTCTTGTCTTGTTGCACTTGACGTTGTGCTGTGGTGATTGATCCGGTCGGGTGTTTAAACTGTTTTCTTAACTAAATTTTGACAGCCAAGTCTTGCATTCCTCTCTCAAATTGTACATCTCATGGAATCAATGACCCTTTCTCCTAATTCAAAGTGGCTTTTGCAGGATGGTCTACGACATAGTTACATTGTTCCGAGTGGAAGCGGCCTCAAATTCAAATGTTCTAATAATTTATGCTCAGGTTGTACATATCCATAAAATTTCTAGTGAATGAATAGGTTGACAGAGAATTGGTTATTGTTGAAAATGCTTGCTGTAGTGATCTGCAAGGTTTCACAACTATTTACTCTTCTACTGAATTGATTTGTATGGTTTGAACATTGCATGGTCTTTTCATTTGAGTAACTTAATTTGGAGGGATCATGCAGTCCCCACACAAACGGATGCCTTTAGCTGTAAATGGTATACAATTCACAATACAAAGCTGTTCTTGGAATGGTATTCCAAAAGAACGAGTTGGATCGACATGTCTTTGGTATTAATTGTTGATTTCATTATTTGGAATGATATGAGAATATTTTTTAACACTCCAGGCTTATAAAAATGTCTTTGATCACACTTTTAAAATTTCAACTAATTTATGCTGTCTGTGTTGTGCAGTACGTGTGCCCAAACTACACAACTGAAAGCATCTACAGTTTCTGATAAGAAATGATCAAGGTTTCTTTGAAAAATTCAACAAAGATCAATTAGCATTTCAAATCAAGGTTGGAGAGATAGATAGAGAGAGTGAGAGAGAGAGAGGCATAGACTAAGGCATAGAGTTAGGCAGACAAGAATATAGTTGTTGTTTGTGATAATTAGGGTTTTTGGATTATGGATATCATGTGATTATAGATCGACACATTTCATGGTTGTCAGTTCTCATAAACCATAATCTGGGACTTCTGAGCTATAAATAATGATTGCAACTTAAAATACTCCATTCAATGGTTTGTATTTGCTATTCATTTGTATTTGCTGATAACTAGCATATTTATAGATAAAATATGCTAGTTATTAGTAAAGCAACAATATCATTTTTGACATTCGATTTCAAACTATTACCACATATGTAGCACAAAACAATGAGAAAGTATAGGAGATTGAAGAAAGTGAAATTCATGCACTATTGATTGTAATCTGAAATACACTACAACTTGAAGCTATCCGATTTCTGTATGTTATGTTTGTATGATTAGGCCTATGTGTATACGAATTGTTCAATCAGTCTCAATTCGAATTTGTTACATGAAACCCCACATATATTTATGATCAGATATCATTCGTTTTTGAAGGCATTGTTAATATGATTTCGCATATCAACAATGCATTAAAAGAATAAATAAACTAATCAGAGTGATCTTTGAATTGCATCTATTAGAATTTGAATCCGAATCTATTGTAATTTTTATTCAGGATTGTAAAATTCCAGCAATTTTCTTGTTCCAAAGAATTTGAAAACAAGTATTAGCTTACCTTATAACTAGGCATTACTACACATTAAATTTCTTATAAATATTCAATTACTCACATAGATACTTTGACTCGCAATGACAAATTATGGGTTTTGACGCACTATCAAATTTAGCTTGATTGCGAAATTCAAATATGTAAGACAATATATTCATGGTGCGTGCCCCAAGTACATTGGTGTGCATGAAATAATAAATGGCTTTTGAAAGAAATTGTGTCATACATTTTAAAAATCTCTGGCATTATATCTATTGTCACTCTTGCATTACCAGCTTATAAATCATATACCATGTTTATAGTGATACCGCGTCTCTCGCCTTTGAGGCTTTTTCTCTACCAATGATAACTTTTCATGTGCAAGATTCTTATGAGTCACAATGGTAGGAAGAGATGATATTGTAGAGAGAGAGAGAGAGAGAGAGAGAGAGAGAGAGAGAGAGAGAGAGAGAGAGAGAGAGAGAGAGAGAGAGAGAGAGAGAGAGAGAGAGAGAGAGGGGGGGGTCATCACTTTGCCTTGGCTCCTAGTTTAAAATGATAAGCGCTAGGATGGGGGGTAATAGCATCTCCTTTAACCCAGAGATCTCACAAATGTGATAGGCTCGAGATAAAAAAGTGGGTGTCCACACTAAGTTACCTCCAAGAAAATCCTGAAAATTTTGAAATCGTGTTACAAATCCCTGTGTTGTGAGGAGTCAAAGATGATTCCTAAAGAATGCTTCTTGGTATTATCAACCCATGGAATTTAACCTCAGAGGACAAACCATACACCAACTCACCATTCCCCTAAACCCACCCCAGCTCAACGGGGACGAGCCCTTCGGCCTTTTTGGCATTGCCCTCCCACGTTTGGGCAATGCCCTCCCACAAAAATTTAGCGATTGAGAAGGCTCATTCAAAGAATAGGATTTGAAGAGATATTTTTCGACCATATTAGGTTGTAGTGGACAATGAAGGGTGGCTATGTAACTAATATCTAAAATGATGTTTGATACTTTAGAGATGGGTACTAATTTGAAAGATGAGCCACTAAGTTGGAAGGGCTGAAAGTTGAATCATGAATGTGAAAGTTTATGCTAAAATTTTTTTGAAGCTTCATGCGGTGTATATTATATTTATTGTGAATCCATATAAGTAAAAAAACAAAGGCACATGTCAAAATGACATTTTTGAATTGTATGTGCCTGTGTGTTATGATAGCCAAATTTTTGAAAAGCCTGTAGTTTACGACCAAAATGGCTTTTGACGATCAATATGGCTCTCAAAATGCAATGCTCATCCTAGCCAAATACTCTTTTAAGCCAAATACTCTTTTTAGGTTTGGATGCTAGTAGAAATGCATAAATGCATAATAGCCTTGCATTTCAGTGGACTGCACAGGGGCGTTATCACCTCCGTTTTCCTACAAGAGACGAGGCCCTGCCAATAAGGGAATACCTAGTACGAGAGCTTATTTTGGCAGCCAGTCTGAGAAGAGTTCTCAGCGGGGAGTTGAGAGCACGAGGGCTCACAGAGAAGCTGTCAACGGGGAAACATAGCAGCAGACGGAGGGAAAGAGTAAAACAGTTTGCAAAAGAGGGCAGGAGCTGTGGGATGGCAGGAGAGTGGTGCAGCACCAGGGAGCGGAGGAACGCACACCTCCTCCTAGTTAGCAAAAAGCCATTTTGAAAAAAATAGAAATTTATGATAATTTCTTAGCATAGAAACTGAGCATGAAAGTGTTTCTATGTCGTTGGTCGTGTTATGCTGGCCGCTGGGAGGGATGAGTACGATAGGGAACGGGGCAGCTTGAGGCAGTTTAAGGGTTGATGCCAATAGTTATGGTTTAGGGTTAACAATTTTGTGATTTCCTTGCACGGGGCGACCATCCTTTCTTGATGGCAATTCCACGCAATCTGACCCCTACTCCTTCAATTTTGGTTTCTTATCTAGTAGTCATTGCTTCAGCTCTCACAGGAGCAACAGTGGTCCACAAAATCTTAAAACCGGATCTGGTTTGCTTCTCCCTCTCCCTCTCCCTTGGATTTTATTTGAACTAATTGCTTTTCAATTTTGATCCTGCATCAACAAAACTTCCGTTTTTAAATAAATGCTTTTTGTGGGAAATGAGCAGACTATTCCCGTAGCTGATGTTCGAACAAAAGAAGCAGAACCGAGCCAATAAAGCCAGGAATTTGGATGAGTAAGCTAATGCTACTTAATTTCGATATACAAGTGCTTGTTAATGTTGTATGTGGTTTATTTTTTGCAATAGCTTGTATGTTGCATAAAAATTCATATGGAAGTTCCAGAGGCAGTATAGAGGGGCCATACTTGTAAAACCCTGGGATTTGATCTTTATAGCTTATCTCTGGTAAATCATTGTTGCACACTCCCTGTTGGTAGTTGGTCAATGTCTTGGAATAGCAAGGAGAATATAGGAACTGTCTCAAATCAGGCGATCTTAGCACGGTGCACAGTTGGAAACCCTTGTACTTTCTAACAAACTAAAAAGCTTAGGAATTGGACGTGTTCAGAAATTATTAGCAAAACAGTGAGACATGGTATGTTATTTCTGACAAATCTTCTGATAGAATTCAAAAGCCTAGCTGATACTTGCTTTTCAAAAAGCCCTTGCAGTTATTTTCTAATGCATTTAAAATATCCAGAATTGGACATTTTGTTCAAAAATTTTGAGCAGAACAATAAGATCTGGTTTTTTGTATGGAAAAAGTAGCATACAGGGTACTTGTCAAAGGGTGAAGCAACTTGTATTTTTGGAAAAGCGATTCTTGAAGCACTGGCCAACATGGGCGAATCAATATTGGAAAAAGCTAACACGCTTGATGACATACTAAACTTTAGCGTCTAAAACTTTAGAATGACCACTAATTGAATTGGATATCAGGGTCTTTGATAAGCATGGTTGGCGTGTTCTTATGATCCTCAACTTTTATCGTTTAGGGATCACATAATCACACACCGCAAAAGTTTCAAGAAAGGTAGCACTAAGACAGCCAAGAAGGTTTTAGAACTCACACATACCGACCATTGTGGGCCTATGAAGACAATGTTCATAGAAGGAGCTTATTATTTCATGACATTCATCGCTGATATGTTTAGGAAGACATGGATCTATTTTTTGAAGTAGTGGTCTAGTGTAAGTTCTATCTTCAACAAACAATCCAACACAATGTTGAGAATCAAGTTGAAAAGCGCATCAAAGTGCTAGTCTTGATAGTAGGTGCAAGTATAAATCCACAAAATTTGAACAATTTTGTAAGCAACATGGGATAAATTGCCAGTTCATGCAAGCACACACACCACATTAGAAATGGTGTAGTGGAGCAAATGAACAAGACTATTTTTGACACACAAGCTCACAAACCCTAAAGTAATTACACAAAATGCATTCAACAAGTCAATCGCTTTATTAATCTCAAGTAAGAGTACATAGATCAAGAACAAACATAAGAGCTCTGCTGCCAGTCTCCTTCCAACCATAGCTGCATAGGAGGATACAATATAGGGAATGTCTTGCAAGGCTCACACTATATCTCCTCAAGCACCCCTTAACCTTGACACCTCCTAACATTGACACATGGCAAGCTCCATGCACAGTCGACACATGCCACTTGGCAGTACCTTGACACATAGGCAAGCAAGTACGAGGATCGTCTACTAACATGTGTCACTCATATATTGGACCAAGTGTCCCAGCGAGCATATGACACTTGGTCGGTGTCTTGTTGATTGGTCAACCCTTCTACTTTTAAGGAGGTTAGTCCAGCAGACTCTATTGGAGACCTATTATTGCTTAGCCATCTCAGAATCAGCCACTTACAACGATGACTTATATCTTCTTTGCAATTTACAATTGTCTCCAACTCTTACACATATGGGATCTCCAAACTCATTATGGGCAAAGCCTTATAATATTGTCGTGTATCTTCAAAATATGAGCCCTTCCATTGCTATACCAAAGATGACACTTGAATGCGCCCTTATTGGAGTAAAACCAAATGTTAATCATGTGAGGCTTTTTGTTTGCAAAGCTTTTGTTCACATACCCAAGGAGGAGAGAAGCAAGACTAATGTCAAGTCAATCAAGTGCATATTCTTAGTCTATGATTATATGGTGAAAGGCTAAAAGTGCTTTGGTACTTTGACAAAGAAGCGGTAGACTATTAGAGATGTTATTTTTGACGAGGCCAACAAGTATGATGGTGATGGACATGATGAAGAGATACCTACACATGATCATGTTGGTGTGAGAAATTCATTGGAGGATAATCTTCTCGAGGATCAACCCAAAGACAAAGTGGAAGAGACACAATATGAGAGGCCTACATTACAATATTTAAGGCCACAAGATGTGAGATTGGGAAACAAATGAATGTACCATGGGATTGATACTTTCCACCTACCTCACCTGAACACAAGGTACCAACACCGAGCTTGTGAATAAGGAAGTCTTAGAGTGTCATAGAGAGGGGAGGATTGAGAAGATCCACAAGAAATTGCAAGTCCCCTAATAAGTTCTAGGTTAACTATGCCTTGATGTCTATCATTATCTAGGGTCAAGAGCCATCGACGTATGATGAAGCAGAGGATAGTGACACATCATGCAGGGCTATGCAAGAGGAGATGTATTTGATTTACATTGGAGACATTGGATCCTCCTTAGGACAAGAAACCCATTACATGCAAATGGGTTTACAAGACGAAGCACAAGGTGCGCTTAGTGGTGACATGGTATTCACTAAGCAAAGATATCGATTACAGATAGACTTTCACACCTACAACTAAGTGGACAACTTTATGTTCTATGATTGCTTTAGTGGCATGTTTTAGATGGAAAATTCATCACATTGATGTTAACTTTGCCTTCCTGAAGTCTATATGTAACAACTAGAGAGCCTAAGGTGTGCAGACTATGAAAGGCATTATATGGCCTTAAGCAAGCTCTGGGGGCTTGCTATGATTGATGATTTTTTTTGATCAAAGAGATTGGTAAGAACAACATTTGATCCTAATCTCTACATCTTGACACATGATATAGTAGTAGCTTTGGTTGTATTTTATCATGTGTGGATGGTTTGGTAATAACAAGCAATAATCAGGACATTATCGATGTTATCAAAGTTTGCACATTGATTTGGTGAGTTTATACCGAAAATGAAATAAATTTTGAGAAAAAAAACATTCTAAACAAAAAAAATGAGTTTGTTTTTTGGCCCTAACTTTTTTCTTTTGTTGATTCTTTTGGCCGATTTGTAGGCCGATTCGAATCACTAGCAATTCCAACCGTTGAATCGTGACACATTGGTCTATACAATAGACAAAGAATGTTTTCTTGATTGCGATTTATTATGCTTTTTTAGTTTTTTTTGGACAACTTTTCTTCATTTGCGTTGGATCTCCTTATGCAATAAAAGGTTATTTCTATTCACTTTTTAGTACTTTCTCCCTTTTGCACATGTTGGCATTTTCATTTGTGTTATTCAATACTCTTGCTATTGGAGCCTAGAGGTATTTTTGCAAGGATTTACGTTGTCTCCATGTTGAAATTCTTGATAGGTCGAGGTGGATAATTGGGAGAGTCTCTGAGTAGGATAAACAAGATTGAATTGATGGAAGCAATCAATAGGTAAGAATCAAAATGTTTCTTAGCATTTCCATGTGAAATGTTGTTTTTAATTCAAAGTATATGCTAGAAGTGTGAAATGCCTTTATCACTTCTTTGACGAAAACATATTCACGTTTGGTGTTTATGTAGTGGGAGGATATTCAACATGAAAATTAGGCACATGATGTATGCTATAGCAACAAAATTGTTGTGCAAATGTGAAACAAAAGGCTGACAATCTTGGAAAGCTTCCTTTCAAAGTATTTGAGGTTTGCATGAATCGCAGTTCGAATCGTTCAAACCATTCGGAGCCGGTTTGAACCGAAATCCAGTAACCGGGAAAAAGAAGAAAAAGCGAAAATAATGTTTTGAATTTTATTTTTTTGGGGGTTCAAACCGTTTTTGAATCGTTTTCCGATTCGACCCAGCCTAGCCAGTTCAAAGCGGTTTGAGCTGGTCGAATTGGCCCGATTTGAATCGCCTGGTAACTATGATGTGTAAGGCATTAACCAATTTAAGATTGTTCTTCCTTTATCGAGCCTAAATATGTATTTTAATTTTTATGATGTGTGTGATAATTGAAAGGATTTAGTTGTATCCCTATTTTTGGAACATCTTCTCATAACTATTTTTCCTACATTCAGTTTCATCAAGAAAAAGTAATGAAATAGTTAAAATTTGCTTATAGAGGACAACGATGCAGTGCTAGCAAACTTTAGAACATGGGATGTCATTATCGCTCCCCTCTAGATACTAGAATGATAAGTTGTGAAGAGCAATGCAAGCACACTCTCATGTAGTAAATATAGTGATAAAGAAGTTGCAAAAGGAGATACGAAAGAGATGAAGTTTCGAAAAGATACAAAGAGTAGAAAATCATCAAGTCAACTTTCACACATCAAAATTAGTAGCTATAACTTGGAGTATAATCATCGTATTGTAGAAACAATTTGATTAAAGAAGATTCTGGATACACTAAAAAGAGTATGAAAAAGATGAAGGTCCCAACACTGGAAAATCAGTAACTCAACTTCAAGACATCGGAATTAGTAGTTGAGTAGAATAAAACACCTTACTCAGGAAAAGCAATAATTGAATGAAATGCTGAAAAGAACACCAAAAGTACTAAAGAGATGAAGTGCTAAATAATTAAAATACTGAAATTGAACTGCTACTAATCAAGATCTGTAAAGTGCATCAAGAGCTCCCTTCTGTGGGAAAATCGGTCATTTAAAAATCTCCACAAAAGTTATGGAAGTGACAACTCTCTTGAAAACTAACAAAAACTTGATTTTTGCACTTAGCAAACAAACTAGACAAACAACCGGAATGTGATGTTAACCATTGGATTCCTATTAACAGCAAAGCAGACTAGTGCTCCATTAAGAAGCCACGGGGGCAGAGAGAGAGAGAGAGAGAGAGAGAGAGAGAGAATCTTATATTGTATTTGCTTGTAGTGCAAATGTTTCCAGGGCATTGTGGGATGCAGAGAAAGGAATGGCTGAAATTATAGTGAGGAGTGGGAAGATATGGAATACAACTGGTGTAACACGATTCGGCTTACTGCTTTGTCATATTGAAGAAGTTGTGTACGGCCCACTTTTTAATTTTACATTCATTTTTTGAATCTGATTTGGTCATGTTTCTAATTACAAGGTTGCTCATAGTTTTATTATTTTTGTAGTTAGAGGCTGTATCAGTATAGTTCTATGTTCTTCTGAGTGAGTATTCCAAGTCCTATAAAAAAGGGTTCACATGTTTTTGATGTTTGAAGCTACTTAAAATTTTCTTCTGTACAACTTCTGTAAACTATCTAAACATCACAAAAGCTTGAACTGTTAGTTACATGTTTATAAATAGGTCATTAAGTTTGCCTTCTCGATTCAGAAGTCTGGCACATTCTTTGTGAAGGTCTATCTGGTTGGTTAGAGGGACGACGTTATTCTTTCAACTGGATCCACAAACAGTTCCGAGTGTTGCTTTTCTATTTGTATGCAACTTCACTTTTCAGATAACAACACATTATGCATCTATTACAAGTTTAAGGATCATTTTATGCAAGTCTACCTTCCTGAATGGTAAGGGTGTTGCTGTTCATGAAACAAGGCTTTTTTTGAGAAACTTGTCACATGTCCGAGCTTTTGTTGAATGAAGATTAGAATAGTACGTATGGTTCATCTTCCTTAGATTTTTCCAATAGCTACATGTCCCTATCTTGCAATCAGTTCAATCTCCACAACCCGTTGATTCATCTACTTGTTTCACTTGAAATGCACAAATGGCAACCAATATTTGAAATGCCCTAACTACCCTTCTTTTGCTTATATGGACTGCAGAAGGTTTGAATTGAGGACTTAATGTTATTTTTAGGTTATATTCACGTATAGATAGAGGTCATCATGTCCGGCATGGTTGTGAAGTCAAATTTACCATACGTGAATTTCGATCTCGAGTAGCCACCGTTGTGAGGAGTGTGCTTGATGGTCTGCACTTTGGCATATATAATATATTTCAATCTGCTGAGTATGGAATGTAATCTTTTGTCTTTTTTTGTTGTGGCAGTGTGTGTTGCACGAAACTGTTCAGAATGCAGCTTTTTCAAACTTCTTGCGGGGTTTTTTTGTTCAAATGCATCGGTTGCTTGTACTTTAATTGATTTGAAACACTACAATGTTTTTAATAATACCGGACCAGGCACACATGGATGTCAAAGGGCCAAATATTCAAAACTGTGTCATCATTCCACTTCACAAAATAGTGGCACATGTATCTCTATGAAGAATGCATAGAACTTCAAATTTGTTATGAAGCTGAAAAAAATGCATCACACTCTTATGAGGATTTGTATAGTAGATCGTAGCAACAAGAGTAACAGGAAGCATTTTGTTACTTTGCTAAATTTTGTATAAGGAGGGTATGACAATACTTTGTTGCATTTTTTGATATAAGTTGCTGTGGGTATGTCAATACTCTTGTTAACTTGATGACTTGTTCATTTTGTCTTCTTTATGTGACTATTTGAATCTTCCATCAACTGCATATTTTGCAGTTTTCTCATGGAACAAAGAAATATCACTGTAATGAGTGGAGAAGACATCATGACTGTGCAAGATGCTTACAGCCTTCTTACTGTAGCAGAATATGGATGTTCATGGGATGCTTATCTGGTATATGCATACTTGAAGCGACTTGGATATATCTTGAAGCGAAATGGTATCCCTTGGACCCTGTCAAAGAAAACTGTTGAATCTATGTCTAGAAGTTCTGAAGGCAATAGCTCTGCTGATAATCAAGGTGCTGTGAATCCAGACTTGACGCTGAGGCTTATGTTTGATGTTTATCCACCAAATGGTTGTTTCAAGAAGACATGTCCTAGAGATCCTGCCTTTCATGTTTGTGTCATAAGGTCTCTCTCTCTCTCTCTCTCTCTCTCTCTCTCTCTCTCTCTCTCGTCCCCTTGAATTTGCAGGGCACATTTTATAAGAACTTTGTAAAACTCACAAAACTGAGATGGGAATTGTTGTCATAAAAGCAGAATGACTTTTACTACATCAGTAAAAAAGGTTGAGCGTGTCACAGTTCAAGACCAGTATTATGATCCCAGTCCAGGCCAAAACACTGATATGGCAGTCCAAGTTGTTATTTGTCAAAAGAATTCTAATTATCCCACACACAGGCAGAATCAAGAGCTGAGAAAGATGACAAAAGACAAGGTCTTTGTAGGTAGGTACAACAAGATACTCAAAGCACAACTTACGAATGTTTGTGTTTAAAAAATGAAATATACAAGAATATGTTAGCACCACATAGTTTTTCCAGAAGTCTGTATGCTTGAATCAAAATTCTTCTAATTCGTGCCCCATATGTAAGTCTCCTGGCATAGTTTTTCCAGAAGTCTGTATGCTTGAATCAAAATTCTTCTAATTCGTGCCCCATATGTAAGTCTCCTAGAATAAGACTGCCATGTGCACAAGAACATGTGTTTGCACACAAACATACATTTTGTAAAACAAGAGGAACCTGAAACCACAACACCAGTTTAAGAACTTTAGTGAAGTAATGGTGTTGCAATATGTACCTATGCGGAGTGTGCTCAAGTACCATGACCCCAAAAAGAAATCTGAAACATTTGTTGAGTCATTTTGATGCTTGCTTTCACTTTGGAGTTAAGTCCTGAATAAGATTGGAGTTATGTCTCCTTTTGAACGTCAGTCCTAACTAAGCAGACTTATGATCCCTTGTACTGAAAAATGGTCGACTACTTTCCCAGCAAACACAAATTAGTGATTTATAACTATGTCTTTTCTGGAGTTGTGATTACAGTTTCAGAGTGTTGCTTGGAGAGCAGTGTGTTATTTTTTTAAGCTCTTGTGATTTTGATTGATGGATAGCTTATCAGATTGTTACTTTATAACTGCAGGATCGATCGTTTACAGTGTGGAGAGAGAGAGAGAGAGAGAGAGAGAGAGAGAGAGAGAGAGAGCTGCTTCTGAGTGAGAAGTTCAATGCTTCTGGCACTGAAATGGATGTTGATCTTTTGATTTTAGAGCTTGTTATGCCATCAGGAAGCTTTTACAAAATTCTCTCTTGGATAACCTTGTCTTCATACAGTGATCGACCACCACATCTGAGGGAAATTCAAGCTTGCGAAGAAGGGCATGAAGGGGTACCCGTTAAGTTTGCTTCTGTTGTCTGTGGACATGTCACACTCTTTTCTATCAATTCAGTGCAGTTGCCAGAATTGCCTTGAAAGAAGTGACTCAGCATAAATTTGATCAATGCAACTAGTTCAAAGCTTTGTCGCTCTTCCAAATTCATCAAGTTCTCTCTGGTCATTTTTGTAAAAGTTTCTAGGCAAAAGCTATCAAGCGAAGGCAAGTGGTTTTCGAATAAGAAAGATTCTTGAGCAACGTTATTCTTTCTAACGAGCGCCAATCGCTCAATGAGTTAACACTCACTTATCTATCTCGTGTTTTAGAGCACAAACAACTTCAATCATCAATTTGCTCCCATTCACTTTTTTCTCTTTTCATGGTCAAATTCAGAACGTTCGTTTCAGTTTCAAATGTCTGCAAGCCAATGACGAAATATCTTTGCACTTGTGACTTACACATTCTTTTGGGTGCTGATGATGCGAGTACTCTCATATATTCTGTACTATGCATGAGATGTCAGTATTATTCTAGACTTATTATGAAGATATTTTGTTGTAAGAGGAACGTCTCAATACATCCTGGATGAGTAAAGAAAGTGTTAAGTCCAGTGCATGTATCTGGCTTCACCTTGTCATATTTTACAGCCAGATTTTTGTGGAGGTCATTGAAATAGGAAGCGTGAAACCTTAGTAGCATGCATGAGGAATAAAGAGCTGTCCATGCTATCCTTCTCGGCTTTGAAACTAAATAGAAGAGCATAGAATGCTAAATCACATGATTTTATTTTCTTTGTAATCTGGATGATTCAAGAAGCTCAGATTGATTATTTTTTATCTAGTTGTGACATCTGCTGGACACATTTGTTTCTACCTAAAGTTTGCAGTTACTAGCATTTGTAATTTACATAGATCTACTGTTCTGTTCAGTAACATCATCTGATTTATGTCAGTATCTTGGTCCTTGAATGGCTCTGACCCAATGTAGTATTGACATGAACAAACATAGTTCTAGGCCTTCAAGGTCTTCATGTTACAGAGGTACCTCAGCAATTGAGTCCAGGCCACTTCAAATGGTAATCCTCGGTTCATTGACAGTGTTGGTGATTCAAGTTCATAGTTGCCCCAAACGGGGACTGTTAGAGCTTGAGAGAATGTGGATGATCTTTTAAAGCTGTTCTACTAAGTTTTACTGCACAGGGTATGCCTGTGCAGAGGAAAGACTTGTTATCAGGCCCTGACTAAAGTTTCCTTCTTTGATTGCTTCTTTAGTGTCGCAATGTGTTGGGAGGAAGAGATGGGTTCAAATTAGTATCTAGAAACAAGACCTGAGCTTGCGGTTCTCATAGTTACTCTCAATATCGTTTTGTGATAGTGGTATCCTTTGGCATAACTTATCGTGTGGTGGTGGTACGCACGTGTAGTCCCACTGTCTTTTAGTTGAAGCAATTTGTATTTGCCAGCAAAGAGAAATTTTATTGTTGGATTGCAAATTCTGATCTTAGCATTTTCTCATTAGTTTCATATTTGGTCTTCATAGAAACCATCAAAACAAGTCTCTTGTTTGTCGTGGCCACATTGCACGTCGGACATCTTCACTTAGGCACACAAAGAGGTGAGGGAATCCGTTAATGCAAGATGATTTATATGAGACTCTGTCCTCTGATTTATATCGTTAAGATACAGTCTCTATGTATGGGAAATTTGAAATGAGCATACAAAGGTGAGAGTCATTCTCTCAAGAAAGTCCCAATGTTCAGACCTGTAAAAGCCAAAAGCTAGTCCTCTCAACAAGAAAGAATATAGGTGGTTTTTATCTTGTGCATGAGAGGATATAGTTGTTTCAGTTGGTTGTTAGCAGACAATTCTGCGGGCCAATGCCTTAAGATTTAGGTGTTCAATTGAAAGACATCGGATCTGTATATTAAGAAAATCCAGCAATGGAACTTTTGAAGACAACATCAAGGCTTTTCTTTCTTTCAATATTCACATCATGTTTCCTCCTTTAAAGGCAAATCTATTAATAGTAAAATGGAACTTGCTCCACTAGCTTAAAAAGCCTGCAAAGAAAATAACACATTTCTCTCCCTTTCCCATTCTTTAACGAAATACATTGTTTCGTGTGCGAAGTTTTCTCTATAGAGAATAGATGAGCAAATAAAGCATCTTATTTTTTTAACGTTATCATGATGAGATAAGACAGTCAACCTTGATCATATTGATAAAGTGTTGAGATAGTTGATCTATCTTGTGCTAGTGTGATAGAATGCAAAAGTTGGACCTACTTGCATGGATGCACATGCTAAGTGCAAATTAATAGTCCTAGTTTAATTTTGCTTGTTTGATAGTTTGATATGCCATAATCTCTTCTTGAGTTTCAAATGACAATAATTGAAAACAAGATATCAAAGACACTTATTTGAAGAATTAAAAGTGTCAATATGTGATTTTTATACTAAGAAGGTTTTTCTTTCATGATACTCATATTGCGTGGTGAACTCTTGTCAAGGAAAATTCTTCTAGCAAAAGTTGCAAGTCTATGTGGTCTATGCTCTAAGTGGTGAAGTACAATTCTCAAGTGCATAGCATTGTGAATTGCCTTACAAATACCTCCTTGCATACATTTGAGAAGTACAGTTGCAATACTAGTCTTCCATAGGTTTGTTTTTTTAAGTGAACATGGAGCTCAATCTCTTAACATTTACTGTTGTTACTTGGTCTTGAAAGTTCAAGTTGACCAAGTCTATTTTGTAGCGATTATTAGTGAGATGTTAAAACTTCCAACCCAACATGGGCTGACTTTTTATTTAATTCTAAGTATCAAAATGCACATGAAGTTATTTAGTACACAATTTTTCTTACTCAAAAAATCCAACAAACGTTTCTACACTACTTGCTTGTGCCGAAGTAGTGTTTAAAAGTATTTTTCAGTGAAATAACTTCAATCTCTATTGATGTAGAGCTATAACATGTGGAACGTTTAATTGTTATCCATCTACTAGCATTCCTCATGTGGCAATGTCATCAGTTAGCACAGATTTTCCAAAACATGTGGTGAGTTGGTGTATCATGCTTGAGTTGGGCTCACTCACCTAGGTAACATGGGTTGGATAGAATCCCCTTCAAGGGAGGTTACACATTTTTGAATGCATAAACATATATGTTTTTAATCATGCTTAATCCAATTAAGCATGCAAAAATCTAGGTGTTCTATCTAGCTTCGTCATATCTATTATCAAATTTTCAATGCACCTTGTAAGGTAAGTATAGCATTTTGCTATCTTATCCTTAAGTTTATGAGCAAGTTCCATGAAAGTATTTGTAGTCATGGAGTAATAACAATTAGTCAAAGTGCTTGAAGGTCTACTTAGTCATGTCAAGTGAGATTCGTTGTGTTTATCCATTAACTTAGTCTTATATGGTGCACTATTATTGGCGTTTATACTTGAGCAATTGAAAATTGGAGATCTTATTTTTAAGAAAAAAATCCTTAATTATGTCAAACACATGAATGATACTCTTTTGCTCCAGATTTTGTAGGAATAATTGGAACTTTTTTTCCTTCTCTTGTATAGAATACTTGAACATTTTAGAATTGGAAATTCTACAAAACAAAATTCTAATTATCAACATGAATGCTAGTGATAGCTCATTTATCTTGCATTGATGGTAAGTTTGCAACCACAAAGATCATGCAAAGAAAAGAACAGTGTTGCTTCCTATTAGAAATGCAAACCAAATCATTTGTGATTATATATATATATATATATATATATATATATATATATATATATATATATATATATATATATATATATAGTTATATATATAGTTATATAGCATAAAACTATTTTACAAAGAGAGGTGTGTTTTTGTCGCAAAAAATGTCATGTTGTGCTGCTGAAAATGTCACACTGTGCCCGTAAAAAATGTCACGCCTTTTGCAAAGGCAAAAGCTAAAAATCATAAACATCAAACTTAACCAACTCGAAGCTTCGTTACAAACAATTAACATCCATTCCAAGCAAGCGGCCTGACTTACATCAGACTTAACCAATTGAAAGCTTCGTCACAAGCGCTGGAAGGCAACCTGGCGCCACACCAGACTGGACAACCATAAACAGGTAACTTCCACCCAAGCAAGCCATCCAATTGAGCCGACAGGTTAGAGCCCATTCCCCAAGAGCTTAACCCATTCACATTCATGCAAGGAACACTCAGAACCACAAGCCGCGACAGATATGGAAACAACCAGTTCCTGGACCAAATGGTCCCGACAGCATACTGCTGGCACCATGGACCGAATGGTCCCGACGGCATACCGGTGGCGTCCCAGGATACGACCCTCAACTATGTCCCAGATCAAAAAGTTTGAAGCGGCCTTACAACTGGCGCTTTTACCGAACACTGAAAACCAGAAGGTAATCAGAGTCAGTTTGAGGAAAATCCCACTTTATCAATAAATTTGAGAAGGTTACATCTCAAGTGTGTGACCGACCCTAGTCTCCGGGGCACTGGCATGCCAAGAGAGGCTGAGACTTGGTTGGTGCTCGCCCTGAGTCGCAACCCGCAGTCCCCTATAGTATTGGTGGGATTCGCCACCTCCCCTCATACCAAGTACTCTACTCAGGCTGGTAAAGCACATTTTCTCTCTCTAGAAAGTCATTTTCTCTCTCTAGAATTTATTGATCACCAGGCTTCCTTTAATCATGCCTATCATGTGAGGTGATTGCACATCGATCTGAGCTCTCTGGACTTCGCTAGAACCGATAAAAGATTTTCAGCCATAGGAACTTGGCGCCGACTGGATTCTGGTCATAGTGGCGCCAGCGGCTCCGGGAGCAGGAGGGACAATGCTGGCACCGGGGGCACCAGAAGTAAAGCCTGTAAAGGTAACTTTACAACATCCACCCCACCTTTATAAAATCAGATGTCCTCATCAGATGTCAGATTAAAGTAAAGGTGTCTCCCAATTAAAATTAACTATACATTTAAGCTACTGGGCATAGTACTCAATTTAGTGGCCACTTTTTATTAATATTGAAGTTGGCACACCACAAGTCGGAGGCTTAGCTCGTTCTTTGAAAAAGTACATAACTTAAAAATATTATTTTGTCTGGGAAATTTATATCGCTTACGTAAAACCCAAGACTTCCAACTAGTTAAGTCTGATCGTTGTTGGCAAGTTGGCTGCTTGTATGTCAAGTGGGTTTGGACGGCAAGAGTTGAAGGCTGGGAAGCTAAGTTGTGGTTCTCGGCTCCCTTTGCGATGCCTGCGCTACATGTGGTATCAGAGTCGATTGGCCGGTCAGTTATGCGGATCTCACGAAAATGGCCACGGTTTGGGGTTCATCAGGATAATTGTTGTGCAAGGTGCTGCCGACAGTGTAAGCACAAGTGCGTCCACGGTCGGGGTGGTCAGCAGAATGGGGGACTTGATGAGTCAAAGTGTTGCCCTCGAGGTGTAAGCATGGTCAGTTCTCGTGGTTCGGGCCTGGCGCTGTCTGCACGTAGGACGGATGCGGCAAAGTGCTGCCTAGGTAGGTGAAAGCACGGTCTGTACCTTGAGGGGTGCGGGGCAACATATTCGAACTGTACGAGTTAACCATTGATACAGAGATGCTGCTTGTTACATCCATGTCCTGTACAAGGGAATCAGAATAATTCTTGATGTGGATAGCCGGTCACTCCAGGTGTATATGGTTATTGGTTATGCCTCGTCATTCTGGGCTTGGCTTGTAAAATAATTGATAATCATATGAGGACCCAGACCTATAATTGGACATAGGAGCACATGCATAGTGAATGACTGCTTTCATGCAAGAATAGGAGGTCAATAGCTCAATATGGGTTACATGGGGATCCTAAAGGAAATATTCTCTCTCTCTTGAGGAGAATAAGTCTAGTGGAAACTCGCCCATCTACTAATTGGAAATTCAGTTTCTTGATCCTGCTTCTCCTCCTCTCTTTTAGGTTCTTCACTATGGCTTGGGGGCTAGGTCCAGGAGGAAACTCCAGGAGGGATCTAGGTTTGGATGGGTGATTTTGCTCCATAGGTGTCCTTTAGGTTGTTTTGCAACAGGATCTAGTCAGATCTTCATTTGGTGATCTTTACAGTGGTATCAGAGCTATGGATTTGCATCAATCAGAAGGTGGAGCTACTTCTTGGATTTTCTCAGTTTTTATGGATTTCTCCTTGCATGTTACTTCCAGGTGGTGGAATTGATCTCCAACTAGGTGACTTCTCTGAATCTGGTGTACTTTTTAGCCTAAAGATCATAATTATGGGGTTTCTCCATAGTTTTTGGTGGAAATCTATGGATTTTTGATGGTTTTAGTGGATTTTTCACCTAGAATTGAAGTTTTTTGCTTGAAATTGATCATAGGTACTGGTGTAGTACATTTTCCAGATTGTACTTGCTCTTTTACAGTCATTATTGATTGGATCTAATGATTGCATGATGTTGGAATAGTCAAAAAGTGGATTAGATAGTAATTTTGGACCAAAAATTGGGATTTTTGGACCATAAATGGGCTATAGAAACCATGTTTGACTAGAATAAGAACTTTTGGTGCTTGCATGCAGTGGATTTATAGGGATTTCTATCTAATTGCACGAATTTGTGGATTTTTCCCACAAATTTTGGTCAAAATTGGTCAAAAACCAAGGTTTTTTGATGTTTTTTGGACTAATTTTGGGGTAGATCTCAAAATTCTCAGCCAAGACTTGGTATGAACATTTTCAGAGATGTAATGAAGCTGTCCCTGAGCTTTCATGAAGTTTGGAAGGGATTAGACACCATTAGGGGGCTCAAAACACCAAAAATTAGTGTATTTTTGATGATATTTTTGATGATTTTTGAGCATGAATACCTTTCAATTGGGGGTCTGAACCTGTTGGTTCTTGTTACAAGCTTAAAGATATGATGTATTGCGTATGATTTGAGCCATCATGCATCCAATTTGGATAGATGTGCATTAGACACCAACATATTGAAGTTTTGCTTGTTGAAGGAGGCCAAAAATGCATTTTTTGCATGATCTGAGCCTATGACTGCTTGCTGGACCTGTTAGAAGCTTCTATGCCTCTCTAATGAACCTTAGTAGAGTGCTTGTAACCTCTGATCCAAGGCTTTTGGGGCTGGGATGTGTTTTTTGATGATACCTCTCCAAAAAAGTGCGCCCTCCTAACTGTTTTTTTGTGCATTTACACCTCGCAGATGTGAATCCAGGGGTGCAAGTTGACATGGCAAGTGCCTTGTAGACCCACTCTCCCTCTGTACTGTGCTTTACAGCGACCAATTTGGTGTCCTGTAGAGAAAGTTATGGCTATCGGAAGTTTGGCAATTTTTGAGCTAAAGTTTGCGAAATTTTCGAAATGTTCTAATGCATGCATGCTTGTAACTCAGTGTAGTGCTTGTCTGTTGATGAAAATGTATGGATAGACCTGTATGCATGCAGGGATGCATGTTGTATGCGTAATCAGTAGATTGATTAGAAGATTTTTCGCATGAAGCTATTTTTGGCAATTCTAGTTCAAAAAGCAGATTTCCTGGTAGCTAGGCTATTTACGGGATTTTTTTTTTGTTTTTTTTTCGAAAAAATCAGTGCAAGTTGAGTTTTGATATGTGATAGTGCCTGTGAATTTGATAAATCGATAATTTTATTCGATTTCACAGTTGGTCCATTTCGAACTGATTTTGTGAATCCCAGTGCTAATTTCCCAGTTTCTTGGCAAATTACGTAAAAATTGATTTTTATTGAAATCACTGCATGTTATGTAGGATGCATGCTGGATGTTTCAGAATCCTTCTAATATGTGATGGTAACTGTGAAACTGTCAAGTCGATGTTTGGTCGATTTTCACAGTTTAGGTCCATATTGAATGGAACTTGAAAATCCCAGTTTACATAAAATTTGAAGAAACCATGGATGTTTTCGATTTGTTCCAATTCTTTGGTTATTGATCAAACAGAAATGACTCATAAAGTGAATGATCTTACTGAGTTGAAATCAGTCGATTGTTAAGATCACTGTATCTTCCACTTTAATTTGAAGATTTTGTGAATCTGTCAATTAAGGAGCATTTCTTGTTTTAAGGATCAATAAGGACCAAGAATAATGTAAATCCAGAAGAACAGTTTTATGCTGGTCTATAAGGGGATTTGCCAGGGATTAAGTGTGGCACTTAATGAACAAATCAAAACTGTCAGGGTGATTACTGTTAAAGTTAGCGATACCAAATTGAACTTTTTCCTAGTACAAATTTGGGGTTTTGTTAACCTGAACCATTTTTGGAAGGGGGGTGATCCAATTATTTAATTTACATTCAATTCCTGAAGTATAACTAATTGCAAGTGAGAATAAAATTGGAAATTATTTAAGAAGACTGCCTCTGGGAATTTGGATTCCTTTTCCCCAGTGTGAATTAGAATTTGAGGATTCTAAGGAAAAAGTAGTGGCAAGACTGATAATCCATTTATGGAACCATCTCTATTTTGCAATTGGATTTGGATCTTGCAAGTAATACAGATAGAAGGTGTTCCGTACATGAATCTAATAATTTGGATTCTTTTCAGTTATAGAGTATTTCTCTGTAATGACAGTAACAACCAAGAGAGTTCTAACTTGTTAAAAGAATTAAGTTCTTTTTACCGATTCTGAAATAGATATTGTATATCTAGGACAATATGAGATTCAGTTTTTGTTGAAATGTATGTTTCTTTTGGGTTAGTATACATTCTATTGTATTTGGATGGTACATTCTGTTTGTCCATGTTGGGTACAATATGAAATGGTATTCTTTGAGTAACGAAGAAGCATGAGAGATTTCAATTGTTAGGATTATCTCCTGGAATTGGTCGTGAATTTGATCCTATATCTGGGTATAGGAATGCCAAATCGTCTTTTTTGACTTTTTGGGCAAAACAAATCTGGATGCAGAGGATTCTTGGAGGAAAAGCTGGTGGTATGGGACATCAATGATTCTAAAGGGGATTTCTTGGGTAGAATGATCTGTAGACCGATGGTTAGGGATTGTTGTAATGGTAATACTAACAGAGTCCATTGGTTTTGGTTAAGGGTATTTTGGGAATTATGAGATATAGATCGATCCCTTAATGGTATCTCATTAATTACAAAATATGGAAGCCCTTAGATCTATTTCTCTATTTTATTAGACCTCTACTCTTTAGAAATTTCTTATTACATGACAATTGGATTGAGATTCATATAATTCCTTCCAGTGTAGAACTTTGTTTTGAAGGACTGTTATAATTATATGAAATTGTACTTCAATATAATGTTTTTGAATATGGCTCAGAACTTAGGTTTCCTGAACCCTAATGTTAGTCTCTATTTGATAGTTGATTATTGAAAGTTAATATTTCTATCATTCGGGATAAGGTATTCTGTGATTACTAGGAAAAAGTCCTGTTTGTAATAGTATTGGACACTTATTACTGACTTTTTTGAATCTTTGATATCTTATACGTTGTTCTCCTGGGAACTTTTAAATCAAAATTATGGAATTTGTTTTTTAAAAGGGGAGAAGAAAAGATAGGGATAAGTCTTTCAAGGAATGAGTCCGTTTGATTTTGAAAAAATCTTGTATGTGTGCAATGGTAGAACTATCCAGTTTGAAACAGACAAACTCTCTAAGTGATTTTTTTGAGTAATCTGGAACTAGATGAGTTTTGGGGTTATTGAGCTATGAAATATTCATTAATATGGGAAGTATTGATAAAGATTAAAGTAAGATTCACTGATTGTAACCAAGTACCATTTTGATATGGATTGGATCAGTGGAATAAAGTTTTAATCTTAACTCTATGTCCAAAGAAGTCTGTATGAGTTAGCCTAATCTTGGTTTGTACGCTAAGATCTGTTGTAGGCTGATTGGTAGAGAAATTTTGTTAATAAGAGTTAGATGGTTGGAAAACTTGTGATGTGGAGCTATTCACTTCAAATATTTCCCAGATATGTTATTTACTCATGAGAAATAGAGTTCTTTGGTAGCTGAGTTGCAAGATTCTCAGTGAATTATGTGAGTAACATATGCAGATTGTGGATATCTGTCAGTTTATAGCCTATGTTTATGTACAGGAACATAATTGGATAAGTTGCTTATGTACATCTTAATCTTGTGGATGTACTATGTGTTTCCTATGTACAGAGTTTATATCGTATACTTAAACTAGTTAGAGTACATAGACATATGAACAAGTAATGTGTGGAACAGTTACTTGTAGGTTAATGTCTCTTTTTGTGGAAAAGATAATTCATTAACTTATTTTATGGTTTGGAAGAAGATCTAAATGTGGTGTTATACATGTATAATTGAGATCTGCACCTAGACATTTAAGATTTCTGAATCATTTACAATTAACTTGAGTAATTGGATTAATCCTAGTTAGAAGTTAATTTGATAAATAAGTAGTGTGAAGAGAATTCACTGGAGAACTGTTTATTTTGATCTATATTGCTTATAAGTCACATGATTAGTGAGTCATTTGGATTCATTTATGAGAACTATGCATAGAATATAGAAGATTCTTGATATAGAATATTTTTTGAAGGAGAAATATCCTAAGTTATTGACTATATCCCAGTGAGCTCATATACATTTATTGGATGATAGAGTCTAACTAATGTCAAGGATAACCACTGAATTCAGTTAGAATTCAGCAGAACTTTATAATCTCTAGATGTGGTTCTAGTTGATTGTATAAAGTTTATTATTTGTTATAAACAAATGTTATAATGGTCTTTGATTTAAAATTGATTTAAAATTGATTTTAAATTTTGGAGCTCATAATCTGGTTAAGAATCGAAGTGGAAGCATATTCGTGGAATCCAGTAATTTTCCTTGTGGAAAAGATTTCAGAATGTTTCTTATATTTCCTGAGTGGTATGTTATGCATATACTCCAGTATCTCTAAATGACTAAGTATGGGTTTAGAATCCGATAGATTATGATTGACGAATCATAAGATTCTAAATGTTTATGATTGACAGATCATAAATTGATACTTAAAGGTCATTAGATGATTATATGGAAAATATGATGATTCTTGAGATGATGAGTAATTCTTGATCAATTGGTGGAGTTAAAATTTAGATTTGTTATTTGAACTCTAAATTTGTATACAAACTTGAGATTGTTTGGATCTCACAGGCATTTTCATTAAGTAATTGTTTACTTATGAGGAATTTGCTTACCTTTACAGATTGTAGTCTAGGAATGCTTGTGTACTGTGTTTCAGCCTAAAATCTCCGGTTAATTAGGAGCAGTTAAGTCTATCAAGATTGAATGGTTGCTATTTTTCTGGCATATGATGCTAGGGATATAGCACTTATCTCAGGAGAGTATTTGGGGTGCTCAAGATTGAGTTGAAGTCATTTTTATCTTGATGGATCTCCTAAGAGATTTTGGTGGGATGAGTTTTGTACCAAGAAAGCATTTATGACAGGTCTACAAGTATTTGTGGATAGTCTTGGACTATAATTGTTTTGGATCTTTAACTTTTGAATATTGATTTCCAATATAAGGTGAGGACTCACCCAGTGATTCATGTAAATTGAGGTACATGAAGGTGATGTTATTAGATTGGAGAGAATCAAACCCAATAGGAAAATTTATCTTTTAGTGTACTTCTAAAAGGTCGATATAGTATTCAAGTGTAGAGACAGATAATTTGAGAATTATCCCATCTTTAAATACTTATTTGATATTGAAGTCATACTAAAGATTGATTTTCAGGGCAATTGTGAAAGTTAAATGATTGATTTGTTAGCTTTTGAACTTAATCTTCAAGTTTGGTCGACTGCTCATCCGGTGTATCATGTAAATTTAGTTTATAAGATGATGACGGTTTGATGTATTGAAGATTTTGCCCATTTGAAAGATTTATTGCTCAATGTACCTTTGGACCCTGAATGAGTATCTAGATCAGGGATAAACAATTGAGAAATTGTTCTATCCTTGTGTGCTTGCTTAGGTTGAATTGAGGATAATGATTCATGGGAAGAGTTAAAAACATACAAATTGGATTTTCCCTAGTTACTCGTTCTGAGGACAGAATTGGTTTAAGGGGAGAAGAATGTTCATGTCCTGTACAAGGGAATCGGAATAATTCCTGATGTGGATAGCCGGTCACTCCAGGTGTATATGGTTATTGGTTATGCCTCGTCATTCCGGGCTTGGCTTGTAAAATAATTAATAATCATATGAGGACCAAGACCTATAATTGGACATAGGAGCACATGCATAGTGAATGACTGCTTTCATGCAAGAATAGGAGGTCAGTAGCTCAATATGGGTTGCATGGGGATCCTAAAGAGAATATTCTCTCTCTCTTGAGGAGAATAAGTCTAGTGGAAACTCGCCCATCTATTAATTGGAAATTCAGTTTCTTGAGCCTGCTTCTCCTCCTCTCTCTTAGGTTCTTCACTATGGCTTGGGGGCTAGGTCCAGGAAGAAACTCCAGGAGGGATCTAGGTCTGGATGGGTGGTTTTGCTCCACAGGTGTCCTTTGATCGGTTCTAACGAAGTCCAAAGAGCTCAGATCGATGTGCAATCACCTCACACGATCTAGGCATGATTAAAGGAAGCCTGGGCATCAGTAAATTCTAGAGAGAAAATGAGTTTCTAGAGAAAGTAAATCCCAGAGAGAGAAAACGTGCTTTACCAGCCTGGGTAGAGTACTTGAAATGAGGGGAGGTGGCGAATCCCACCAATACTATAGGGGAGTGCGGGTTGCGACTCAGGGTGAGCTCCAACCAAGTCTCAGCCTCCCTTGCTGGAATGTTGTCCTGGCGCCCGCCTTAGCATGCCAGCGCCCCAGAGACTAGCGCAGGCATTCCAAAGGGAGCCGGGAACCACGACTTAGCTTTCCAGCCTTCAACTCTTGCCATCCAAACCCACATGACATACAAGCA
The DNA here is from genome assembly GCA_029204225.1 of Diphasiastrum complanatum. Lineage (NCBI taxonomy): Eukaryota > Viridiplantae > Streptophyta > Lycopodiopsida > Lycopodiales > Lycopodiaceae > Diphasiastrum > Diphasiastrum complanatum. The sequence goes on along the minus strand of CM055092.1, from coordinate 52,989,418 downwards.
GCCAACTCGCCAATAACGATCATACTTGACCAACTTGAAGTTCTGAAACCAACATTGAGATCCAACCTGGCGCCATGCCAGATCGGGGGTCCAGATGTGGGTGACCTCTCTCCAAGCAAGCCGCCCGACATACATCAAACTTAACCAACTCGAACCTTCATTACAAACGAGTAACATCCATTCCAAGCAAGCGGTCTGACTTACATCAGACTTTAACCAACTGAAAGCTTCGTCACGAGCACTGGAAGCCAACCTAGCGCCACGCCAGACTGGACAGCCATAAACAGGTAACTTCCACCCAAGCAAGCCATCCAACTCAGCCGACAGGTTAGAGCCCGTTTCCCAGGAGCTGAATCCATTCACGTTCATGCAAGGAACACTCAGAACCACAAGCCGCGACAAATGAGATAGCCAGTTCCTGGAGCAAATGGTCCCGACAGCATACTGCTGGCGCCACGGACCGAATGGTCTCGACGGCATACCGCTGGCATCTCGGGATACGACCCTCATCTATGTGCCAACTTAAAAATTTTGAAGCAGCCTTACAATTGGCGCTTTTACTGAACACTGAAACCCAGAAGGTAATCGGAGTTAGTTTGATGAAAATCCCACTTTATTGATAAATCTGAGAAGGTTGCATTTCAAGTGTGTGACCCGACCCTAGTCTCCAGGGAGCTGGCATGCCAAGGCGAGTGCTAGAACAACATTCCAGCAAGGGAGGCTGAGACTTGGTTGGTGCTCGCCCTGAGTCGCAACCCGCACTCCCCTATAGTATTGGTGGGATTTGGCACCCCCCTCATACCAAGCACTCTACCCAGCTGGTAAAGCACATTTTTCTCTCTCTAGGATTTTATCTCTCTAGATTCTATCGATCCCCAGGTTTCCTTTAATCATGCCTAGATCGTGTGAGGTGATTGCACATCGATCTGAGCTCTCTGGACTTCGCTAGAACCGATCAAAGATTTTCAGCCATAGGAACTTGGCACCGGCTGGATTATGGTCACAGTGGCGCCAGCGCCGTTGGCGCCGGGGACAATGCTGGCGCGAGTGACGCCGGAAGTAAAGCTTGTAAAGGTAGCTTTACAACATCCACCCCACCTTTATAAAATCTGATGTCCTCATTAGATGTCAGATTAAAGTAAAGGTGTCTCCCAATTAAAATAACTATACATTTAAGCTACTTGGCACAGTTTTCGATTTACTGGCCACTTTTTATTAACATTGAAGCTGGCACACCACAAGTCGTAGGCTCAGCTCTTTGTAATGAAAAATTACATAACTTAAAATATCTCTTTGTCTGAGAAAAGCGTAGATTTTATATCGCTTTCGTAAAACCCAAGAACCTTATTAACTGGTGACAGAGGCCTTTCTTTGAAATGTTCGCCCCTGTCGCTTTTGACTTTCGACTTTGGAACTCCTTTGAGCTCCTGATTTGTCCTTGATGCACTTTGTGTTGAGCTCCCTGAGCTCCAGATTTGATCAGTTCTGCACAGGTATCAAGGCTCCTTGAGCCAAAGGATTTATCGTTTGATCGCCCACTTTATGGTCCACTCTGTGCCATGTTGCTTCTGCACCTTGATTTCTCTCCTTGTCCCAGCCTGATTTTGATACATTCCCTTCTTGGCTCCTTAAGGTAGGCAAAGATTGAGTACTCCGCAATGCACCTCTCACTTAGTTTGAAGTAGCTCTTTGAATCAGCCCAAATGTAACCATTGACCTCGTGGAAAGCCAAAGGGTCGCACCAGTTTGATCTGCATACGAACTATCTCTTCGCGTTTGTTTGAAGCACCATGTCCGTCGCGCAAAACTTGACTTTCACAATTCCATCACTGGTCAGTTGCCTCACAGTCAAAACAAGAAGTGTACATCGAGCTTGGCTTCAAGTAGCTCTCTTTGAATCAGACACATGCAACCAGAGTTTGCACTAGTCCAATCTCAACACGAATTGTCCCTTAGCGTCCGTTCGAAATACCAAGTCTCTCATGCAATACTCAACTTTCACAGTTCCTTCATTGATCAGCTGCCGTACACGTAACACAAGCCAGCGTACTCATATGTTTCCTCATCATTGCTGGTCTAGAGAAAGCCTATAACAAGCTTTCCTTTCCACAACAAAAACTTGTCAACTTATTAGGTCCAAAGTTCGCCAGTCTCCTCATGTGAGTATGGCTAGGTCACCTTGAATTTGCCCCCGTTTTGATCAACTTTCATTCGAAATTTGCCCCAAGAGAGAGGTGTGTGTGATAGTTCCCCTCCAGTTATAAAATCAGCTGATCGGACTTAGAGTAGAGTTCTTCGGACAAAAAGCCTTTCCAACACTTTGCTTCCCATCTGCTAGGATTATGGCTCGATCCAACTTGTTGCAAATCTCTGAAGAGGATCCTAGTCTTTCCCCTTTGAGGAAAAACCCAATTGATACTGGATATCACCCATGCTCAGTGAGTTTCAGTTCCGAAGGTGGTCGTCCCAAAATGAAGACCAACTGCTCCATAGAAGATCTCCCCTGAAATTGCCCTTTCCAACTTTTGACTTCATGCTTGCATCTGGTGGGCGTTGTCGCAAATGAAACTAACCCAAGAAACAGGGTAGCCATCCATCCTTTGCAAACATTGAGTCATTTCGTTGCCGTTCACGTGCGAGTACTTGAACTGCAAATCCGGCCCACAGATTCTATAGTCCTCTTTGTTTGATGGTATCAGCCTTTAAAAGAAAGGTTCCTTCTTGAGCCATCAGCTCCTTGTATCACAAGCAATCATGCAAACCAGACAAAGCGCGAGTATTAAGACTTACCACGAATACATACAAGTAAGACACTCAGGCAGGTTTACTAACAAGTAGCAAAGACAAGGTCCCCCTTTGAGATGGTCCTGCCAACGGACCTTTGCCTGGCCGCGCCCATACAAATCGATCACAGGATCAGCCCACATAGGACACCCCTCCAACCATCCGTGCTTTCACCATTAAGCAGCACATTGCCTTAGTCACGCCCCACCACTTTTTGGTCGATAGCCCTTATAGCTAAACGATCGGCAGCTATTCTTGAATATACCACCCTCGTGGACGCACCCGTGCTTTCACCGTTAGACAGCACATTGCCTCAGTAACGCCCCCACCAAATCTAGTCGGTAGCCCTTATAGCTAAACGATCAGCAGCATACCCCCCAATCATGGACGCACCCGTGCTTTCACCGTTAGGCAGCACATTTCCTTAGTAACGCCCTCACCAAATTTGGTCGATAGCCCTTATAGCTAAACGAACGACAGCTATCCTTGAATATACCACCCCCATGGACGCACCCGTGCTTTCACCGTTAGGTAGCACATTGCCTCAGTAACGGCCCCACCAAATCTAGTCGATAGCCCTTATAGCTAAACGATCGGCACCCCATACCACCCAAATCGTGGACGCACCCGTGCTTTCACCGTTAGGCAGCACATTGCCTTAGTAACGCCCCCACCAAATTTGGTCGATAGCCCTTATAGCTAAACGAACGGTGGCTATCACGAATATGTCACCCCGCACCCCACAAGGCACAGACCGTGCTTACACCAATCTAATGGCAGCACATTGCCTCATCTGTCCTACGTGCAGACGGCGCCAGGCCCGAACTGCGGAAACTGACCGTGCTTACACCTCAAGGGCAGCACCTTGACTCATCAAGCCCCCTTTCTGCCGACCACCCCGACTGTGGACGCACCCGTGCTTACACTGTGGGCAGCACCTTGCACAACAGTTGTCTTCATGAACCCCAAATAGTGGCCATTTCCGTGAGATCCGCATAGCTGATCGGCCAGTCGGCTCTGATACCACATGTAGCGCAGGCATCCTAAAGGGAGCCGGGAACTACTACTTAGCTTCCCAGCCTTCAACTCTTGCCATCTAGACCCACTTGACATACAAGCAGCCAACTCGCCAACGACGATCAAACTTAACCAACTTGAAATTCCGAAACCAACATTGAGATCCAACCTGGCGCCATGCCAGATCGGGGTCCTGATGTGGATGACTTCCCTCCGTGCCAGCCGCCTTGCAACCCTTAGCATAGAAGGCAGCTGTTACATTTGTGGTAACAAGAACATTTCCTGGAGCCGCACATGTTTAAGATAGCCGTCTGACACACATGTTTAAGATAGCCGTCTGACAGTGCGCCCTGATGCAGATATCAATATTGCATTGTCTGGTGAGGTCCGATGGATGGATGAAGATCAGATTCTCATTGGTAGTTGTGTTGAAGGCATGATCAAAGTCTAACTTGTATAGTCTGTCTCACCAATGAAATCGATCAAGAGGTGGCCATCAGAGGGTTGTCAGCCGGGCGCACTGTCAGACGGCTGTCTCAGACATGTATATTATGGTTGTCTCAAACATCTGACAGCCCACTCTCTCTAAAATAGATGTATATTTTGTTTTCAGTGTTTTTTTATATGAATCTGTCGTTAGGATAATTGAAGAAGTTCTGGCCATAGGAAAGCATTGCAGCGCGCTTTTGCTCCAAAGAAAAAATGTGTTGTGCATTTCCAGTATCGGATAGAGAATCCCCAAAGGCAGAAAGGAGTGGAAAACACCTGCCATCGCTGTCAACTTCAATGGATCCAGCGCACGAGTACCCAAAATGTACAAACAAAGCTAACCTTCAGAAGAAGAACCAATTTCATAGTCAATCCAAATGGGTCTCTGCCCTTCTTCTTCTTCAACAGCATCACCAGCCTCTACTGCAAGAACCGCAGCCTCCTGGGTAGTCCTGGATCACACAAAGTACATGGACAGATTAGTGGCTTCTGCATTGAAGGAGCGAATACAGTGCAGCTTTGAAGGACTCGGATCAGCCGAAGGCTACCATTACGAGGATTATGGAATGGAGGTAGTTAGCCAATATGCCGCAGTTCAGGGAATGGAGGGAGGTAGCCATCGTCTTGAATAAAGCCTAAAATTATAGTCTAATCTTTATCTCTCTCTGCGAATAGGTCGATGGGGAATGGCCATGCATAGGTCGATGGGGAGTGGCCAGATTTTACACGATATAAGCTTTTGTTCTTATAGGTTAAAGAGATTTTGTTTTTTTTGTATTAAGATTGATTTGATTTTACAACGTTATGATATATCTCTATTTTTCACAACAGCTAAAATCTCAAAGTCAAAAATCTATACTGCCAGGGATCAACACCAGTCAGCTGAAAGCAAGTGATTTTGAACGTATAATGAACATTGAACAGGTTGAACAGGCAGGGTGACTGAGGTCGGTTGTACAAAAACCTCATTGGCTGTCCGCTGGGTAGATCAAAAGCCAAGGTTGTGGTGACCGAGCCTTGCATGAGCCTTATTGTTCTTATGAGGTCCCTGGTCCTATGATGTTTTCGTAATTTGCAGCAAGCTAGACCTAATCTACAATATCAAAGCCTTGCTTTTCATGATGTAAATTTAAACTCTCACTGGTGACTGGACCCAGATGCTTCAAAGTCCGAGGACCTCATGTCCGTAGAGACTCTATGCTAGCTTGCAAACCTCAAAGTTCCAAGTTCAGAGTCCTGCTCCCGGATTTCAAAAGCCTGAAAACTTTTCATAATATGGTACGTTTATTTCAAATACCAATGTTGGAAGTAAAATGAGATTAGAACCCATTTTTACCGTTAAGCTAAAAAAGAATAACCTGCTAGCAACCTTTACAAAACTGAAAATATGAAGGATGCATTAATGAGCCAGTCCTTAGTCTCCAGCATATTCAAATCAGATTCATCGTCCAGATTCAAGGGTCCCTAGAATATTCACAACATCATGAGCAATTCGATAGGATTTATTATATCTTACCTATAGGTTTTCAATTTCATGTATGATTTAAGATGATTTAGCTGATCTAGGACAGATTGGCATTCACGTCTTCCAACAACCAGAGGTAGACATTGAACTCATGATTATTGATGATGCTAGGGACCTTTTCGCTGATATTTTTTCTGGTACTGTAGGCTGCGCAGAGATGGCAATGGCTGGATTTGAGACGACCAATTTCTCCTCAAACAGGTGTGCTGAAAAAAATTGGTTGAATACTTTGAAGTAGAGCTGAAAGATGTCAAGATTAAAAAAGGCTATTATGTGATGGATCCCTATGAGGCAGTGGAAATGGTGGATGAGAAGACCATGTGCATATGTGCAATTTTTGGTTCTATATACAATGGCGAGTTTGAGGATGTCAAGCCTTTGAATAATCTTTTGTTGAAAAAAATTAATGAAAAAAATAGGGTTTGTACTGATCGCTCTTTTACTATAAAAGCACTTAGTACACACACCAGTAACTTCAGTGCATAATCATTCATATATGGTTGCTTCAAAAATATGTGACTCAGCTAGATGTTTGCTATACTTTTCAGGAAGATTGTACAAGCTCTCCTTTTGGGCTCATTGAACTATTGTCACAATATCTCTTCCTTACTAGCATTGAACAATGTTTAGGTCCTAAGTTCTGAAGGAAAGGGAAATAATATTGCAGTAAGTTGGAGGGATGAAAAGTAGGCATTTCAACCTTTAAAATCCCCTATGAAATATTTATATGTAATTTTTTTTCATTGATATGGATGAGCATCATATTCTGTTAAGTAACAAGTTTGGCCCTCCTTGAGATATGTAGCTGTTTTTATTGGCATTACGTATGATTCAGAAGAATGATATTTGGTTCCTTACATACATATTCAAGAATAATATTTGAATTCTTATTATTAGAAATACTCTCTAGAATGACATATTGACTTATGTTTGAGTTCCTGAGAAAGCTACAGTTGTTACTACATTGACACCAATTTTGAAAATAGCAACATAGCTTCGCTTTCCTTCACCAATTTGGAGGATTCTTAGATTATACAATGCTATTGCCACTTGACTAGGACCATTAAGACACAATCTATTCATTTAATGCCTTGGACATTGATATTAACATGGTATTTTATTGAGTTGTACCCCAAGTCCCTATTTTTGGCTATTACTGGATAAGCTTGAATTGACTATGCCAAGGGCCAAGTGATTGGGTTTTATAATACTGTTGTGTTGTAGCCCTATTTTGTAGCTTCTTAGAAAGTTCTCTTCAGGGCCTCCAGAACGTTTTAAGTAGAATAACTTTGATGCTGTCTGTAGTAGATCAATTTGGTGCCTTTAGTTATTTGTAGGAGAGGAGGGTCAATTTGGTGAGAACTTGGATGTAGGAAATGAGCAATGTTGTTGGTGGAAAATTCAACAACATTATATAATATTATAACCTCAAAAGTTTAAACAATTTCTAGAGAGTTTGAAGTAGCCAAAAGATGAAAACTTAATAACGTTGAATAATTTTTCATTAAAGTTAGTCAGAAAATAGTTACTCATTTCATACAAAAGACTTTTTCCATGCATGAGGTGGATAATTTTAACGCACAAAATGTTTTTCGAATTCTTCTAAGACTCGAATTTTTTGATGACTCAAAAGTTTCTGATGACTCAAATTTTTCGATGACTTGAATTTTTCGATCGATTCGAATTTTTCTGATGAATCGAATTTTGAAAGACTTGAATTTTCCGAAGACTTGAAATTTTTGGATGACTCGAACTTTTCGGATGACTCGAATTTTTTCGATGACTCAAATTTTTCCGATGACTCGAATTTTTTCTAAGACTCGTTTTTGAAGACTTGAATTTTTCCAATGACTCGAATTTTTTAAAAAACTCAAATTTTTCGATGATTCGAATTTTTCCGATGACTTTAATTTTTTGAAAGACTTCATGGAATATTTCCAAAGACTCGAACTTTTTGACCCAACTTTGAGCTCGGCAAAGAAGGATTTCCGACTCATGCATGAACAACATATTCACTTTGAACTCCTCTTACCCATCCATACACTTTGAATTGTGGGCCGCCCATTAACAGACATTTGGAAACACGGATTGCCTACCACCCGTCAACTTTTTTATTAAGATTCTCTGTGTGCTATTGTTGAACATGGTTAAATTTTGACTCCTACTATGGCCGAGATGTGTGAGATATGTTAGATATTTGAAATGCGAGATGTGCGAGATCATCATCGACCGTCACCTAGATCTTGTTTTTTCAATCTAAAATTTAAACCCCTAAAAACTTCACACACCTCCCCTTTCGTCAACCCTAAAAACTAAAAATGTCATGTGTTAAGCCTAAAAAGTAAGCACACATGCCCCCTCCCATCAACCCTAAAACTAAGCGCACCCCAAAGTCGTAAAAACTACACACCCTCCTTTCTTCACTGCTAAAAACCAAATATTTCCTAAAGATTTGTAACTCTGTTTTGGCACCATGGTCGGATAAACCCGACCCGATCTAGGGTCAAACACGGACGGATAATTTTCACCTCGATCCGATACCATCCAGGGTTGAAAAATCTTGTTTTGACAATGATGACATTGGGTACCCTTAAAAAACTGTTTATACCTATCCTTGAAAAAACCACAAAAAAGAGAAGGCTCGTTTTTTATAGCAAAAACTCGGCTCGCATTTTCAAAAATTTTCGATATCGTATCGACTCGAAAAACCCGTAATTTTTCGATATCCAAAATCAAAAGTTTTCAATACGAGATCGACTCAAAAAATTCGTGATTTATCGATAAACAAAATCCAAAATTTTCTGATACGAGATCAACTCCGAAAATCTGAAATTTTTTGAGTTGTCGTAATTTTCGAGTCATTGTATATTTTTGAATAAATGTAAAATTTGATACTATCAGACTTTTCGATATCGTATCAACTCGAAAAATCCGTAATTTTTCGATATCCAAAATTAGAAATTTTCGATACGAGATCAACTCGGAAAATCCGTGATTTTTTTATATCCAAAACTAAAAATTTTTGATACGAGATCAACTCGAAAAATCCGTAATTTTTTGACACCCAAAATCAGAATAATACGCGTTATCAAATTTTTTTCAAAGACTCGATTTTTTGTTTTCCAAAGAATCAAATTTTCAAAGACTCAAATTTTTTCGAAAACTCGAATTTTTGCAAAGACTCAAATTTTTCGGAAACTCGAATTTTTCCAAGGACTCGAATTTTTTTTTCCCAAAGGCACGAATTTTTAATGTCTTGAATTTTTTTGGAAACTGGAATTTTTCTAAAGATTCAAATTGTTTCGGAAACTCGAATTTTTCTAAAGACTCAAATTTTTTCAGAAAAACTCAAATTTTTTCAAAGACTCGAATTTTTTTTTTTTTTTTTTTTTGCATATGATCGAATTTTTTTAAAGGCCCATTTTTTTTTCTTCAAAAAATTCGATTTTTTCAATCTCGATTTTTTTCAAACACTCGATTTTTTTTTCAAAAACTCGAATTTTTTCCAAAGACTCAAATTTTTTACAAAGGAGTCGATGATTTTTCCTAGACTCGAATTTTTTCCAAGACTCACTAGATCATCGGCCGCCACCTAGATCGGTCGTCATCGCCTGTCAACGACATATTGAATTTCCAAATCATCGGCTGTCACCTAGATCGGCCGCCATTGCCCGTCAACGATGGGCACTCACAACTAGTATAGTATAAAACTATTTTAGAGAGAGAGTGTGTGTTTTTTCGTAACAAATGTCACGCTTTGCTGCCAAACTGTCACGCATTGCTCGCGAAAAATATCACCCATTTTACAAGACGAAAAACTAAAAAAGAATGATGTGTGTGAAAAAAATAACACATAGAAGCCATTTTTTTTTTGGGCACACACACACACACAATTTCAAATTTTTTTCTTCCCAGAGTGTGCGTGCTCTCTCTTTTTCTCGATCGGGTCTCTCTCTCTTTCTCTCAATCGCAAGCAGATAGGATGCGGGTCTCTCTCTCCATCGGGCCTTCTTCGTCTTTTTGCTCTCTTCTTTTTTATTGCATCCGCCAACTGCAATATCCGTATCCATATTCATGTTAGTTTGAATCTTTTTGTTTACGGTTACCTTTATATGATTTCACTCTGCTCTGAATTTGTTTACTATTGTTCACGTTCTTCAGCGTCGTCAAGGAAGGAGTATTTCAGATTGTCTCCTTTCCGTTCACTTCTGAAAGTATGTATGTATGAATGAGTGGGAGGGAGGGGTGTGCGTGGACATAGCTCTCTTTCATACATGTAGAGAGAGAGAGAGAGAGAGAGAGGGAGGATGAGGGTATTGGTTTTTCTTTTCTTTGGGAAATTTAGTTTTCCCCTCCACTTGGCCATTTTGATCTTGCTCAAGGATGCAAGCCATCGATCCAAGTTATTCAAGCGCAAGAAATAACGACAAAACAGGAATGATTAGAGAAACTTGTGCAGATGGGAAAGAGCAATGGCAAAGAGCAAAGGGGTCACTTTGATCCACTTGTAGTGCTAGTGACATGATGCTCATAGTGACATTCCAATGAAACAACAATAGACAATGAGCTTATGAAAAGCAGCTTCCAAGAATATAGAGCCTTGAGCAAAAGAGAATGGCCAAAACACTTTCATGGTTTGCATCTTCTTGAAGGAACAAAGATGGTAAAGCTTTGGTCATTTCCAATTCCAAAATGTATTGATATCGACTGAGGAAAAAGTGGATCGGTCTCTTTTATGACTTGTCCCCTAGTTCTATAATTCTTTAACATTGGCAGAGTGGATAAAATATAAATAAGCTTTTTAGTTTAGACCCCTATCATGTCATTGCCATCAAATCTATTTGGATGACACAAATTTTGAAGATTTCATAGACAATTTAAACACCTTATATAACAGGGGTTCCTGAACAAAATTGCATAAGAGGTAGTTGGTTGTGTGTCCTTTTCAAAACATGGACATCACTACACAAATGACCTCTTAAAAAGCGAAATTGGTAATTGGCTGAAGGTTGTGTTTGTGGAGTGAGTAGTCCAATGAGGTTGTGGTAGATTCTCAGTTGTGGGCAATATTTTCAAGTTGATCAAAAGTATGGATGTGACGATGTCTTCAACATATCCCTTGGAAGGAATGGGGTGAGATCACCCTAACTTATCGCCAAACCCTAACTGTAACAGTGAAATTTTGTAATCCTAAAATTAGCATTTTAGCTCTTATTTCTCAAAACTGACTGCAATTGTACATATGGCAAGGCTTCAATTTATTTAAAAATGTGACATAAGATCTTAACAATGACAAAAGATCTAAAAAACATGAATTTCTACAACATATAGATACGTGCATTGTGTACACATATTGATATATATATATTCATGTAACTAAGCTATTTAGTAAAATAGAGACAAATGAAATCAAAGAAGTAAATCTAGGTGCATTACAATCTTTTCAATCCAAGCAACAATATGAGGTACAAACCAAAAATCTCAGATTAATAGTAGCTAGAGCTTTTCAACAGTATATCCTCATTATGAGGAGTTTAAAATTTACAACTACTTTTGTACATACATTTTCAAAGCCAAAAAGCTCAGAAAACCTTTTGTTAAGAAGGCGTTCTTCTATAGTGCAGTGGTCAGCACACTGAGATGCTGTTGCTTAAAGTTTTATTCGCAAATTATCTATAACCTAAGATAGATGATCATCAGACAGGAAAGCTATTGAGGCTAGCATTTCTATGAGATCTGAGATGGAGATGAATGTCATGCCCCTACCAGAATAGCAGAGTGGGATGGAGGTAAAAACATTTTTGAAAGCATTATAACATGAAGAGCTAATCACTTGGAAAGACATATATATTGTCACGTAGCACACATACTTGAAGCTGTGAAGAACCAACAGTCCCCAATAGATTGCTAAGCAAGAAATACATCGCCAGTCCCAAATTCTTCTCAGTTCTTGAGACTGGCATTGCATAAGAACCTACTTCATTCACTGCATTCAGTATCAGCCACAACCGTCACCAACAGCCCAAACACCTGCAGGCTACACAATTCACTGCTATACATGAATGAGTTTTGCATTTGAGATGGGTAGCGAATTTCAAAAAACATTTGCAAGACATGACTCAGACCCAAAAATGAGCTTGCTGATTTGACAGTTGTTCCAAGGGCTGACACTGTTTAGCTTTGTTACTTCGTTAGCAAAATCTTGCTCAAGATTGTAGAAAGGGGTCTTGGTAAATCTCAGATGGCAAAGGATTGGATAAATTTTGGGTGAGAGAATGGGAAAGCAGCAAAAATTTCAAGGTCTGGTCATATTTAGGTTGAACATTGCTCAGACTCCAGCATGGGATTGTAGCTTATTGTCATTTGCAATTATATATAATAACCTTGGTCAAAATCACTTGGAGGTAGAGATAATAGAATGATGTGATTTAAAGCTTAAGAAGAATGACATATGACATATAGGACAATATATACCAATTTTATTACTTTCTTTTGAGTCTAATAGTGTTATGGGTACTTTGTAGATGTTAATAGCAATGTGTTTAATGGACCTACGGAAACTTCATAGATGTAGATGTTGAAACCTCTCTGTCCACACACACACACACACACACACACACACACACACACACATATGATATTAAAATCACTAAGGCTCTCTTGGATTCTTACAATTTGTTTCAATGGAATTCGCCGATCAAAGCGAGAAGCCTCAGAAAGCGCCATGCCTCCTCTAAGGTTCGCACATGGGATTCCACTCTCACAACCTACTTGCATTCCACTTCAAAGTGCAAGCAGTTGGTTGTTTTGCTTCCACCCATTAGCTAGCGCACTATCCTCTTGTAGTTCACATTCCAAGTCACTTGAACTAATCTGTAGGGCTTCTTGGGATTCTTTCTATAAACTTCAAAACACCTTCACAATAGAACCTACATTTACTCCGCATATCACACGAAATAGAGCATGCTCATTGGGTGATCATGTAATGAATAGCACACTGTTACATACCTATGTAACTAGCAGTACTTCAGACCCCTAATAGTCCATTTAGTGTTGGGGGCTAAATGGCAAGGTACCCTTAGGATTAAGGGTATGTGCCCTTGGATAAAGGGCAGGCAAGTGACTATAACTTAGTTGGAGGTATAGAGTCATGTGACCCTTGGATAAGGGATATCCTTAGTATTAAGGGTAGGTGTCTTAGATTAAGGTACTAGTGTCCTTGGTTAAGGGCAGGTAGGTGTCTATGCCTTGGATTGAGGTATGGAACCTAGAGAGGTGTTAGAAAGTCATTGGATGACTATTTTTCTAAACCTTGGGCCTCAACCTTGAACCATATCACTTTATTGGTTTAGGACCAAAGTATACTTGCACAACTTGGGCAATGGGACCTAGTAGGAGGGCACCCTTCTAAAGTGTCCATTGAGTTCCCAACTCCCACAAGAAAGGCATTCAAAGAGTCATAGGTTATGGAAGGAGTCTCTTGACATTCCATAAGCCTATGGAAGTTCTTGGAGATTCTTTAACTCCCCTAGGCTTCTCTCTCTCATTGGATGAGCATGAAACTCCATAGTGCATTGGAGGGGTCCATGGGCCATCTATATGAGGGTAGTAGGGTGCCCATTGGAAGGGGGCGATCTCTCTTGTTTGCTTGGCTTATGCTCTAGTGTTGCTACTAGTGTGTAGAGTGCTTTCTTGTGGTAGTATGCTTGAGGTTTGGATCTTGCTTATGGTATGGGACATAAGTAGGGTTTGGATCTTGAGTATGCTATGGAGTGTTGTGGTATGCTTGTGATTTGTTTATGGTTAGCAAGGGGGTGCTAGATAGGTCTTGCTTGGAGCTTGGATCTAGCTATGGTTGGATGGTGAATGCTTGAGGCCAGCTTGTTATCTATCTTTGTGTTTAAAGAGTAGGGACACAAGTGGAGGAGAGATCCTTGGAGGCTTGCAGATCCTTACTTGCAGGTGGAGGCATCCTGGCTTGGAGTTGGGGAGCATCTTGATGCTTGCAAGTTGCTTGAAGGACATTTGGAGACTCTACCTTGGATTTAAAAGACTTCCTCACCTCTACTTGTAAAACACACACCGTTGGTTACCAATAAACAGCTTCTATAACTAAGTTACGTGTGGATCGAACTATAGTTAAGACTGGAGACTGAAGCATTGACATATATATTATATATATATATATATATATATATATATAAATACATATATATCCGGTTTACTCATACAACTCAAAGCCAGCAGATGAATAGAGTCCTTTGTGTAGGAATTGTAACACTACCGTGACTAATTCTTCATCATCTGATTAACGGGGGGGGGGGGGGGGGGGTTTGTTGGAAATGTTTAAGCTTCTTTCTTAGTATTGCTTATTGACATATGTGGTTCACTCATACAAAGCTCAACGCTGGCGTCTGAAAATTTGGACTGCTGCATTTCCAACTACAGAACAACGGCTGAAATCTGAGATTCACAAATTGCTCTTATTGCCTCCGATCTTGCTTCCACTAAAACAAACGAAATAACAAAAGTTTTAGCTACATGTCATATTTGATTATTCTGATCTAACATCATACACTATGAACTATCTCCAACTGGTAAAATCGAATGAAGCATTTCATTTGAACTGCGTTTTATAATGTGTCCAAAAAGGAAATGTGTCGTGAAAAAGTAGCAACCTGATCCTATTGAGCCGAACGCAAGCAGAATAACTCAAAAGTACGATATGTGCATCTTCGAGGAAAACAAAAAAAGTCAAACAAAACCAGAACGTTACCTCATCTGGAAACTGGAAAGGGAGCGGAATATATGAGCAATCCTTCTGGTATATTAACCGACTCACCTTCTCGATCAATGGTCTCAAAAACGTTGTTCTAATTGTTGTTCTTTCTTCACTGAAACGTCCTCCTCGCCATCTTCTGTGACAACATTCTATGACAACATATGTAGATGTAGTAGTCTTTGAGGCTATAATGTTCAGATCTTTCGGCTGCAGAGGCTTGTGCTGCCTCGTCTTCGCCATCGCTCGAGCTGTCACACAAGATGGATGCACTCTCACAATGCACTACTCTACGATCCAGAGAGAGAGAGAGAGAGAGAGAGAGAGAGCGTGCGTGCGCAAAGGGAGGAAAAGAAAAATTTAAAATCTGCGTGTGCGTGTGTCAATAAAGGAAAAAAAATTGTATGCTTTGTTTTATATCATTTTTTTTAACACCTTTGTTAGCTTTTTTCTTTGCAATAGCATGACATTTTTGGCGGATAGAGCGTGACATTTTCGTCGGCACAGGGTTAATTTTTTGACGGCAATCCTTACACACTTTCTCTATACATATATATATATATATATATATATATATATATATATATATATACTAGTTGTGAGTGCCCGTCGTTGACGGGCAATGGCGGCCGATCTAGGTGACGGCCGATGATTTGAAAATTCAGTATGTCGTTGACGGCGGGCGATGATTTTCTGATCTAGGTGGTGACCGATGATCTAGTGGGTATGCCCATCGTTGATGGGATGCCAGTGATTTGGCATCCCACCTAAAAGAGAAAGCCTTTTGTCAGATTTTGAATCATCCATTGTAATTTGATAAAATTAGCGCAAGTATAACTGGAAAAGACAGCTCCTCCAAAAATGAAGGTTAAGAACAATGCTCTCTTTTGTCTGATACTCTACCAGTCACCTTCAGAAATCGAAATCGTTGAGAAAAGCCACACGACACAAAATATTCAGCTCGTCAACCACTCATATACATCTAAGCAGTAGCTTTTCCTTGCTAGCAATAGTAGTTCATATTTTGTTGTGCCTCCGCTTGGCTGCCAGTAACAAAGCCTGTGGAATAAATGTGGTGATTAAGCTAATGGCTCGGATAATATCATTCTCTAATAATGAGAATATGCAGATATTTCAAAAACTTAGGTTCATTTGCAAGGCGTCACCCATGAGCTCATTCCTCATCTGCAAACTCTCTCTCTTTCTCTCTCTCTCTCTCTCTCTCTCTCTCTCTCTCTCTCTCTCTCTCTCTCTCTCTCTCTCTCTCTCTCATGATGTGATAGGAGTTCCGCTTGACAATGCCCTTTATTGGATATGCTCACCATAACTTCTCAAATTAATCTTAACACAGGCAAAGTTCATTAGAAATACCATTTTCTCATACATTCATATCATAAAAATAAATTAATTTTCAGCCACTGATTAGTTATTACTTTAAAATTTTGCCCCTAATTGGAATCAAATCATTAAGTATAAAGAATCTTTACTAAAGAGATATTCACATAAACAACAATCAACTTTTGAGATTTTTAAGTTGCGCATTACGGTTAAAAAAAACGCTTTTTTTTCTTTGCTCTTTGGTTTCTCTAAAAGAAATGTGTTGTTTCATCTAATTCATGTTTGCTCTTTGATGTGTGTGTGTGTGTGTGCGCGTGTGTGTGCGTGCGGGGGGGCGAGCGATGCGGAGAGAGAGAGAGAGAGAGAGAGAGAGAGAGAGAGAGAGAGAGAGAGAGAGAGAGAGAGAGAGAGAGAGAGAGAGAGAGAGAGAGAGAGAGAGAGAGAGAGAGATATGCCCCCTCCCACCAATCCACACAACATATAAATTCTTATTGGAGGAGTCAAGAGTAGGCAACGACTGCAGCACGACTGCGCACGAGAGAATCACCAAATTATGCTTCAGATAAGACATGAGAAAGATTATGGTAATGCAGTAGACAGATGATGGGGACCCGGGTCCAAGAATGGAAGCTTTAGAGCTTGTGCTGCAACAACCAATTTGTTTATCAGAAACCAAAGAAAATGCATACTTTCTATCATGTCTGCCCTCTCTAAGAAGAAGTAGAAACATGCAATGTATACTTCATGATATCATATTTGTCCATTCTCAAAAGATCTAGAAACAAAAATGCATTCTCCATACCATATCTATCCATTCTCAAATAGGTAGAGATAGAAAATGCATACTCCATATCAATGGACAAAACCATGACAAAGGTCTTGATAGAATGCTGGATGCCATAAGCAACTTTTATATTACTTATCATACTTCCATCGTGTAAGAATCTTATGAACTTCAGTGCATATTTACAAAATGACTAAATGAATACAGAACCTGCAATAACAAATGTCTAATATGCCAGTCTTGAAAGCGGAGCAGAGCATCTGACTCAGCTCAAACTAAAGAATACAAAAAGTGACTAAATGAAGCCTAAACCGACAACTCAGACACAAGATCCTAGAATTAAATATTAGAAACAACGATAATATTTTTGACTTGCACACTCGAATTTTGAGCACAACATCCAATTCAGCTCAAACAAAAACTCCAAATAATGGCTAAATGAAAACAAAACAGACACCTCAGACACACAGTCTTGGATGTAGATATTAGAAGCAATGGCATAACCAATCTTCTACTCACTTCTTTTGAAGCACATAATCCAATTCAACTAAGATTTTGTAAAATGACCAAATCATAACAAAATGGATAACTCAGACAAATTATTATGGTTTTAAATATTCCCTCAAATGTAGAATAAATTTTCTCATTGCTAGATGTAGTAATCCAGAATCTGCCATACGTGCTTCTGGAAATGATGGAGATGATGGCTCATTGGAGCATTCAAACTTTAGAACTACTCATATCTCTGATTCAATAAACAGAGGATCGTAGACAATTGGCTCAGTATTCAATCCGTCAGAAGATGATTTCATAAGTGTGGCTATCTGGCTACAGAGATGCAATTACCTACAAAGGTATGTTGTCTCTGCAAGGGCGATCCATTAGCAATAAATATTGCCTTCATAAATGTGATCACTCAAGAAAATGAAAAAACACATTCGTTATGAGAAGGATTGCCAACAATTACCTTCTACTACAACTTTGATTCCATTACTGTCTTTGTAAACTGGAAGAAGCAATCCACGCGGATTCAGTGTGATCTTGGCTACCGTAGCAGGTTATGGGGAGAATACTATAGTTGAACAGTTTATTTGTCAAATAAATAATCATAGCACATAAGCTCCTTTCATCTGTTCGTACTTCTCAAGAAGCATTCCAGTATTGTATATGAGAGAGAGAGAGAGAGAGAGAGAGAGAGAGAGAGAGAGAGAGAGAGAGAGAGAGAGAGAGAGAGAGAGAGAGAGAGAGAGAGAGAGAGAGAGAGAGAGAGAGAGAGAGAGAGAGAGAGAGAGATTTCAGCTGGTGTATTTCCTTCAATTAAAGTCGGGTCCTCGAAGCACCTAAAACAACTTTCATCTTTTAGCAGTGGGAGACTTATTTAGCTGGCTGGCCTCTCTTGATATGTTGCATCCCATGGAGGGTGAAAGTGGCCCATAGGTCTTGCCTTTGAACAACTTCAGTAACAATGGTCCCCCGTTATTCCATCAGTTTTTCTCGCAAAGTTGTGAGCATGTACAAAGGTGGAAAGCAGGTGGTGTCTAATCGCCTAAGCCTTTCTCTTGATCCCTCAGATGGGCACTGGCCACCTCCCATTTTTGAAAAGCAAGTTGAATCTCTAGTGCTTAGGGACTCTGAATCTCATAGAGCTGGGTGGGATATGAGTGAATGGTACTAAGATAATCTCTCCTTTCGTGCTTGTCCGACTGACAAAGTGTCAAGTAAGTCGATGACAGCAGACAACAATGCCGAAACCTTTGCTTTGAAGCTTGATTCTGGAGACGGCACATCAAATCTGGGATTAGGAAGTTGTAGTACTTGTGAGGAACTATAGACAAGTATTTTAAATATATATATAGATATATAGATATATAGATATATGTATGTGTGTGTGTGTGTGTGTGTGTGTGTGTGTGTGTGTGTGTGTGTGTGTGTGTGTGTGTGTATACATATATGTGTATATATATATATATATATATATATATATATATATATATATATATATATATATATGTGTGTGTGTGTGTGTGTGTGTGTGTGTGTGTATATACATATATGTGTATATATACATACATATATATATATATATATATATATATATATATATATATATATATATATATATATATAAACTTATGTACACTTTTGCGCATGTGTATGGGTGCACCCATGCATCCTCCTCCCCTCACCCACGCATACATTCGAAATTCGAGCCTTCAGAAAAATTCGAGCCTTCGGAAAAATTTGAGTCTTTAAAAAATAAAATCGAATCTTTCGAAAAATTAAAGTCTTCGAAAAAATTCGAGTCTTTTGAAAAAATCGACTTGACAGTACAAAGGAAAAAATTCGAGTCTTTGAAAAAATTTGATCCTTTGGAGTTAAAGATAGTGAGTTTGGGCTTGTGGTTAAACATTCATGAAAATGGTGGGCCAAGATAGAGATTTGAAGGATTAAAAAAAAAAGAAAGCAGTTTTAGGTAGTCAAAATTTTTTAATGTTCATGATTTATAGGTAAAACTTTGGTAATTCAAAAAAATATGAAAGTCATGTAATAAAGATTATTAGGTAAAGTTTAATTGAGAGGGAGGGGTGGGGAATATTTTTGGGGCCCATCCCCCAATGCACACAATGTGCAAATGTATGGGAATATGCACTTTTCTCATACATGCATCCCTCTCCCCATCATTTTTACTTACGAAATTTTTATTTTCTTCACACACTTAAATGTGCTTTAAAATTTAGCCAATAATCTTTATTACTTGGATTTCTTATTTATTTTAAATTATCAAAGTTTTATCCATAAATCATGAACATAAATTATTTTTTGACTACCTTAAATTGGTTTTTTTTTTTTTAATCCTTCAAACTATCTTGGCCCGCCATTTTTAGGAATGTTTAATCACAAGCCCAAACTCATTAGCTTTAACTCCTAAATCGTTACCCACAAGCTTTTATCCATGGGCCAGAAAATGCACAATTAAAAAAAAAGGAGGGGGATGGGGTGAGAGGAGTAAAAGAGACAATAAAAAGAGAAAAATAGGGGGGGAGGGGGGATTTGGAACACACGTGCATGCACACACACACGCGCGCACACGTGCGTATGTGTGTGTGTGTGTGTGTGTGTGTGTGTGTGTGCGCGCGCGCATGTGTGTGCACGCGCATGCCTATATGTGTGCGTGTGCACCTATGTGTGTGTGCGTGTGCGCATGTTCATCGTGTGTGTGTGTGACCCCCGACACAATGAATGCATGTGTGTGTGCGCACACACACACACATCTCCATATAAAAAACCTTTTGTGGATAAGATATATTGTATGAAGTATAGAGTCCATATTCCTTTTTTCTCCTTCTCTCTTTCCCACAGGCCCCACTTCTCTCTCTCTCTCTCTCTCTCTCTCTCTCTCTCTCTCTCTCTCTCTCTCTCTCTCTCTCTCTCTCTCTCTCTCTCTCTCTCTCTCTCTCTCTCTCTCTCTCTCTCTCTCTCTCTCTCCACAAGCCGACCAACCACCCATAGAGGGAGGGAGGTCTCTCCATGCCCCTAAAATAAATGAAGAAGGTTAAAATGTGTGTGTGTGTGTAGGGGGTGCCTCCATTCCATTAAAAGTAAATATATCAATATTTACTCCCCCCCCTGTGATGCAAAGCTTTCAGATCTCTGCTGATCAACAGAAAAATCCGACCCAAGGATCGAATAATCAAAATCCGACCCCAAGGTTGGCCAGTCAAAATCTGATTCGAGGGTCAAACATCAACATATCAATATTTACTGGCTACTTTCCATATCAGAAGGCATACAAGCTCTACAACCTAGACACTCATAAAGCATTCCCGAGCAAAAATGTCATTTTTCTGGAAGACCAATATCTCGACCACAAAGAGAAAGCTACAGCAAAATTTGCCCCAAGGGTCATTGCTTCGGATTTTTCCGACCTCTCACTAAATTATTTGGACGTGTTTGACCCTGGATCGGATTGGATCGGGTCTAATTTTTATGACCCCAAAAAATTTGACCTTAGTATATTTTTCGACCCAGACTAGATTTTTCAATCCTTTGTATAAAATTCGACCCTATGTAATTTTTGATATTGTCGGACAGAAATCCGACCCAACGACTTTGCGTTGACAATCCGCCTATTTTTGTATATGTATTTACAGTTACAAGGCGGTTACAATCAATATAGAAGTAGTTGTAGATATTTTTTTAGTATATCAAGAGAAGTATCTTCATCAAAAAACTTCTTCAGTAATTCTAATAGTCTTTTGATCTTCTGATATCTAAAACTTCTGATAATTGTTTCTATCAATTCATTCAGGTAGTTCTGTTGCATGTGTTATCACACACAACGATCAGAGTTCTCATTCTGTAGCCAGCTAAAGTTTTTCACTTCATGCGATTGTACCCCTTATGGATATTAATCAAAGTACATTTTTGTCTCCACTCGGTTGTTGTTCCATTGTGCATTTCTGATTCATTCATTTTTTAACGTTCTGCTACTAACTATGGCACTTCCGATCCTACTACCCACTCGCTCAAGCTTCCGCTCACAAACCCACTAATTTTTGACAAAACAGTGGTTGTCCAATGCCTCCTACAGCCAACTATTTGTTCTTATGGCGTTCAAAACAGTGAAATTAAAGCTTACTGTAGCATTCAACCATCAATTAATCATATACAAGACAAATTGCTATAAATAACAAAGATATATTAAATAGCTTTTGTTCAAGATTACATAAGTTTCAAAAAGACTATTTCTAGTCCAATTTGTGTTTCAAATAATTATCTAACAAGTGGCGAGATCTTAATAATGATCTAGAGAAACATTGTCTGGAGATGAACCCTAATTATGTTTTTGTACCTCCTAAAAGAGTTGCACTTTCACCAATTTCAGCAATAGTCCTTTGCAAATAATGGATCATTTAATATACTCCTTGCAACTTCTTGAAAATAAGTCATCATAAACAAGGATCTATCACACAATCAAGATATTCCACATGAAAAAAGATGATAACAATCTATCTTGCATTCTTGAATTGTGGTAATCTATCTAACCTTAAGATTATAAATCATTTAATGAAGGTGACAAACATTGTTTGGTATAAAAGTGTGCTTGCGTATGTTGTTGGCATTGTAGGCTTCATATCGATGAGACAAACAAAAGTCGTAAAGTGGCATAGAGTTGGATACTTCTTTCCCATCTAAGCATTAATGTAGCAGTCATCTTTTCAGCTTGAAGCATTGCTTAGAATTCACTATTTGCACACATCATGTGACCAATTTACATCAAAAAAAGAGAAATGATGAGATTTATATAACATGAATAAAATAAAAACTGTACAATCATCAATGAGCAGGACAAACTATTTGCAACACTTATACCAAAAAAACACATGAACCATCACTCTGAATGTTGTCAATGATAATGTATTTCTACAACATGAGAGCTATAGCAATGTCTATAAATGTCGCTCAAAGGATTTGCAAAGTTGACAAAATCTCACACAACGAAACATAAAGCAACTTTTGAAGCAATATTTATATATTTCTATCATGAATGTGTCTTCATTGAGCAATGCTTGCATCATTTGTCACCTATTGATGCTATGTCATTGTGCAATGACAAATGTTTACATACATTCTCTAATAATGTGTTGTATGGCAATGGGAATCAAAGTCAGATTTTCTACTGCGACTTCTCATTTTTGTATTGGTAATTGATGACATGTAAGCTTACATTTAGCTCCTTATTCGGCATAACTTGAAAAAGGACAACGTTGCATGATTTGTTGTTTTGAATGCAAGAGTGGAACCCATTGTATCATTGGAAACATGAAATCACAATGTCCCTACTCGAGATAGTCTTTAGGTTGAGATTGAATTGTAGTCTTTCTTTGCTGAAGTCACACATCCACATAGAATAGTCCAGCCTCTTAAGGACTTGGAAGACCCTTAAAAGGAGATTCTCTTGAAATCAAATGCCAAAATCTTTGAGAACACCATTCAACATAGGTGAACATCCAAGGGAAATATGGAACATCTACCCAAACTTGAAAACAAGTTGGTTTTTTTGACAAACAAACATTAGTAACTTCAAATGAGCCAAATATTTCTTCCGAATTAAGTTAGTAGGCTCACAATTATTGAATGGGGAGTGCACCCTATGTGGTCTAATGGGAGCAAGTGTGGACTAAACAAAGTGTATACATGACAATTCCTTTTTTCAAAAATTTCAAAAATTCCTAAGGATTGATTGCCATAAAGGTTTTCAATTCTTTTTCCAAATGGTGATACTTTTTGTAGAATGGATATGATGTACATCCATGAGAAGGTCATGCATGATTTTAGAGCTCAATGGTGGGAGATATTCTATTTCAAGGCAGCCTAGATTGGAGCCCGCATCCGGTTGGATGCAATAGCAACTCTTACTTAACTATGCGACTCTTGGCGACAAGTTTGTAATGATTTACAATGCTGTAATGTTTTTTTCTAAAACTTGCCCATCCTTGCAATCTAAGTGCCCAATAACCAGGTTAGAGTCATGATCAAGTTAGAGCCTTGTTGTAGTGTGGCAAGAATGTCCCTATTACTCTTACCCAAGCATCTCCTTTCAAGCCAAAGACATGATTGTTATGACTTAGGTACAATTCCTGCTTTGATTATTGAAGGATTGGGAAACCATCAATGTACAAATAGATGAAACCAGATAGAAAGATAATGCCCATTGCAAAGATTAATTAAGCTTGGACAAGGGTAGCTGGAGTGAAGGATTTTACAGAATTGTTAAGACTTAGGGCAGGGACAGAGATGGATTTTACAGGTTGCAATGTGCTCTTTTGCTCTTTGTTTCTGAGAGTCTTTAGAATCAGCAGCATTTCAATCAAGAAAATGGTATGCCGTGTAAAATTATGTGAACATGGATACAAAGGACTTCACAAGAGATTGGTAATCTAACCCTTAGAGCATTATCTCTCTCACTCTCAAGCTTTACAGTTGGAAACAAAAAGATTGTTCTCACATTTGTAGATTTGTTATGCCATTCCGTCATTGAATGTGCAAGCCTGTTTCTCCAATGCTTTCCAACTTTGGTTTCCAGAGCTTGTTTCTCATAATTAGGTACCTTTGATATGCCATTTGCAGCTGTAAGTTGATGAAGCAAGCATCGTTACTACCAGGCAATGATGATTCATCCGATTTCTCTATCAAGTTTAGCCACGATTCGAGTGTAAGCTTTACCTGCTTTCCTGCAATCTCATGCTGCTTGGTTTGTTCTAAATTTTCTGGTGTTGAAACAATCTCCTGAACTGAAGTATATCTGTCAAAAGAAGTGCCATAGCTACAGGGAATATGGTTTCTGGATTGCAAGGCATGCGCTGGAAGGAGGAAGTAAAGCTGACCAAGCTCCAGACTTGCATCTGCGGGCATAGCTGCAGCTCTGCACGGTACATCTGAGGAGTTTGATTCAAAAACAAAGCAGAGTGGATTTTCCAGCATTAACTCTGCCACAAACAGTGGAGTTTGAAATTCGTCCACCGTCCCATTTGGGAGGACTACTTTCACTCTGTTGCTGGAATTGGAATTATCTTTCGGTGCTTGAATATTCGTGTTAGGATTAGACGCACACACCATGTAGTTCCCCATCGTCTTTGCTACCACTCTCAGACGATGCTATTTGATCTCAAACGCACAACAGCAACAGCAGATTTCCAACAGAGGTGATACAGATTTTCCAAGTTAAACAGCAACTCGGCTCTAAATCAGCATGTCTTTGATTCTTAAAAATCCCCACTTACTCCGAGAGCTTCCAACTCCAAAATCAGTTTCCACTTCGTCGTCTCTGGGTATACACCACTCAAATCACCTTTTGCACAAAAATTGGGTGCAAATAGATTATCTGCAGACCACAGAGTCCACTGTTAAGTTAGTTGTTTACGACTACCTCTGGGAAAACGAGACCTGATCTTGGATTTGAAGAAACACTATTATGTGTGAAATTTGAATCATAATCAGCTGCTAGATTTTTGTATGCCTAAGAAACACAGTTGCAGGTATCAAACGAGAGACTGATTAGCGGCTGTCAATCTAGTGCAATGCAAGCTTTTCTATATGAACAACGTGGAAGATGAGAGGTTGCGGTGAAATTGCAGAACGCGGAGATCTTATGAAGATCTTGCCACCATCGCCATGAGTCGACGACCATAATCGATGATTCGATGAGGAGGAGAGGAGAGGAGTTGCAAGAGAGAAATAGGGAGGACAGGGTCGTCATGTTGGCCATTTCTGAGGTGGAATTTTTCAAATTGATGAGTGTGTTGCAATTTGACTGAATTTTTTTATTTTCTCTTTTAAGTAATGTATTCTTTGTGATGATTACGCCCAATTTTTGGGCTTTTTAAAAATCATAAAATGCCATTGAATTTTTATTTTAAAAATTTTAAAATTATGAAGCACATTTCAAACGCACGTCAAACTGCACGTCAGTCCGCGTCAGACTGCCACGTGGCAATTTCTCATTGGTCCAAAAAAACCCACACTCCTGATTATGCTTTGTAAATGGCATGTGGAAAAGTCAAAGACTCCATTACGCAATGGAAGTTGCCAGGCACAGGCCATTCTGCCCGGTTCGGCTTTCCAAAAACATTTAGGCTCGGCCCCTCCGGGCCTCACCCAAATTTTCTTGGAAATCCTTACCGGGCATAATGGCCTGTGCCCGGCTCTTTCCATAATACGTAATGGATTTAGGGTTTAGGGTAGTTGGGCTTATTATAGCAATTTTTTTTTTTATAGTGCTTAAAAAGTAGAATGGACAACACTGGGCATTTTTAAATGCAGATTCTATCTTGGTCATGTGAAAAAAGGCCCAACCATCCATTATGCAATGGAAGGAGCTTGGGCAAATCTTTGGGCCAAGCACGTGATATAATTACCTGGTAGAATGTCATCTCCAGGCTAAGCCTTTGATATTTTATCGGGCAAAATGTCATATCCCCTACGTAATTGTCATTCATGAGGTTTTTAGTCATTTCTAGGGCCTACATTATTTTGCATAATATAGGTTGCCAATTTTTTTTTAGTTCAAAATGCTTGAGAGATAGACAAACGCGCTGTGTGTGTGTGTGTGTGTGTGTGTGTGTGTGTGTGTGAGAGAGAGAGAGAGAGAGAGAGAGAGAGAGAGAGAGAGAGAGAGAGAGAGAGAGAGAGAGAGCGTGCTACCCACCACAACTAGAGAGATAGCTAGTTGCTTGCTACAACATGAGAGAGATAGAGGAATGACAATTATGTGCGTTAATGGCCAATTGGTCGGCGGGCCATTACCAGACATAATCTAGGACCCATGCAGTGAGTGGCGGAGCCCCAAGCAACTCGTGGCCTCTGCCACTCACTTCCTGGGTCCCTGATTATTTGTGGTAATGGCCCGACCAACGTCCATTATCTACTACATAAATTGGCCTAATCATCAAGCATAATTTTATGTCACAGGGTTAAATATAAGGTGATCTTTTAGTCCCAAGAAGAAAAATCGTTGGAATGACTTATACAGACTACAAGGTGATATGTTAATCTCATGAAGCAAAATCCTTGAAATGCAACCGCTACACACGGTAATTGACCTGCCCATGTCATTTATCAGACATAGTCGACCAAGGGCAAAATGCTATGTGTCATAAATAACATGTTATAACATGTAATAATGAGGAACCCTCATTATGGCTTAGAACATTAGCCCTCTTCACCACAAGATGTTGACACGTTAGCGAATACCCTGCCCTTGACGATTATGAGTGATCTTTTTTCTACGCTCAAGCTTTCAAGAATTGTAATGGGGAGAAAAAAAACCAAAGACTGCAACTCTTTTTTTTGTTTTTTTCTGAAGAAAAATATTTTTCATGCTTAAACTTAGCTAAAAAGATATCCATTTTGTTATCAAATCATCACAATAGCTTAGCGCTATTGTTGGAAAGCCAATAAACAAATGGACATTTGAAATTTCTATCACATTATATGGAGTCCTATTTTTATGATAAACAATGGAATAGTTAAACTCTTTTCCTAGAGCTAGTTTAGTTTCATCAATGAGCTTGACATTGTTTTCACAAAAAATAATGTCATCTACATAAAGTACAAGAATGATCACATGACTATCAATGAAATTGAAGTACAAAGATGGATCATACTCATTAAGGGTGAAATTTAGTGAGAGAAGGAAAGTATTAAGTTAAGAACACCAAGATCTTGGAACTTGCTTGAGACCATACAAGCCTTTGAAGAGTATGAAACCTTATCCTCTTGACCGTGCATGATGAATCCCATCATGGGTTGGTACATGTAGATGTTGTAAAGTTACCTTTACAAGCTTTACTTCCGGCGCCATCGGCGCCAGCTATGTCCCCGGCGCCGCACCCGGCGCCACTGTGACCAGAATCCAGCCGGCGCCAAGTTCCTATGGCTAAAAATCTTTGATCGGTTCTAGCGGAGTCCAGAGAGCTCAGATCGAAGTGCAATCACCTCACACGATCTAGGCATGATTAAAGGAAGCCTGGGGATCAATAAAATCTAGAGAGAGAAAATAACTTTCTAGAAAGAGAAAATCCTAGAGAGAGAAAAATGTGCTTTACCAGCTTGGGTAGAGTGCTTGGTATGAGGAGGGGTGCCGAATCACACCAATACTATAGGGGGAGTGCGGGTTGTGACTCAGGGCGAGCTCCAACCAAGTCTCAGCCTCCCTTGCTGGAATGTTGTCATGGCTCTCGCCTTGGCATGCCAGCTCCCCGGAGACTAGGGTCAGTCACACACTTGAAATGTAACCTTCTCAGATTTATCAATAAAGTGGGATTTTTCTCAAACTGACTATGATTACCTTCTGGGATTCAGTGTTCGGTAAAAGCGCCAATTGTAAGGCCGCTTCAAAATTTTTAAGTTGGCACATAGCTGAGGGTCGTATCCCGGGACGCCAGCGGTATGCCGTCGGGACCATTCGGTCCGTGGCGCTAGTGGTATGCTGTCGGGACCATTTGGTCCAGGAACTGGTTGTTTCCATATCTGTCGCGGCTTGTGGTTCTGAGTGTTCCTTGCATGAATGTGAATGGGTTAAGCTCCTGGGGAACGGGCTCTAACCTGTCGGCTGAGTTGGATGGCTTGCTTGGGTGGAAGTTACATGTTTATGGCTGTCCAGTCTGGCGTGGCACTAGGTTGGCTTCCAACGATCATGACGAAGCTTTTAGTTGGTTAAGTCTGATGTAAGTCAGACCGCTTGCTTGGAATGGATGTTACTCGTTTGTAACGAAGCTTCGAGTTGGTTAAGTTTGATGTATGTCGGGCGGCTTGCTTGGAGGGAAGTCACCCACATCGGGACCCCCGATTTGGCATGGCGCCAGGTTGGATCTCAATGTTGTTTTTCGGAACTTCAAGCTGGTTAAGTCTGATCGTTGTTGGCGAGTTGGCTGCTTGTATGTCAAGTGGGTTTGGATGGCAAGAGTTGAAGGCTGGGAAGCTAAGTCGTGGTTCCCGGCTCCCTTTGGGATGCCTGCGCTACATGTGGTATCAGAGCCGACTGGCCGGTCAGCTATGCGGATCTCACGGAAATGGCCACGGTTTGGGGTTCATCAAGACAACTGTTGTGCAAGGTGCTGCCCACAGTGTAAGCACGGGTGCGTCCACGGTCGGGGTGGTTGGCAGGATGGGGGCTTGATGAGTCAAAGTGCTGCCCTTGAGGTGTAAGCACGATCAATTTCCGCGGTTTGGGCCTGGCGCCGTCTGCACGTAGGACAGATGAGGCAATGTGCTGCCATTAGGTTGGTGTAAGACGGTCTGTGCCTTGTGGGGTGCGGGGTGACATATTCGCGATGGCCACCGTTCGTTTAGCTATAAGGGCTATCGACCAAATTTGGTGGGGGCGTTACTGAGGCAATGTGCTGCCTAACGGTGAAAGCACGAGTGCGTCCACGATTTGGGTGGTATGCTGCCGATCGTTTAGCTATAAGGGCTATCGACTAGATTTGGTGGGGGCGTTACTGAGGCAATGTGCTGCCTAACAGTGAAAGCACAGGTGCGTCCACGGGGGTGGTATATTCAAGGATAGCTGCCGATCGTTTAGCTATAAGGGCTATCGACCAAAAAGTGGTGGGGCGTGACTGAGGCAATGTGCTGCTTAATGGTGAAAGCATGGATGGTTGGAGGGGTGTCCTATGTGGGCTGATTCTGTGATCGATTTGTATGGGCGCGGCCAAACAAAGGTCCGTTGGCAGGACCATCTCAAAGGGGGACCTTGTCTTTGTTACTTGTTAGTAAACCTGCCTGAGTGTCTTACTTGTACGTATTCGTGGTGAGTCTTAGTACTCGTGCTTTGCCTGGTTTGCATGATTGCTTGTGATACAAGGAGCTGATGGCTCGAGAAGGAACCTTTTCTTTTGAAGGCTGATACCATCAAACAAAGAGGACTACAGAATTTGTAGGGCGGATTTGCAGTTCGAGTACTCACACGTGAACGGCAACGAAACGACTCAATGTTTGCAAAGGATGGATGGCTAGCCTGTTTCTTGGGTTAGTTTCATTTGCGACAACGCCCACCAGACGCAAGCAGGAAGTCAAAAGTTGGAAAGGGCCATTTCAGGGGAGATCTTCTATGGAGCAGTTGGTCTTCATTTTGGGACGGCCACCTTCGGAACTGAAACTCACTGAGCATGGGTGATATCCAGTATCAGTTGGATTTTTCCTCAAAGGGGAAAGACTAGGATCCTCTTCAGAGATTGGCAACGAGTTGGATCGAGCCATAATCCTAGCAGATGGGAAGCAAAGTGTTGGAAAGGCTTTTTGTCCGAAGAACTCTACTCTAAGTCCGATCAGCTGATTTTATAAGTGGAGGGGAACTATCACACACACCTCTCTCTTGGGGCAAATTTTGAATGAAAGTTGATCAAAACGAGGGCAGATTCAAGGTGACCTAGCCATACTCACACGAGGAGACTGGCGAACTTTGGACCTAATAAGTTGACAAGTTTTTGTTGTGGAAAGCAAAGTTTGTTATAGGCTTTCTCTGAACCAGCAATGATGAGGAAACATATGAGTACTCTGGCTTGTGTGTAAGGCAGCTGATCAATGAAGGAACTGTGAAAGTTGAGTCTTGCATGAGAGACTTGGTATTTCAAACTGACGCTAAGGGACAGTTCGCGTTGAGATCGGACTAGTGCAAACTCTGGGTGCATGGGTCTGATTCAAAGAGAGCTACTTGAAGCCAAGCTCGATGTACACTTCTTGTTTTGACTGTGAGGCAACTGACCAGTGATGGAATTGTGAAAGTCAAGTTTTGCGCGACAGACATGGTGCTTCAAACAAATGCGAAGAGATAGTTCAGATGCGGATCAAACTGGTGCGACCCTTTGGCTTTCCACGAGGTCAATGGTTACATTTGGGCTAATTCAAAGAGCTACTTCAAGCTAAGTGAGAGGTGCATTGCGGAGTTCTCAATATTTGCCTACCTTAAAAAGCCAAGATGGAAAAGTATCAAGATCAGGATGGGACAAGGAGAGAAATCAAGGTGCAGAAGCAACAAGGCACGGAATGGACCATAAAGTGGGCAATCAAACGATAAATCCTTCGGCTTAGGGAGCCTTGATACCTGTGCGGAACTGAACAAATTTGGAGCTCAGGGAGCTCAACACAAAGGGCATCAAGGACAAATCAGGAGCTCAAAGGAGTTCCAAAGTTGAAAGTCAGAAGCGACAAGGGCGAACATTTCAAATAAAGGCCTCTGTCACCAGTTAATAAGGTTCTCGGGTTTTACGAAAGCGATATCAAATCTACGCTTTTCCCAGACAAAGATATAGTTTCAAGTTATGTAATTTTTCAGTACAAAGAGCTGAGCCTCCGACTTGTGGTGTGCCAGCTTCAATGTTAATAAAAAGTGGCCAGTAAATTGAGTACTATGCCAAGTAGCTTAAATGTATAGTTATTTTGATTGGGAGACACCTTTACTTTAATCTGACATCTGATGAGGACATCAGATTTTATAAAGGTGGGGTGGATGTTGTAAAGCTACCTTTACAAGCTTTACTTCCGGCACCATCGGCGCCAGCTATGTTCCCTGCGCCAGTAGCGCCCCTGCTGCTCCCGGTGCCACTGTGACTAGAATCTAGCCGGCGCCAAGTTCCTATGACTGAAAATCTTTGATCGGTTCTAGCGGAGTCCAGAGAGCTCAGATCGATGTGCAATCACCTCACACGATTTAGGCATGATTAAAGGAAGCCTCGGGATCAATAAAATCTAGAGAGAGAAAATAACTTTCTAGAAAGAGAAAATTCTAGAGAGAGAAAAACGTGCTTTACCAGCTTGGGTAGAGTGCTTGGTATGAGGGGGGGGGTGCCGAATCACACCAATACTATAGGGGGAGTGCGGGTTGCGACTCAAGGCGAGCTCGAACCAAGTCTCAGCCTCCCTTGCTGGAATGTTGTCATGGCTCTCGCCTTGGCATGCTAGCGCCCTAGAGACTAGGGTCGGTCACACACTTGAAATGTAACCTTCTCAGATTTATCAATAAAGTGGGATTTTTCTCAAACTGACTCTGATTACCTTCTGGGTTTCAGTGTTCGGTAAAAGCGCCAGTTGTAAGGCCGCTTCCAAATTTTTAAGTTGGCACATAGCTGAGGGTCGTATCCTGGGACGCCAACTGTATGCCGTCGGGACCATTCGGTCCGCGGCGCCAGCGATATGCTGTTGGGACCATTTGGTCCAGAAACTTGTTGTTTCCATATCTGTCGCGGCTTGTGGTTCTGAGTGTTCCTTGCATGAACGTGAATGGGTTAAGCTCTTGGGGAACGGGCTCTAACCTGTCGGCTGAGTTGGATGGCTTGCTTGGGTGGAAGTTACATGTTTATGGCTGTCCAGTCTGGCGTGGCGCCAGGTTGGCTTCCAGCGCTCGTGACAAAGCTTTCAGTTGGTTAAGTCTGATGTAAGTCAGACCGCTTGCTTGGAATGGATGTTACTCGTTTGTAACGAATCTTCGAGTTGGTTAAGTTTGATGTATGTCGGGCGGCTTGCTTGGAGGGAAGTCACCCACATCGGGACCCCCGATTTGGCATGGCGCCAGGTTGGATCTCAATGTTGTTTTTCGGAACTTCAAGCTGGTTAAGTCTGATCGTTGTTGGCGAGTTGGCTGCTTGTATGTCAAGTGGGTTTGGATGGCAAGAGTTGAAGGCTGGGAAGCTAAGTCGTGGTTTCCGGCTCCCTTTGGGATGCCTGCGCTACAGTAGATCTCCTTCTCAAGGTAGCCATTGAGAAAAGCATTAGTCACATCCATTTGATAGATAAACCAATTGAAAGAGAATGCTAAGAGAATCAAAATCCTGATGATAGTCATCTTTGCCACAAGAGCAAAGGTTTCATCATAATCTAAACCTTTGACTTGTGCATAACCCTTTGCACAAGGCCTAGTCTTATACTTGTTGACAAAACCATCTTGATTGTATTTGACTCTAAACACCCATTTGCAACCAATAGCCTTTTTAGTAGGTGGAAGATTAACCAATTTCCAAGTATGATTTAGAATCAAATCATCAAACTCTAAAGAGATTGCCTCATGGCAAACCTTTGATTCTAATGCATCTTGCACACAAAGGACATAAAAAGTGCATGAGAGAGATTACCATCTTGACTTGCTTCCCTTTGTCAACATATGTGAGCTGCAAGAGGCTTGGTCTTGTCCTTTGAAGATCTCCTTGGAGTCTTGAATTGAGCAAGCTCCTCTAACCTCGGCCCCTATCCATTATCCTCTTGAAGAATAGCTAGCTTTGTGGATCCAACATCAACTTGAGCACCCTCGGCCTCATCAAGCTTGGAAAATTTGTCGTCATGAATTATCACATCTCTACTTGACACAATCTTGTTAGTAGATGGCACCAAAATCCTATAAGCCTCCTTGATGTGGAATATCTTACCATAATCCCCTTGATTGAGTTGGGATCCTCCTTGGTCCTTACATTCAAAGGAACATGAACAAAGCAAGTAGATCCAAAGATCCTCAAATGATCAACTATTGGCTTCTTCTTATAAAACAGCTCAAATGGCATTTTCCCTCCATTAGCCTCACCCCAAAATGACTCTGTCTTCCCCCCGTATAAGGGAATCGGAATAATTCCTGATGTTTGTTGACTACAAGGGGTTCAATAAGATAACTATTGCCTCGTATGGATGATCTGGTAGATCGTTAGGTGGAGCTAAATACTTCACAAAGATAGATCTTAGAACCGGATATAATCAGATTAGGATTCATCCTAATGATGTGCAAAAGATAGGTTTCGGATGAGATTCGGTCATTATAAATTTCTCGTGCTTCCTTTTGGGTTGACAAATGTACCAGCTATGTTCCAACAGATGATGAACGATCTTTTCGTCCATATCTGGGAAAGTGTGTGGTTGTATTCTTAGATAACATTCTCATCTACAGTATGATACTTAAGGAGCATTTGAGTCATCTTAAGACTGTCTTAGATATTCTTAGACGAGAGAAACTGTATGCTAGAGAATCTAAATGTGAGCTCTTTAAGCATGAGTTATTGTACCTCGTGTTGGAATTCAATGCTCAGCCTCAAATCCATTCAATAATGAGCATCCTGAAAAACCAGAATCAGAAGGCTCAAATTTCTGGTCAAAGGATTGAATTTTGTTAGAATTCTTCGATACCGGATCGACTCGAAAAATTCTATATTTTTAGAGTTATTGTACATTTTTTGATACTTGTAAATTTTGATACTATCGGTCTAAAATCCGACCCAACAACTTCGCATTGACAGTCCACCCAATTTGCACATGCATCAACTGTAATGAGGCGGTTGCAATAATTGTAACAAAAGGTAGTTGTAGATATTTTGTAGGATATCAATCCTAGAATCTTCATCAGAAAACTTCTTCTATTTATTCTAGTTTATGTAACCAGAGTTATCACTCTCAACAACTGTAAGCTGAAGTTATCACTTCAAGCATCCATTTCTAGCAAGTCCATTTCTATGATTGACAAACTAGATGGAACAGATTACAATATGTGAAAAATTCAAAATGAATTGCAAGCAAAAGAATTGTGAGATGTGGTTACATAAGCCAAACATTTGATAATGGACGCTAACTACCTTAATCATCTTAAATATACAAGACACTCAAATTGGACATCTCAACTACGCCCATACCTCTAAGTAAGCTTCGAATATTTTGGTCACTCTCTATGAAGTTAGAGATATGTCTTCGGAATTTTCTTTGACAAAAAGATTCTTTGCATTCAAAATGCAAGAAAATGGTACAAAGTCAAATAGCATATATAATTTTTAAACATTGCTTGCACAAATGACATGCTAGAATTCAAGACATTGAGGCAATCATAGCCATGATCTCTCTCTCTCTCTCTCTCTCTCTCTCTCTCTCTCTCTCTCTCTCTCTCTCTCTCTCTCTCTCTCTCTCTCTCTCTCTCTCTCTCTCTCTCTCTCTCTCTCTCTCTCTCTCTCTCTCTCTCTCTCTCTCTCTCTCTCTCTCTCTCTCTCTGTGTGTGTGTATATATATATATATGCTAGTGGGTCCCGTCATTTCGGACGACAAAACGAAAAAGACAGTTTCGCGACATAGTATCAGAGCCACAGGTTATCACTATTGATATTTGAGCAGTGATTTCTCTAGACAACACAATATGGCTACAACAATCCAGACAAGAGTAGCAATTAGTCTTGATGGTGCAAATTACAGAATCTGGAAATTCAAAATCAAAACGCTTCTGAAGGGCGAAGGCATTTGGTCGGTGACCGAACTCTCAGAGGTGCAGCCTCCAGAGGGAGACCCGAGGAGAGATGAATGGATCAGAAAAGATAAGCGCGCAATGGCGATCATCATTTCGTCCATAAATGAAGATATAATCATGCAGATTGAAGACTGCGAAAACAGTCATGCAGCGTGGGAAAGATTAAAACAGAAGTATGAAGTGAGGACTGCAGCTTCAATCATGCACCTTCACAATCAGCTGCAATCCATACGATGGGATGGGAACCAGCTGGATCAGCACGTTGAGAAGATCAGAACGATATTCGCTCAGCTCACTACATCAAGACAAGAGCACCAGGTCCCAGCACCACAGCAACTGATGTACTTCATGAAATCTCTACCGACGTCCTATCAGCCGTTGAGAATGCTCATACTGAGTCTACCAGATATGACATTCGACAAAGCAATCAGTCTTTCGCTGATGAGAGATTGATGAGGGATGAAGGAGAGGGAAGCAGTGATCAAGAGAAGGCTCTCTTCACGAAAGGAAATAAGAAGAACAAGAACAAGCCAAGATTTGAGAAGACGAAGTCCTCGAATCAACAATCTTCTTCTTGTGATCACTACCACAAACCGGGCCATACGGCCAACAAATGCTGGTTCAATCCAGCAATACCAACATTCATTGCAAGAAGAAGGGGCATTCTGCATACGATTGCAGATTCAACCCAAAAAGGAGAAACAAAACTGAAAAGGCTAATATTGTAGAGTCATCCAAGGATGCTGATAAAGGTGACGAAGCCTTCACGATACTCGATGAAGCAAAAAGAAGAAACAGAATGCTAGTCAAAGGAGCTAGATGCATGATGGCACAAGCTCAGTTGCCAAGTCAATTTTGGGCTGAGGCAATAGCTGCAGTTGTACACCTGTAGAACAGATCAACAACGACAACGTTGGATAACAAGACGCCTTACGAAATGTGGACAGGTAGAAAGCCTGATCTATCATACGTACGTGTCTTCGGATGTGCAGCATATAAGCACATTCCAAAAGAAAAAAGAAGCAAGCTCGATGACAAATCAGAGCAAACGATCATGGTCGGCTACTCGAACGGAACACAAGTGTACAGGCTCTACGATCCAACCACGAAAAAGGTTGTTTCGAGCAGAGATGTGAAGTTTGATGAGTCCGCATTTCCTAGACTGAAAGACGAAAGAGACCATGAGATCTTCACAGTGCTGCCTATTCAAGAGAGAGATCGAGGACAGACATCAAATCAGAGCCACATACTCTAGAGCAACAGGAAGTAGAAGATCAAATCCACGAA
This sequence comes from Diphasiastrum complanatum, assembly GCA_029204225.1. Taxonomy (NCBI): domain Eukaryota; kingdom Viridiplantae; phylum Streptophyta; class Lycopodiopsida; order Lycopodiales; family Lycopodiaceae; genus Diphasiastrum; species Diphasiastrum complanatum. The sequence goes on along the minus strand of CM055092.1, from coordinate 52,953,651 downwards.
CACGAAACGTTTGAACAGTGACGAAACGAACCTAGAAGGTCAACAAAATAGAGAAGACCTGCAGACCGTTACTCTGACAATCTTCAGTGGAGCAAAGATCACACAATTTGAGTACTACAGCTTCACTGAAGAGCCCACAATATATCAAGAAACTATCTAGAGTCCAGAGGGAGAATTCTGGAAGCAGGCAATGTCAGAGGAGATCGAGTCGATGAGGCGAAACGAGGCATGGACATTAGAGCCACTGCCAGAAAATAGAAAAATACTCGACTGCAAATGGGTATACAAGAAAAAGATGAAATCAGATGGTACCATTGGCCGCTACAAGGCAATGTTTGTCGTGAAGGACTACATGTAGAGATATGGTGTTGATTATTTTGACACATATTCGCCGACAGTCAAGATGACAAGCATACGACTACTCCTTCCTACAGTATCTGAAGGGTACCCAGAATATGAGATTAACCTACAGAGCTGAAAACAAAGAAAAAGCATTCGAGCTGCACCACTACAATGATGCAAGCTGGGCAAGCTACAAAGATGACAGCAAGTCCATAATTGGAGGATGTACCATAGCGTGTGGAGTTGCAATCAGCTGGATATGCAAAAAGCAAATCTTGGTGGCCCAATCCTCTTGTGAAGCTGAATATGTCGTAGCTTCAAAGGTGGCGAATGAGGTAGTGTGACTACAGATGATGCTGGAGGCAATTGGGATACTACAAAAAGGGCCAAGCACGATGATGATGGACTCTCAGAGTGTCATCTATTTGTCCCAGGACTCTGTCTTCCATTGTCTACTTCAATCAAGCAAGTGCATTGTTTCTAGTATTCTATGATTTGATTTTGTTAGAGATCATTCTTAGATCTTTATAGGAACTCTATTTGATCTTTTCAGGTCCCTAAGAAGTGGGATAAGGTAGACCTTCAATCAAATCAATAGAAGTAACCTTCATTTGTGTCAAGTCCTTGATTAGGAGACTAGATGGCATCTATAAATGCATATCTTTTGGATACTAATGAAAGGCTCAACAAAACTAACTATTCCATATGGAAAGTTAGAATGGAATCTATCATGATCATGCAAGATCTGATGGAAATTGTAAATGGTAAGGAGGGTGAACCTATTCATCCTCAAGAAAAAGCCAAATACATCAAGAGGTGCAATGTTGCACTACATTGCATAAAAATGAATGTTGCAAATGAACTCTTAAGAGAGGTAGGAGATTGCACTTCAGCTCAAGATGCTTGGGAGACTTTGCAAAAGGTTTATGAATCCAAGAACCAAACTAGAATGTTAGCTTTGAAGAATCAAATCTATAGAAGCTATCAAAAGAAAGGAGAGAGTGCACATACTTTTGTCCTAAGAGTAAAGGAATTGAACAAAGAGCTAGCCTTTATAGGTGATCCTATCAAGGATGAAGAGCTTGTTCAACTCATATTGAATGGACTAAGCTTTGAATTTGACAATTTGGTTCAGGGATATGCAATTATGGGTAAGCTACCCATACTTGAAGAACTCCAAGGCACACTCATGGCCGAGGAATCAAGAAGGAGCCAAATGCAAGAGAGGATGGATAGGCTTTCCATCCAAGGTGGAGATGACCAAGCTCTCTTCACCAAAGGCAAAGGCAAGTCCAAAGGCAAAGGATCAACATTCAAGAAGTCTACAAAGCTTGAGGATCAAGAAGGACCCCCAAAGGCATCTCCATCAACCACCAAAGTCAAGAAGGACAAATCAAAGGTGAAGTGCTACTATTGTAGCAAGATGGGGCATTATGCCTCGGAATGCTTCAAGAGGAAGCAAGATCAAAGCCAAGCCAACATGAGCAAAGAGGAGGAGGAGGAGAGTTCACATGAGGACTCTCTCATGATGTCCATATTTTCTTCAACAAGCTTCAAAGGAGAAGATCCTTGGTGGATTGACTTGGGTGCTAGTTCACACATGACTAGTAAAAGGGAGTTTTTCTCTTCTCTCTTATCTTATGATGGACCTATAAAGTCTATCTATACAGCAAATGATGAAGCTTGTAAGATTGAAGGAGCTGGTAGCATTCCCCTTTGCTTAGGATCTTCCAAAAAGATCAACATAGAAGGTGTTTTGTACATTCCTACAATAACAAAGAATCTACTAAGTGTTGGCCAAATGGTAGACAATGGTTTCAATGTTGACTTTGCTTCAAATGAATGTTTCATCAAGAAGAAGGGTAAGATAGTGGCTAAGGGCACTAGACTTGGCAAACTTTATAAGCTGGATGCATTTGTGGATACTAATGTTGTCATGTTGGCCGAGAAGAGCAAGATATCTACCTTTACTTTATGGCACAAAAGACTTGGACATGTCAACTCGGGTTCCATGGAGGCTATGATCAACGATCCAACAACAGTAGTGTTTACGAGGAGTCTCTCGGCACAACAATGACTTTCAGACACCAGAGATACCTATGTAATCAATTCTTTAATGTTGTTTAATGGATGGTAGAGTACTGTAGGAATATGTAAGATGATCAGTTGAACCGATCAACTATATCCTTGATGAAATGCTAGAGGAATCACCAGACATACCTACAGTGTGTTGTAATTGAGTTTTTTTAATCATAAATTTCTCTTTGATTCAGTGTATTAGTCTAACGAGAAAAGACGATCATGCTGCTAGTTGGGGTTTGAAGAGGGAAGACAACGCCATCTTGCTAACTTGGAAGGAAGGGCCACAATGTCGTTTTTGCAATGCGAAGCGGCTTTTCATATTAATCACAGGTCTTTTGAACCTCTGGACATGAGGTCGGGACGTACGGGCCGACAGATCCAAGATAAAAAAACGTTTCTTCAAACGAGAAATCTTTTAATTCGCTTCAGATTGCATGAAACAATGTCCCACTCTAAAATAGAAAACCTGAAAGCAATAGGCTACGTATGCATTTTCAAATTTCAAGCAACTCTCTCTCTCAAAGTCCCAACCGATAGTTTGTAGTGAATGTGCAAGCCATTATCTCGCGTCAAGGCGTACCCTTTTGTCGTTTTTATACTCAATTGACTCTATTCTTAAATCATTGATTGTTGCTTTTGTGCTTTAGCAGTCAGTATTGTCGTTGCATTTCCTAAGCTGGTTTCAGCATCAAAGGTATAGTAATATTTTGTTTCCGTATCTGGTAGTAAGAGTTGTCGTGTAATCGATCATTCAAAAGCAGGGACTGAGAGTAACAGCAGTCGGGGTTACAAGGGCGTGAGCTTGCATCAAAACCGCGATATGTGATTGTTCGTCGAGCTCCTCCTGTAGCGCAGGCATCTCAAAGGGAGCCGGGAACCACGACTTAGCTTCCCAGCCTTCAACTCTTGCCATCCAAACCCACTTGACATACAAGCAGCCAACTCGCCAACAACGATCAGACTTAACCGACTTGAAGTTCCGAAAACCAACATTGAGATCCAACCTGGCGCCATGCCAGATCGGGGGTCCCGATGTGAGTGACTTCCCTCCAAGCAAGCCGCCCGACATACATCAAACTTAACCAACTCGAAGCTTCGTTACAAACGAGTAACATCCATTCCAAGCAAGCGGTCCGACTTACATCAGACTTAACCAACTAAAAGCTTCGTCACGAGCGCTGGAAGCCAACCTGGCGCCACGCCAGACTGGACAGCCATAAACAGGTAACATCCACCCAAGCAAGCCATCCAACTCAGCCGACAGGTTAGAGCCCGTTCCCCAAGAGCTTAACCCATTCACGTTCATGCAAGGAACACTCAGAACCACAAGTCGCGACAGATATGGAAACAACCAGTTCCTGGACAAAATGGTCCCGACAGCATACCGCTGGCGCCACGGACCGAATGGTCCCGACGGCATACCGCTGGCGTCCCGGGATACGACCCTCAGCTATGTGCCAAGTTAAAAATTTTGAAAGCGGCCTTACAACTGGCGCTTTTACCGAACACTGAAACCCGGAAGGTAATCAGAGTCAATTTGAGGAAAATCCCACTTTATTGATAAATCTGAGAAGGTTACATTTCAAGTGTGTGACCGACCCTAGTCTCCGGGGCGCTAGCATGCCAAGGCAAGAGCCATGACAACATTCCAGCAAGGGAGGCTGAGACTTGGTTGGAGCTCGCCCTAAGTCGCAACCCGCACTCCCCTATAGTATTGGTGTGATTCGGCAAACCCCCCCCCCCCCCCCCCCCCCCTCATACCAAGCACTCTACCCAAGCTGGTAAAGCACGTTTTTCTCTCTCTAGGATTTTCTCTTTCTAGAAAGTCATTTTCTCTCTCTAGATTTTATTGATCCCCAGGCTTCCTTTAATCATGCCTAGATCATGTGAGGTGATTGCACATCGATCTGAGCTCTCTGGACTCCGCTAGAACCGATCAAAGATTTTCAGCCATAGGAACTTGGCGCCGGCTGGATTCTGGTCACAGTGGCGCCGGGAGCAGCAGGAGCGCTGCTGGCGCCGGGGACATAGCTGGCGCCGAAAGTAAAGCTTGTAAAGGTAGCTTTACAGCACCTCCAATATAGATCGTTTTGAGACTTGCCCGACAACAACATTCAGAGTACATAAGAGTTTTAAAAGATACTTGGTACAATTGGCCCACATGCTCATGTGCATGCTATTAAAACAACAATGCATGCTTTTAAATATTGAAAACTGGATCGGAGTGGCCATACCCGCAGGTTGTTTGCAGGAAAAAGGACAGATCTAGAACGAGGGTGCAAATGTTGCAGCATTGGAGGAGCTGCCAAGCATGTAGGGTGATGATTTAAGAAATCGAAGACTGATACGAGTGGGATTGGGAGATCTGGCAGCGATAGAAAAGGTCGCATTAATGTGTTACTGCACCACAGGCTTGGAAAGCATGGTAGGCATAGCAGCATCACATGCCATGGCTCCTCTCTCTCTCTCTCTCTCTCTCTCTCTCTCTCTCTCTCTCTCTCTCTCTCTCTCTCTCTCTCTCTCTCTCTCTCTCTCATTGCTATTTTCTATCCTGGAACCCTAATCTAATACCCTAACCCTAACCCTAATTACATCTACTTAAAAAACCAACAAAGCTCTTGGGCACTCTCTTCTTCTTTGTTTCTCAACTCTTTGTCTCATCTCCACTATTCTCAACAAAAAAAAAAAATTTAGATTGTAACTTCTCTTTTTGCATTGATAAATGAAAACCAACACACACACAAAATCATCCTAGATTTGCCCCTATGAGGTGGCCCGTGACTTGCCTTACGGTAGACATGGCTTTTGTTGGTGTCTTTTGTTTTTCTCCTCCAGATAGTGTTATGAGGCAAACATTTGATATGTGTTTTAACATTTAGAACAATTTCAGAATTTCCAAAAATAAGAGATATTTTTTGCAAATTTGCTGGGAAAAAATTACCATTAGATGTTATCCCGTGGGTGCACCCATACACATGCGCACGACATGTGCACAAATAGTTATATATATATATATATATATATATATATATATATATATATATATATATATATATATATATATATATATAGTTTATTCAACATTACATGATTCAAACTTACTAGCCAAAACATCTTGCAACTCATCTTCACTCAAATGAATTCCATCATCACTATGGTTTTCAGACCCTCTTGTTGGAGAGAGAGAGAGAGAGAGAGAGAGAGAGAGAGAGAGAGAGAGAGAGAGAGAGAGAGAGAGAGAGAGAGAGAGAGAGAGAGGATGGAAGAATAAATGACAAACACGAACAAGAAACGAACGAGAAGCGAACTCGAACAGAAAATGTTTGTGCGCAGCGGAATGAATTATTTGACTCTCTCCGTAAGCATGACTACACCTATCAGAATGAAGAGAGCTTTAGTGATAGAAATCATAGTCATTCTAGATTACGTAGCCAAACATTTAATGGATGAAGCACTAGATGAATAATTTGTCGCAAATTGCAAGAAAAATTATCTGTCGCGAATGATTCGTGAAGAGCTAGACTGTGCTCGACTGATAATTAGTCGTGAATTATTTGCAAAAGACAAGACTAAAAGTTGATAGTCTATTACTAGAAAGAGCAAGTAGAAAGATCAGACAAAATGAAGAACAAGCATAGCAATATTAACACAGATCTGAATGCAGAACAAACAGCTATATCGGATTAAGTATATCATGTATACAAGCTAATAATGCGGCAGAGCACAATACAATAGCAGACTAAACTGCATGCGAAGCTTATTTTGTCTGTAATGAGGAATGAAACCTCTTCACTTAGTCTCTTCTTATCTCGCTTCTCATCTAACTCTCTCTATATTTTGAATACACGAATGGTATCCAATATATATATATGTTACAGGTGTGCAGATGTGAAAGTACAGAGTGGATGTGTTGTTTGTAGGAGATCGTGTGTGGCTGCAATCGTTGTCCAATCTGTTAGCGCAACTGCATGGGGTGAGCGTAAAAAGGGTGCGACATTAGCCAGTGCTGAAGTGAACGTTGGTGATGATGCGAAAAGTGGGTCACTCTTACGAATGGGCTTAGGATAAGATTTGCAGGGTGCCTTAGCTTTTAGGGCACCTTCGACATTCTATAGGATAGTGTCCCCTTTTGCTTATCACCATCACCTGTGTAAAAACACAATGTTCGCGATTCTTTCGCCCTTTATTCATCTGTGCAAATTTGCGTGTAAATATACAGCCTGCGTGACAACGTTAGTAAATATGCAGCAAGAATGGAGGCAGATTAAAAATGGGATTTAGGAGAATAGAAGGAGTAAATCCAACACCTCTCTCAATATTGTCCTCAAGTAGAACAATCACTATTATTCTATGATCATTTGCAGTGAAATCAATTGATCCATTTCTAGAATTTTCAGCTAAATTAACAATAATCAACATGGAAGTTGTTTTACGGCTACTTTTTAATTCTGACAATAACGCGTTGTGCTTAACTCTAGAATTATCGGGCCCATTCTTTTACGAGCCCATGTTGAGGTCTTTGAGTGAGAGCGATTTTGTCTCATCTTGTCTTGAATCACTTGATGGTGTATTGTGGTGATTGATTTGATTGATTTTATAGCGTATTGTCAACTTGGTATTAGAGCCTTGGTGGTCGTGATCATCGGACAAGGACGGAGAATTTCGAATTCACGATGATTTGGTGATTGAGTAGCATAAATTGTGTTGTGGAAATTTGAGGAATTATTCGAAACTGTAAAAAGGAATCAGAGGAAGGGATTGTTGACTGAACGGAAGCATATGACTCCGTAGAAAGGCTGCTCGGTGTTTGCAATCGATGAGCATTCAATTTGAGACCAATTGACGATCTGCTTGATGCAGATAATTCCTGGTTGAAGGGCGACCTCAGAGGAAGTGGAGTGCTGCCAAAAAGTATAACAAGAGGCATGGGTAATTAGCCAGGAAAGCAAGAAATCAATTTGGCTAGGGTTTCAAGCTGAGAAACAATAGATCTCTCTCATTACAGGATGTTTTTTTATATCTGTGAAAACATAGGAGGGGGTGCCCTAGAGCAAGGAAGGCTGTCTCTAGAAGTCGTGGACAGCCGCGAGTTGTGGGAGGAGAAAACACGAGTAGCAGGCTATGGGTATTCAAAATCCCATAAAAGTTCTATAGCCAAAAGAGCTTGAGCAGAGAAGAGAGGAGGGCCTTAGGAGCTTGGACCAGCTTGTGCGTGCCCAAAAACCATTGCCACTTAGTGCTCTAAAGTGGCTTGTGGCCGTAAGAGTCGCGTTTGATGCGCAAGGAGGCTTAGAATCATTGGATTTGGGCCCATTCAAATTGATGGCTAGGATGGTGGCAATGAAGGGCAAACGTGGACCATTAGATGCATGATAACCATTAGACTGAGAGGAAGTGTTTCTTTGAAAAGTAGAAGGGGCCCGAAGTGCAATATGCATTGCAACTTCATTAAAAAAATTAACTTGAAAGCCATATTCATTCAAGCTAAAGAAATAGTTCAAAAACTTAAATGGCCCTTATTTTTACCTCCTTTAGCCTATTTTGGCCAAACAAAGGGCTATAGCCTCCAAACGAAAGGCACCTTGATTGTATTTGCAAGTACGGTACGTCAAAATAGAGTGATTGTCGTGGAGAAAGTGTTCGGAATGCAACAAGAGCAATTTTACCACTCAATACGAAGTTGTGAGTTGGTGGCAAGGAGCATTTTGGAAGGCAAAACCGATTTGGCTTCCAATTTGGCGGCAAAGCGGCGGGTGGCCTGGTAAGCCAAAAATTGCAGGTCTTTATTTTCAATTTTTGACATCACTATTGGCCGAGGCATACACTTTATAGCCTATAGGTGTAGTTTTACGCAATTTAGAGATGGCCAACATCAATGAGGCAATTTTGGGCGATACAAGCAAACTCGATGGGGCTTCCAACTACAACATCTAGAAGTTCAAAATGAAGAGCATACTGATGAAGAAGGAACTATGGGACATCATTACGGGCAATTGAGGTGAGGCCAAGTACCACTCCAGGAGATGTGAGGGCCTTTGACAAGAAGGCATAGAGAGCTTTGTCATTGATCAATCTCTTAGTGAAAGACCATGTAATCGCCCATATTAGTGATGCCACGATAGCCAGGGGAGTTTGGAAAGCTCTTAGAGCACAATTTCAAACTTGTAATCCAAGTTGAGCCATGTTCTTGAAGTCAAAATTGAACGCTATCAGGATGGAAGAAGGTGAAACAGTGGGATCCTTCTTCACCAGGATCAAAGAGCTGAAAGATCAACTCATGGCGATTGGAGAACCAATTAGGGATGTCGAATTGGTACATACCACCATGAGCGATGTATCGGAGGGTCTACAGATGTTTGTGAGTGGCATTGCCTCAAGGGAGAGATTGCCTACCTTCAAAGATCTACATGGGATCATGTTGCAGAGGAGCAACGGTCAAGAGGTAGTGAAGTCAAGGCAAACTCCACAGGAGGATCAAGCATTGGTCGCCAAGAGCAAGCAAAAGGTTGGAAGAGGATTCCAAAGAAGGCCAAGGATGATGAAGACGAGGGAGAGTCGTCATCAAAGTCAAAAAGAAAGAAGAAGGACAAATGTTACTATTGCCACAAACATGGTCATTGGGCACATGAATGCTATAAGAAGAAAGCACACATTAAGGCGGTAAAAGTGAAACAACAGGGCAATATCGTCGAAGATGATGGGGAAGATGACGAGACAAGTGTCTTCTCATCGACATTGGCATCCCAAGTTGATTATGGTGCCAGGTGGTTTATAGATTCAGGCGCCACGAGGCATATGATCGGAAAATGGGATTGGTTTGAGAATGTCTCGCCAATCCATGACACGAACAAGGTCACACAAGCCAATGGGGAGGCATGCCAAATCCAAGGCATCATCAATGTACCTGTGTAGTTTCCTGATGCTAAGATTAAAAAATATTCCCAACGTGCTTCTTGTTCCTGGACTCAAAAAGAGCTAGTTTTTTGTTGGTGTAATGACAAATCAACATCTGAATGTTGAATTTGTCAAGAATGGATGTCTAATGAAGGATATGGACCACAACTAAAAAGTAGTGGCAAAAGGATATCGGGAGAATAACTATGGCCTCTACAAATTGGATGTTGCAAAACCAGGAGAATATGGTTTAGCCACTTCAACAACATCACAATCGAAATTGTGGCACAGAAGATTAGGCCACTTGAACTATGGGAGCCTGAGATTGATGGCGAAGATGAAGATGGTGATCGGAATACCAGCATTGTAGGATGATCATCACTCCATATGTGAAGGATGTGTTATGGGGAAGCATCATAGGGAGACATGCAAGAAAGTTGGAGCTGCAAGAGCCAAGAAACCACTTGAACTTATTCATAGTGACCTGTGCAGCCCAATGAAGACCATGTCGATGGGGGGAGCTTAATATTTTATGACTTTCATAGATGATTACTCCAGGAGGACATGGATTTATTTTTTGAAGAAGAAATTTGACGCTTTTTCTCACTTCAAGGAATTTAAGGCTTTAGTGGAGAACCAATGGGATGCACGAATCAAAGTGCTTAGATCATGTAGAGGAGATGAATACAAATCAGATGAAGACTTTTACAAGGAGCATGGCATCAAAACACAATTCACTCAATCACGCATGCCGCATAGTAATGGTGTAGTAGAAAATTGCTGGAGGGCTAATTAGGTGCGGAATAGGAAACAAAGCTCCAACATAGAGAACTTTAACATGAACTTTACCAAACTAAAACATCAACATTCACTTGAATCGAATGGAGGAATGTCTTGGTAGGTGTTAGAGACAACCATGAAGGGAGCGAAACAATCAGGCGTTTGAGACAGCCATGCTTCCTTCGAGATTAGACATTCTGTATTGAGTGAGTGTCAATTGAGAAAGAAAATTATCAGAAAGCATTCATAGTGGAATACACATAAGGAAATAGAGAATCTGAATTGTTGTGTTTACAATGATTAGATCACGATCATGTGCCCAAGAATGGTTCACAATAGTGGTGCACTATGTATAGTGATCTTACTTAGCTAGCTACAAATTAAATAACTATCTCTATTCCTTGAATGGCTTTCACTCTCTCGTATATCTTTGATTCTATGGAAGTGGATACTTAAGACACAATGGAGTTTGCATAGGAACTCGGATTCACTCTTCTCCACTTGCATGTGTGTGTGTGTTACGTGAGTTGCCATTATGTATATATACATGGAACAATTACGAGACTGTGTGGGCAATGAGCGTAAAACAACACAGTTACTAGAAAGTGCTAAAGTGAACGGTGACGTTGTCAACATAGTACATGGCAGTGTGGATGACATGGACTTCAAACTCGAAGATCTTGAATTCAAACGAGGTCGAAGAAGAAGATGAAAAACTCAAAGACCTCGAACTCGAAGAGTTCGTTGTCAATCCTGCTTCTGCTCCAGTTCATTGATTGTATAGGCGTTTGACTTCAAAGAGTAGGACTGCAGTGTTGTTGTAGAGAGAGAGAGAGAGAGAGAGAGAGAGAGAGAGAGAGAGAGAGAGAGAGAGAGAGAGAGAGAGAGAGAGAGAGAGAGAGAGAGAGAGAGAGAGAGAGAGAGAGAGAGAGAGAGAGAGAGAGAGAGAGAGAGTTCATATTTACAAAGTTTATTGGTGCTCAGGACGAACTCGAATGATTCGAGTTTTGATGACTTGAATTTTGGTGAGTTGGAGTGATGTTTATTTCCAACACCCCCCTTTAAGCTTAACTCCTAGGATCCTAAATGAAATTAACCAAGCTACATAATGCAACATGCTTTTCTAAAAAAAATAAAATTGAACTTCAATGTGTTTAATTCTAGAGTGAGTTCGTGGGTTCAGAGATAGAGCAATGCAGCTTTGATTGTCGCAATAGAGTATAGTTGGATTGATTTGAGAGATCATAAGATCTTGAAGCAATCTTCTGAGCCATATAATTTTCTTCACTATAGAGGTAGTTGCGACATATTCTGATTCTGTGGAGAACAAGGAAATGCATTTCTGCTTTTGACTATTCCACAAAATGGGTTCTCTTGTTAGAAAGCAAAGATACCCAGATGTGGATTTTCTTGTATCCACATTACTGGCCCAATCAGAGTCAGAATAAGTAAGTAATGTCAAAGCATCCTCTCTATTTCCATTATAACACAAAGCATAGTGCTTAGTGGCTTGAATCTATCTTAGTACTCTGAGTAGAGCTTTCTAGTGAGGTAGGCCGGGATTTGACATAAAGTGTGACAATGTGCTGACTGTAAATACTAGATCAGATCTAGTGCAGACCATGGCTAGCCTTCAAGATTAGACATTCCAAATTGAGTGAGTGTCAGTTGAGAAAGAAAATTATTAGAAAGCATTCGTAGTGGAATACACATAAGAAAATAGAGAATCTGAATTAAGCTGTTGTAAATACAACGACTAGATCACGATCCTGTGCCAAAGAATGGCTCACAGTAGTGGTGTGTAGTGATCTTACTTAGCTAGCTATAGATTAAATAACTCTCTATTCCTTGAATAAATTTCACTCTCTCGTATATCTCTAATTCTATGGAAGCAAATAGTTGAGACACAATGGAGTTCGTGTAGGAACTCTGATTAACTCTTCTCCACTTGCTTGTGTGTGTGTTACGTGAGTTGCCATTATGTATATATACATGGAATAGCTATGAGAATGTGTGGGCAACGAGCGTGAAACAACACGGTTACTAAAAAGTGCTAAAGTGAACTATGATTTTGTCTGCATGATATAGGGCAGTGTGGATGATGCGGACTTCGAACTCGAAGATCTTGAATTTGACCAAGGTCGAAGAAGAAGATGAAGAGCTCGAAGACCTCAAACTCGAAGAGTTCATTGTCAATCCTGCTTCTGCTTTAGTTGATTGATTGCACAGACATTCGACTTCAGAGAGTAGGACTGCAGTGTTGTTTCCATAGGTTGATGCACATGAAGATGAGGCTATGAGAAAACACTACCAATTCATGAGCCTAGGGGAAGGTATTTGCCAATAGTTGCAACAAAAGAAAAACCTGCTGGAAGCAAGAGACGATTCTTGGACACTCCTTGGGACACATACTCTCCAAGAAGTGTGTCACCAGAATCTAAAGTATCCAAATGGTACAAGAAGATCATGAAAGATGCCAAGATGAATTAACCTAGATCTAGTTTGCAAGAAGAAGTGAGAAGATCAACGTGGGAAAGGTAACCTCCTGATTGCTATCATGTGAAATATGCCTAATGAGCGACATACTCTCCAAGAAGTTGCGCACCAGAATCTAAAGTATCCAAATGGTACAAGAAGATCATGAAAGATGCCAAGATGAATCAACCTAGATCTAGTTTGCAGGAAGAAGTGAGAAGATAAACATGGGAAAGGTAATCTCATGATCACTATCATGTGAACTATGCCATTATGAGCGACATTTTGGAGTGTCAAGAGCCATCGACCTTTGATGAGGAAAAGCATCTCAAAGAGTGGAAAAGGGCAATGGAAGAGGAGATGGAATCGATCCACAAGCATGATACATGGGAGTTGGTTGATCTACCACTTGGAAAGAAACTCATTGACAACAAATGGGTATATAGAACAAAGTTTCATGCAGATGGCACGGTTGCAAAGCATAAGGCATGCCTAGTAGTAAAGGGCTATGAGCAAAGCAAATGAATTGACTATGAAGGGACATTTGCTCCAGTGGCTATGCTACGCCTTATTGTTGTCTTAGCATCCCATTTTGGGTGGAAGATCTATCAAATGGATATAAAATCTGCATTCCTGAATGGTGACTTGGAAGAGGAAGTATACATGCTCCAATCACAAGGCTTCATTGTGAAGGGATAGGAACAAAATGTATGCAAGCTACGCAAAGCACTCTATGGTCTCAAGCAAGCGTCGTGCACGTGCATGGTATGGATGAATCGATCATTACTTTTTTTCTCATGAATTTATGAAGACAAATTCAGATCCAAATTTTCATGTTCTTATAAACAATGATAGCATTGCCTTGGTTGTGCTTTATGTTGATGATATCACGAGCAATGATGAGAATCTGATTCACTTCATCAAAGCCAAGTTATGCAAGCAATTTGAGATGACAAATTTAGACCTATGCATTATTGCTTGGGAGTTGAAGCATGGCAGAATGCCAATGACATCATGCTATGTCAAAGCAAGTACGTTTGCGAGATTCTAGAGCGATTCCACTTGATAGAGTATAAACCTTCCATCACTCCAGGGGAAGCTGGTAAGAAGTTGTCTCGTATTGAGGATAGTGGTCAAGTTGATGCTACTTTATTTCGTCAACTATTTGGAAGTTTGATTTATCTCACAACTACTTGTCATGATATTTGCTATGTTGTTAGCTTGATTAGTCAATTTATGTCGTCACCTACTTTGGATCATTGGAAAGCAACGAAAAGGATTTTGAGGTACGTGAAGGCACACCTACTATTATTTTCTGTGATAGCCAAAACATAATATAGTTGGCTAAAAATCTAGTCTTTCACCCAAGAACTAAACACACTGAAGTAAAATATCACTTTGTGCGTGAAAAACTACAATCTGAAGACATTAGTGTTACACATTGCTCTACGATGTTGCAGCTTGCTGATGTATGTACAAAAGCTCTAAGTAAGGATAAATTTGAGACTTTTAGTGCTAAGCTTGGCATAGATACATTTATGTAAAAAGTTTTTTTTGAAGTACTTGTTGATACTATTATGGAGGTATGTTCCATGAATAACATAGATCATAGACCAAGCAAGACATTGATTATTGAGAGAGAGAGAGAGAGAGAGAGAGAGAGAGAGAGAGAGAGAGAGAGAGAGAGAGAGAGAGAGAGAGAGAGAGAGAGAGAGAGAGAGAGAGAGAGAGAGAGAGAGAGAGAGAGGTAAATTAGCAACAATCAATGTGTAAGTTGTTTTGCGGCTACTTTCTAAGTCTGATGGTAACACATTGTGCTTAACTCTAGAATTATCGGGCCGATTCTTTTACGAGCCCATGTTGAGGTCTTAAGCAACTTTTCTTTGTACTTGTGGATTAGTGTGAATATATAGTTGAGTGAGAGCAATTTTGTCTTGTCTTGTATTGAAGCACTTGATGGTGTGCTGTGGTGATTGATTCAATCGGTTTTATAGAGTATTGTCAACTTTTTCAACACTTAAAGACCTGCATATATCCTCATCAAATATATATTTGTGCTGTTAGAATTCAGATCAACTGTTTCATTCTCAACATATGCATTTTCAAGCACATGTCTTGTGCATGTTTGAACAAAATACCACTAGTTGTTGTTTACGTGATCCGGTTGAAAAAAATGCGTGCAAATTCAATGATGTTAAGATTAGAAAAAACTTGTTATCATCATGAATTTGTAGCATGCAATAAGTAGATGCAATAAAGAGTGTAGATAATTAGTATATTGATTATGACCAACAAAAAGAAATATGTGTGAAACTTATGCAAACTTATTCAAAATGGCGAAGCAACACCAATGTATATGGAAAATTCATCATTTATGTCTTGGTTAAATCAATAACAAAAATCCAAACTTTTTTCCACGGGTGAATTTGACCATTTAAAATTGAATCACAACCATTTCACATTAAACAAAATATATCTACCAATTTCACCAAAACACGCCTCATTTAAGTATGTGCATTCAACAATGTGAAGATAAAAAATTTGTTATTATCATGGAACTATAGTCTACAATAAATAGATGTAATGAAAGGTGTGGATGTCAAATATATTGGTTATGATCAAACCTGGGTGTCTTAGTTGAATTGATAATAAAAAATTGTAGTGGATCATTTTTCATATTTACATTTGACCCTTTATAGTTGAATTTAACACACATCCAACAAATATATATACCAATTTCATTGAAACACACCTCATATATATGTTGAATTGTTCTTGCACACTCAAGCTCTCCAAAAATTGGAATTTGGTCTTATGCACTACTCCAACTTTCTTGATAAAGAAATGTCATCACACCACAATCATAAGTGCATCGTTTCGTATCAACCCATCCAACGCAATTGTGACAAACATGTGCCCACATTGCACTATACTTTCTATACTGCCACATGCTAATTGTAATTAAAATAATAATTAATCATCGTACAACTATGTTTTGTTTTATTAGAAAAACAAAAGCTACTATTCTAAAATAGAGCTATCAAAGGACGTTCAAATCACATCCTTCTCACACACATATTTGGAAAAAAAAAATTTGAGTAGGCGACTATCATGCCCACAAAGCTCTGACCTTGGACTCATATCTAGTAAGGGGGTCAGAGGGACCCATAAACTAATTATGCTACAAGGGCTTGGGGTCCTCATGGTATTGAAGTCATAATTAATGGTTTAAAGGCCTAAAAGTCTTGATGGTGGATTTGCATGGTGCTAGGAGTGATTCACAAGGGGAGTGACTCATGTGGCCCAGTTAGGCTATTGAGGCGTCGTCACTCCTAGTTGTGAATAAGCTTTGAAGGGTATAAGTATACACATAGGCCTCCCTTGGAGGGGAGCTTGGCTACATGCTTCCTAGAGTCATTTCTAAGGGTTTGGTCCACCATCCTTTCCTTTTTGTTCCCCTGGTATCAACATCCTAGTTGGATCCTTGGAAGAGGACTTTATAGCAACTTCGTACCCTCAACCTTGGATGCGACTTCTCGCTTATCACCATCACTCCAGTATAATTTACACGGAAGTCCTTGACAGCTTATATATAAAAGCTGCTCTAAATACCCTACATGATCTTAGCCTTAAAGCATTCACCCATACTTTGATTGCATAATTGCAATAAGAAATTTAGTCTTCTCACGAATGAATCTAATCCACAATAAGTAGCTTATTAGCACAATCCAAATGTTGGCCAATAATTATCTATTTTGTTTTGTGATGATTTTGGTGATCCATGTTATTCCTAAGCATGGACTGTTTTTCCTAGGCTTACTGAATCTACTCGTATAGCGCTGAAACTTACACAACTCTTAGAACTAATTGCATGAACCTTTTTACACATCTTGCATGAGAGAACATGGTTTCCAAGTTCTCAATTATCATTTTAAAATTCAATCATCCACAAAGATTTTGATTTGTGGATTATTTGCAACTACAAAAGGTCTAAAATGAAGTCTACAAGCAGGAAAAAAAAACATAAATGTCAGATAGATTTATTAGTGCAACTTTAAGAGAGTAGTAAAAATTCATTCTTGTGCTATATGTTTTTTCCTTCTTTGAACAAACTTTTTGCCCGCTTATGTCATACACTATGCTTGTGAAAAGTTACTACATACTAATTGATGGTGTGAACATCATTCATCATTCAATCACAAAAACATCACCATTGCTGATATTATTTGCAAAATATTTGGTTGCTGAATTCCTTTTACTAACAAAGATATGCTTTTAGACTTTTTGTGAAAAGATTGAATTTATAAGATTTGTTATTCTACTTAATATTGTTTTGTCGTTGTTAAATTTGTTTTACTAACAAAGATATGTTTTTAGACTTTTTGTGAAAAGATTGAATTTATAAGATTTGTTATTCTACTTAATATTGTTTTGTCAGACATTTGTGTGAAACTTTTGAATTTTTGGCTTTCTTATTCGAATTTGGAGAGAGAGAGAGAGAGAGAGAGAGAGAGAGAGAGAGAGAGAGAGAGAGAGAGAGAGAGAGAGAGAGAGAGAGAGAGAGAGAGAGAGAGAGAGAGACACACACACACACACACACAAACTGTGATTTATGCTTTGTAATTGTGTTGCTTGAAATGTGGTGTTGTTGAGTGTGGTTGGAAATATTAGAATGATGTTTGGAGCCTCTATTTCTATAACCATGTTTTTTTATTAGTACATTGGGTGCAAGTGGTTTTGGTGTTGCTTGAAATGGATTGATTCAATTCAATTGCAGCTCTAAGTCTACTAGTAGGATGTTGTGGCAACCATTATTGGTATAAGCATGCTTTGTTATTAGATCTTTTGGGTTGTGATAAAAGCATAAATGAATTGCTTCAATATGGTTGCAATTGCCATCATGTTGTTGGATAAATGCTTTGAATGTGGGTCTTTTGATTAATTATAGATTGTAAGGTTGTCAAGTTGTCAAAAATAAATAATTTTTGTCAAGTATCAAATGTTATATAATTGCTTTAGGGATTAGTAGCAATGGTATATGTTAGATCAATGTTGCAGAAAGGCTTTTGAACTGAGAGATTATAGGGGTGTTGTCTGAAAAGTTAGATGTGTTGGTTTAACTATGGTGAGAGATGTGAGTGTTTCTTCAAAATTGGTAACTTTTGTGCTACAAAACTCGCAATCTTAGCTCCATGCGATGTTAGTAAACATAATTGGATGAGGGTAAAGCTTAGTATTGTGTGACAACTTTGGATTGCATTTTGTGATTAGACAACTTTGGAACATAATGGTAAGAATGACATTTGAGGTAAAGCTTCTTTGACAAGCATAAAGCATGTCTCATAGCAAAAGATTATGCTTAAAAAAAAGAGTAATGATTGTGAAAGCACCTTTGCTCCTATTATGCAGAGGAACATCATTCGCTATGTATTTTTTATGAAATCTAGTTGAAATGAATGCATTCTTCAAGTGCATTATTGAAGAAGTTTACAAATCTCAAACTCGGGGTTTTTGTAAAGAAGACAAAAAAACGCCTTGTTTGTAAACTCAAAAAAGCATTGTACGATCTAAATCAATTCCAAAGAGTTTTGTTCCCACAGATTGATGAACTATTCCTTGAATGTGTGATACTAATCTCTATACCATCTATGAGGATGGTAAAATTCTTCATTTGATTGTTTGTGACTCACCTAGTTATCACTTAAAGCAGTAACACTTTACTCAACAAGATAAGAGGAAGTCTTCTTCTTGAGTTTGATTAAGAAAATCTTGGCGAACTTTGTCTCGTAATTTACTTTTCATTCAGGCAAAGCATGTTTAAAGAACAATCCAAACAATTTAATATGCTTGACTATAAGCCTGTATCCACACTGTTAGAAATCCATTTGATCTGATTCAGTATAAGCTTCAAATGTGATACCGTAATTAGTGTACAATTAATTAGATTTGTTGTATTCAGTTTTGTTCGGGACTTGACCTGCCATCGACATATGAGTCGGGGGCACTTGTCCCGTAGCCAGCTACTTGGATTAGCAGAGTAGCTACACATAGGAAAAGTTAGCCTGTATAGTGCTATTTACAGTACTTGCTATATTCGGGGGCATGTCTCGAGTTTGTTGGTCAAATTT
Organism: Diphasiastrum complanatum; assembly: GCA_029204225.1. Taxonomy (NCBI): domain Eukaryota; kingdom Viridiplantae; phylum Streptophyta; class Lycopodiopsida; order Lycopodiales; family Lycopodiaceae; genus Diphasiastrum; species Diphasiastrum complanatum. The sequence continues at coordinate 52,934,950 of CM055092.1, read as the reverse complement.
GGCCATACTGGGCCGGACCTTAGTTTGGCAAGTGATAGGCCAATTTTAGGTGAATACTCTATATGTACAGTTTCTTCGGCAATACAGTTAAGCTTTTGTTGTGCCATCTTTGAGGGCTTGTGAGGAGTGTCTATGGTGGTTGATCGATGTGATCTGCATACTGCACTAGATCCTAATAGGATCTTAACATGGTATCAGAGCGGCAAGGTGATGCAGGTATGCACGATCCGGTGGAGCTATGAGATAGCGTCTTTCACCAAGAATAACGGCACGGGAAGCGTTTAAGCTCCATACGGGGTATCGGCAATCCGAATGGCAAGAGACAGCAAAGTTCCTTCAATCGGAGCTTCGGGGAAGATCATAATGATCGTCGTAAGAGGAATTCATGGTAGAATTCTAGAAAAACTTTCAATTTCGGTGGTTTCGGGGAAATCATCGATGGTGGCTTCATAATTCACTGTGTAAGACGGGGGGTTTAGAAGCAAAAAGAGGTGGATCTTTCTCCACACACAACCTCTTCTTGAGCTGTCAATGACTGATAGTGGGCGCCCTGGTGAGTAGAATCAACATTGAGGAAGCCGTGGGCGGCCGTGGAATGTTGGAAGAGATGGAGTTATCTGAACCTGGCAGCCATAGCTGAAAAAACAGCAAAGAGAAGCATTGAAAGAGAGATGAAACGAGGAGGAAGGCCGTGGAGGCCTCACACAGGAGCCAGCTTGTAGTGTAAAAAGGGGCATAGCATCTCATGGAGACCGGACTAGCGCACCAAATCGAGGCTGGCCGCAGGATTGGGCCCTATGGGGATCATTGGTGAAAAGAACATTCCATGAGGATCGTTGGTTGGCCGTTGAGATAAGGTTCAAATGGACCTTGAAGAAATGAAAAGGAAAAAGGACCCTCTTTCCTTTAAAAAATTTTAGGCTGAAAGTTTAAATTGGACCCGACCGGCATTTGTTAGGGACATGATTAAGTTTGTGTATAACATCGTAAAGCACTCCGCGACGATTTTAGTCCATTTTCTCTTATGTATGGTTTCCAGCCTAGGGCTCCCATTTTAGTGGGCCTCAAAGGCCTAAAGGTTAAAGCAGCATTAGATTTCCTGCATGATAGACAACCTAGGGTCTATGAGGAGGGGGCTTGGGCATATCTTAGAATCCCAAAAGACTCTAAGGTATTAAAGATTGAAAAATGTCCTAAGTTATCACCTCGTTATGTAGGGCCATTCCGTATAGAAAGGAAACTCCATCGGAATGCCTATCAGTTAGAGTTGTCTCAAGGTGTTAAGGTTCATCCAGTTTTTATAAGGCCAACTAATACCCATTTTAAAATTCTTTGGAAGGAGAAAATTCCACGTCATGAGTTAAAAAAATAAAAAATAAAAAATCCACGTCATCAATTTTTTAAAATCATGACGTGTCATTTTCCATCTATCTCTCTCGCCATTTACGTATGCCCATTCGGGTGTGTCTTTTGCCACTTGACCCTTTGTCATATATCGCGCCTCTCTCTTTCTTTATCTTTATGGCGCAGTATTCTTGTCTCCCTCTGGATCGATCGATTGCGCTAGCTCTTTCTGTGTAATAACGATTATGTCTCAACGACTTCTTTAGAAAGCTTCAGCGGACGAGTTGTGGTGGAAAAAGTGTGGTGATCGAGCGATGGCATTACAGGTCACACATCTATTGTTGAATGTGCAGTCTGTAGATGGGACTGTGCGAAAGTTTGTAGAGGAGAATTTGAGGTAGTTTCAAAATATAATGTGGCTATTTTTTCGCTCTCTTTGGATTAAGAAAGAGGCAAAAAGACGGTCCCATATAATGCAAAATAATATAAAAAGACACTAAAATCTCCTGAAAGGCAATTACGAAGATTGATCTGAAACCAGCTGCCACCATCTCTAGTGAAGCGAAAATCATCTTAATAAACTTAAAACAGCCATGAGCCATGGCCTGTTGTCAACTGCCAAGCTATAAGTTGCAAGTCTTGTGAATGACATGGCAAGCTGTGCTTTTGAGAAACTGATCACCTCTCTCGATCACCTGAAGCTTTACTTAGAAAGCGAAAAGACATACATCGATTATTCTCCCTAAATATTTAGCTCACTAGAACGTTCAAGAGAAGAAATGTTGTCATCGCAAACCCACACACCTCCATTTCCATGAATTTGACCCTGCAGTTAACAAGCTACGTCATCCATGCGTATAAGCATTAACTAAGGAACAGTGTTACAACAAAGGATCGACTGGTGATCGAAGAAGTTTGTCAGAGTTCGACTAGGCAGCAAGAGAGTGGGAGGGAATTCAATTCAAATGAACAGTGTATTTGTTGCCATTTCATCTTATGAAACGTATCTACCAGATCAGTCGCCCGTTTTGCACAAATTCACACTCACATCTCCATTGGTAGTAAAGCATTTGGTAGCAAAGGTTTGTGAGCCATGGACAATAGAGGCCAACATAATTGAACTGGGCCATGCATCTATGCGCTTCATGAGTTTTCCATCTATGATATTCCACTCGTCGTTACACCTATTCCAAAGGTCATGGACAAGGCTGCCATGGACGTAACCTAGTGCTTTGGACAAAGAAATTGTTTGGCATGAATGCAGTTTGTTGTGGATTGAGCCTTTTGCAATCTTCCATTTGTGAGATCCGAACGTAATACAATCAGCAGAAGAGACCCAAAAAGTTCTTATTTCATCATCCTCTAGGCACCAAGAGTTCTCATTTGAGCTCGATGAAGTGTAGCCACCAATTATATCCACTAAATTGTAAATGACAGCTCCCATGCATTCATTTCGAGGCAAATTCAGCTGCAGAATTTGTTGCCAGCGTTGGCTTCGCCAGTCATAGAGTTCCATAGTTGCCAGACACAGATTTTCATCACCTTGTCCACCTGCAACAAGGATGTTGCCTCCAGCTATGACACATGCAAACCCACTTCTCGTCGCCTGCATATGTGACCAATTTCGCTAGCTTCATTTGGTTGCTCTGAGATCTATGGCATAGACTTTGCTCATGAGATCCCAGGTTAAGGGGTTTCTTCCTCCTAGAATAAATAGTTGTCCTTCTACGCAGATGCACCTAGCTCCCAAGGGAACTCCAAAAGCTAATCCAGGAATAAAAGGCAGCTGCTCCCATAAATTTGTAAAGGCACATAGTGAGCTGATGTTGGTATTGTACAACCTGTGCGCAATTGGAAATCCCTGTTTTGATTTTCCGTCTGTTTGTAACAAGATTTTTATCCAATAAGCGATGGCAAAACACGAAGGGAGCAGGAATGAGCCAAAACTACGACTACTAGAGAGAGCGATGGTCATAGCATTCTGAATGGTTGCATTGGATTGGAATAGAGGTTGTTGATTGTTAAAGAAAAATCAGCTGAATTAAGATGATCGTGGGTAAGCTTTCTCTGATTTTTTGGAGCAACAGAAGGTGGATTGAAAGCTATAATTAGATTAATGGGGAGCAGACACAACAGTCAGAGGAATGGTCGGATGCAACGGCTGTAGCGAAATATCCTCTATCATGTTTGATTTCTCCAGGCCACCCCAATAGCCCCAATGGTGACGATCCTTCATCATTCTATTTTAGTTTTTGTTGTGGAGCGTGTGGATTGACAACCTTGGATCTGCAAGCCTTTTTCGTAATTGAATCTTCGTTTATGTGTCTTGAATGGTTTTTTTCTACTTGGAAGCAGCAACACATCGCTCTCAATTTCGGGCCAGAATGCGAGTCTTGTGTAAGACGCCTTGTGAAGAGCTTCTAACCTATTTTCCCATCACTTCTAACCTTGTAATCGTAATAAGTGAAATTAGTGCTTTCATAAGAAATGAGGACAATGTACAAACTAGCATATTGACAGCATTTGTATTGCTAGGTGAATTTTTACACAGAGAGTCGAGATCATGAAAAATGATCGGTAATTGTGAGCAATTAGGTCAGGTAGATTCAATTCAACCAAGATTGAAATCTATGGCAACAACTCTCATTAACTAAAGCTTCCTACCAACACTTGCATATCATGAAATCGTTCGCGTTAACAATCCTTATTATATCAACTACGATGAATTTCAAAGGCAATAGAGTTTGAGATGTTGGGCATTAAAACTTAACATTCTGTTAAGAAAGGATACTATGCACATAGTCTATTTTCTGATTGTTGTTTCAACTATTTTGTTAAGAAAATGCTCTGAACTAAAATACCAAAAGCACATTAGAGCAATATTATTAAAGGATAGTTATTTATCATAGATTGATAGGAGTAGTGAATAATTAATACTTAGTAAAACAATTACTTTATTGCAGGATTTCTTATCCATTTATTTCAAATCACTATTCCTAAAATATATGAATTCAACAACAATTCATTATTTTGAATCACATGTAAACAAATTCTACTACACAGTAAAAAATTTGTATTTTGGATACAACATTCCAATCGACCATTGGAATGAAATGACTCATGCACAATCTGATGCAATTGTTTCTGATCTTGATAAACACTTTGGTCACATGGATCAAGGTGGAAACAAAGTGACAAATGGACCAATCACAATTTCTTTTATAATATGAATGATCAACCCTAGCCTACAATAGTACATCTGTTTGAGTCCCCCTCAAATACAACAACATAAGGTATAACAAACATCGTTTTTATATTTCTATGATAAAATATTAAAATAATTTCCAACTTAACTTTATTGCACAATTTTTAGGTCATTACAGAAGAAGATGTAGCATCAACCAGTGCCACAAAGGTAAATCAAACTTCGTTTATCTATTTCATTTCTGAAAGTTTACTCTAATGCAAATTTACAAAAGTATACATTAGATAAATTGTTTGAATGCAAAAAACACACCACCATAAAGAGCACGAAGAACATTCACATCTACAAGTTAGAATGCAGAAAAAACAAAAAAGTTCACATTGGACAAATTACAACATCATTGACAAAAAGATATCACCTAGCATTGTGAAGACCCTCCTTCGAAAATGTTAGTAGACGCATCTCTATATGTTCCTTTTAAAGATATTATATCTACAATTTGTACTACTCGTGAAAAAAAGATTGCAAATAATTTAGATCATTCTATATAGATTTATTGCTTCATGTGGTTCAAATGATTCAACATATTAAAAAACAATCCAAGCGATTCCAAAAAATATTGGTACTTGAAAAGACATCATTACATATAAATATAATAATAAAGTTGAATGTCAATTATAAACCATGAAACTATGTTTTCATTTTTCATTACATAATATCAAAATTAAAGTATTAGAGTCACCAACATATGAAACATTGTAATGATGTTACATATACCTTACTAGTTATATCATTCTCAAATTGTATTGGATGAAGTTCCAAGCCTAAAATACATGTGTAGTGCATTCTAGAACATTGAACCTTAGCTTAGATGTAAATGTCTATGAGGATGGCCTTCGTTTCTCGTTCACATTAGTCGTTTAAAGGAATGACTTGCTGAAAAAAATGACTCGATACTTCAGGAGGACCTAGTTCAACTAGAGAACTTGACATCCTTTGTACCTATGGAACCACAGGCCATTGTTGATGTACGTCAACGTGGGCTCAGAAACCGGCAGGTAACTGAGTACTTGGTTCATTGGAAAGGAAGTTCTGAGGACGATGATACTTGGGAAAAAGAACATCACCTTAGAGTGAGATTCCCAGATTTTCTTCCTTAGATAAGGAATCTTTTAAAGAAAAGGGAATGTTAGGGACCCACCTCCCTTGGGTCCCAAACCCATACTTGAGACTAGATGATGACTAGGCCTGTAGACTTGACCGGTGACTCGTGAACCTGCATGGTTGTTACGTGTCATGATCTAGGTGTGCACATGGCTTGGAGTCTTCTATCTACCTAGGAGAAGGTGGATGGAGAGTGTGAGCATGACCATGATGAATGCTAACTTGCGGCAGGAGATGGCGGAGAGCCTAGGTAGTGGTATGGGACACTGTCTAGGGTGGAGGTCGGATCCCACTTGACATGGTCACAGGCCAGGGCACGGAGGATGGACCCGGATTAGGTCCTACGACGGGGTGGAACATGAATCGTTCGGTCTCTTGTGGTTAACCGACACCTAGAGGTTTGCAGTAAATAGAGTTGTAACATATGGTATCAGAGCCACTACATGCCGAAAGCAGATGTGTTGATCCATAGTTGATTTTCTGTAAGTTTCAAATCATTTGATGGAATTCAATTCGGGCAAGAATCATGTTATTTATGCACATTTCATGTTTCCTTCTTTCTGCTATTTTTTCGAGTCTTTTAATAGATTAAAAAAAAAAACAGTTTTGGGCCCAGCGGAAATCTACCACGTGGCACTATCCAAGACTGGATTGCAGTGAGCAGTAGATGCGCTCCTTTTAGGTAGTGGACTCTCGTCCCCCCCCCCCCCACCCGCCCCCTCTCCCAGCACAAAAAAACTGGTTATTCGTTGTCTGTCCATCGAAGACCACCTATAACAGTGAAGGTTGTAAAAAAAACTTTAAATTTGGCCCTTCAATACACCACCATGTGGCATTGTCCAGGTTGGGATAGGTGGTAGGAAACTGTAGACACCAGTTCCGCTGACCTTCATCGCTTTAAAAAAGTAGTTTTGGTCCTATTCTCTCTGGTCTGCAGCGAAGAATGACTGCCCACGCATAGAGAAGAAAGCAAAAACCAACGAAGAGAGGGAAGAGGGATGTGACCTGGCCACCAGCAGGCAGGAAAACTGGTAGGTAGCCAGAGTAGTCTATGTGGACGCAAGGTGGCAAGGCAAGACTGCTTGGCAAGATGTAAGCAAGCATGGAGAGGGAGGCCTGCCTCTCCTATGCAAGTTTTCATGAGAAAAAGAGGTGGCAAGGCAAAGCCGTTATACAGTGAAGCTGACAACAGGAGCGGAAAGCCAAGTTTGATACCAGATACTCCCACGTCTACCGATTCAAATACAAGCCTATAAGGATAAATTAGACTTTCACATTATAAATCTAGATAGGGTAGATGTAATACTTGGAAACGAGTGCTGGAAGGGTACTTCTAATAGTGTCGTGGATGCCTTAAGCCGGATTGGAGACGTTAATCAATTAAGCTTTTCTAATATCCAATCTGAGTTATATCTGTCCTTAAGAGATTTGTGTAAGACCAATAGGTACTTCAGTCGTATTTGGCTAGACGTCCTAGTAGGTTCTTCTAGATCTAGTGATGAGCTTGGAATGCAGGATTCCAAGATTTCTCCTCAGGACAAGATACAAAGGGACTATTCCATAATGAATGGGTTACTTTTTCGGAATGGAAAGGTTTGTGTGCCAGAAAATGATGACATTAGGGCCCAAATCCTGCATGAATGTCATCATGACAGCCTGTGTGCAAGGCACCCTAGCTCACAAAGGACGCTTGACTTAATAAGAAACTTTTTATTGGCCAAACTTAAAAAGTCAAGTGGAGGCATATGTTCGCAAGTGTGGACAATGCCAGCTTAATAAAGTTAAAAGACTTAAGGCAGCTGGTTTACTAATGCCCTTGGAAATTCCCAAAAGCAAGTGAGAAAGTATTTCCATGGACTGTGGTTGGGCTACCCCAAACAGGGAGGCAAAATGATGTTATTTGGGTTATAGTTGACAGGTTAACCAAAATGGCGCCATTCATACCAACCAAGCAAATTGTCAAAACTTTTGAACTTGCTCAGCTTTTCGTGGAAAAGTTGTTCATCTTGTTTGGTTTGTCGAATGACATTGTTACTGATCCCGATCCTAAGTTCGATCCTAAGTTCACTGGCAAATTCTGGCAGGCGATCTCTGAAAAATTAGAGATCACATTAAGTATGGGGTCATCAGATCATCCTGAATCGGATGGTCACATAGAGAGGACGAACTAGTCTAAGGAAGATATGCTTCGGGTATACGCTTCCATGAGACAGTCGGATTGGGAAAGGTATCTTCCAATGATTGAGTTTGCATATAACATCGCAAAGCACTCATCGACGAGTTTTAGTCCATTTTCTCTTATGTATGGTTTCCAGCCTAGGCTCTCATTTCAGTGGGCCTCAAAGGCCTAAAGGTCAAAACAATAGTAGATTTCTTGTATGATAGACAACCTAGGGTCTATGAGGAGGGGGCTTGGGTATATCTTAGAATCCCAAAAGACTCTAAGGTATTAAAGACTGAAAAATGTCCTAAGTTATCATCTCGTTATGCAGGGCCATTTCGTATAGTAAGGAAACTCCATCAGAATGCCTATCCGCTGGAGGTGACGCAAAGTGTTAAGGTTCATCTAGTTTTTTCACATTAGTCGTTTAAAGGAACAACTTGGTGGAAAGGATGAATTGATACTTCAAGAGGACCTAGTTCAGCTAGAGGACCTGACATCCTTTAAACCTACAAAACCACAGGCTATTGTTGATGTACGTCAACGTGGGCTCAGAAACCGATAGGTAACTGAGTACTTGGTTTGTTGGAAAGAAGTTCCAAGGACAATGATACTTGGGAAAAAGAACATCACCTTAGACTGATATTCCCAGATTTTCTTCCTCAGATAAGGAATCTTTTAAAGAAAAGGAAATGTTAGGTCACGGGTGATGGAAGGTCAAGGTGGTGCCAATTGGAAGCCATTGGGCAAAATATCGAACTTGCATTGTGTGGGACACATGGTGGATGAAGAACGAGTCAATAATCACACTTTGGAGACTCTTGGAGAGCAGTAAGTGTGATGATTTTGGGCTTTTGCTGTTGGTAAGTCAATTTTGATCAAATCAAATTAGCTGTGGAGTAGTTTATCAGGTTTGTCATCAAGGAGATACACTTCAACAGCCAGTTTGGATAAGTCAAGTCAATTTGCCGTATCAGTATTGTATCAAGGATGCAGATTCCAATGATGACAAAGTGCAGATCGTTTGGTTTGGGCCATGGAAGATCTCACATGTCCACTTGGAGGGATATTGGCATGTCGCCTCATGTGAGGGACTTGATGTGGCGTTGGAGTTGACATCTCAGTCTATTTTCAAGGAATGGTTTGGAACCATTCAGAGGAGTAGCTTGGAGCTAGCTTGGGGGAATATAGGCGGGGCACTATAAGGTAGATGCTCAGATCTTCGAGATTGAGGATGACATGGGATACCTGATAGGGATAACACTATAGGATGACATGGGATGATCATCAGGGAACAACTATTTCATATTGAGAGCCAGCTCTAGGAATGGAGAGCTGATGGAGATTACACAGTTGGGTGTGATCAGAGGGCGAACACAGGGTGAGTGTTTTGCTAGCGATCTACTGCAGGGGACACTGATGGCGAGGACTTCATGATGAGGAAGTCACTCAGAGCCATATATCTCAGTATGATCAGGGAGAGTAGTCTCGGGATCCCGTGAGCGACGATTCATGGATGAGCCTGCGTTGACATGGTGTCGGCATAGCCAGAGAGAGCGAGCAGATGCTAGGAGCCAGGAGGAGCGGGTGATACTCTGGAGATTGGCTTGTCTAGCAGGATGGTGACCAAGATTGGAGACATCATGTGAGCATAATATGTGGATGACTAGTCCATTGGAGTGGCACTCAGGGAGATGCTACAGTTGCTCATGTATGATATGTTTTGTATGCATAGTGGATGTTCTTCAACTGGTGCATCATGTCTGGGAAGATAGGCTCCTTGGTGGAAGGCCTATATACTGGTCAAATTAGAGTTGGCAATGTCAAGCATGGGAAGTTGAGCCTACATGGGATGTAGGGCAGGCAGATCATCATTAGTATCTTTGGGAGATGGGGGAGCTATTCAGGTATAGTGTGCTTATGCATTTGCTACGTCTGAAACAAAGTAGTCATTTATGCTCATTGACTTGTCGTTATGTCTACTAGCTGTCTATTTGATGAGGGTATAGTCTTATGGTGGCAGTAAGATTTCCTCAAGTTGAGTCTCGGTCGCTCTTTATGTCAGCTTTACAGGTTTGTGCTTGTAAATGTTTGATGGGATGTCAATCTAGCTAGATGGAAGATGTAAGTCTCATGGTGACAGTGTGATTTCTTCAGTTTGAGCCATGTCGCTCATGTGGTCCACTTGTGATCAAGTCGGATTGGGACGAGTCAGTTGGTCGAGAGTGTGGTAGACTCTCCATATGAACATTGTGGTTGCATGATACTTTGTGTGCCAAACCTAGTGGTTTGATGGTGTACTTGAGTGTGATTCAAGTACAGGGTAGCGGGGATATGCATAACATCTTCTGGACATTCCAGACGTTGCTGCAATATATTTCTTTACTCCTATCACATTTGAGCTTAAGGGAGAGTGTTAGAAATCAACTTGATCTGATTCATTAATATAAGCTTCAAATGTGATACTGTAATTAGTGTACAGTTAATGAGATTTGTTGTATTCAATAGTGTTCGGGACTTGACCCGCCATCGGCATATTAGTCAGACACTCGTCCCATAGCCGGCTACTTGGGTTAGCCGAATAGCCACACGTAGGAAAAGTTAGTCTGTACAATGTTATTTACAATACTTGCTATACTCGAAGGCATGTTCCGAGTTTGTTGGTCAAATTTGGCCATACTGGATTTGGCATGTGGTAGGCCAATTACAGGACACGTGTCTTTTCATGCAGTTTGTGAATACTCTATATGTACAATTTCTTTGGTAATATAATTAAGATTTTAATGTGCCATCTTTGAGAGCTTGTGAGGAGTGTCTACAGTAATTGATTGATGTGATCTGCATACTGCACTAGATCCTAACAAGATTTTAGCACACACCCATGGAAGTAAACCTCAAGTTGAATAGCTTTGATAATCAAAGTGCAAATAATACTTTATTTATACAATTGGGTTGAACTCTAATTTGCATGACTTTTACTTGTTTTAACATTTCTCATGCAATCAATGTCATTGATCAAATTCATGTCAAGTTCAAAGATCAATAAATAGTAGCAAAGCATACATTGAAGTATCTTAAAGAAACCTTCGAATATGGACTTGAATATTCTGCTTCTAGACAATCTTGTTTTAAATGGATATTGAGAAGTGAATTAGGCAAGCAAGCAAAATACAAACGTTCTATTTCTTGCTCTGCTTCTTACTTGTCTTGTGCTATATCAATGAACTATTAGCAAAACAACCTACAGTTGCATTGTCTTCTATTGAAGCTACACTTTTGCTAAAAGTCTCTATGTGAAAGTGTTCGACGATGAAGATCATTTGAGGAACTTCTGATTTCTCAAGGTGTAGCAATAACAATATAGTGTGACAAGCAAAGTTGCATTCAGATGGCAAAAAATTCATGCATTAAGCACATTATCACTTTGTTCGTGAAAAAGTTAGCTCAAAAATAGTGGAGCTAATCTATTGCTCTACCATTGAAAAAATGGCCAACATTTTCACGAAGCCTCTCAACAAAGAAAAATTCTAACAATTCCAATCTACAATGGGTGGTTTTTATCACACTCGTCATTTAGGAGCAGTATTAGAAAATATGATGCTTTACTTGATGTTATATTTATTTTTACGAGTTTTAGTACGTACAACTTCAATATGATGATGATCCTAGTTAGCAGTCGCTGGGCCTTACGAATGCAACCTTGCCTCCATCTTCATTTTACTGATCTTCATTTTGATTGTACCAGGAGTTGATGTATCTCTTCTCTCACACCCTCTCCAAGAGCTAGTTATTGTCATTGGAAAATAAGGTTCTAGATGCCATAGTTTAGAATCTAACACAAATCCATCAATGCCTTCTTGGGTTTTCATAAGATTAGATACAATGACAAAGCTGAGTAAGCTTTGATATGATATTCCAAGATATCAAGTAATGATTGCCAGCACCTTTTGTGAGGAATTCTAAAGAATGTGCTGTTAAAACAGTCTCTCTACAAAGAATAAAGAATACAAAATTTGCGATGGTATCCCCCTAGAATTCTCCACTAAAAGGGAATCATTTGTAATAGTTCCAAGTGAAATCAGATCATTTGTATCAAATGACAAGGCTTCCCTTGTCCGGATTATGACTTTGTTGTCATCCACCTCTTTGTAAGATATCAATGACTTATCTCTATAGCTACACAGCCTCCTAGCTAGATAAAGTTGTCCTCTAACTCAATTCTCCAGAGTAGACGAAACTCTTCTTATGATTCAAGTGAGCTTCCAGTTGATATATTCTCTTCTTAAATATAATCAGACGAATATGCATCAAAGGCGATCCTTGGATGTCGAATGGTAAAAGGAGCCTAAATACAAGACATAAGAATCGCTGACAAGCTGCTCGATTTGTGACTTATAGCTATTCAACACAGACAGGGTTGCCTTGCTTTATGAGATGATTTTGTTGAGTATTTACAGGCAGAGAAGCGCATAAAAGATGAGAGGTACGAACAGATTATCCAGCTGAGTTGTGTAAGCTTCGACTAGGCCAGAGCACAAAGTAGCAAAAACCAATGATGACCACTGCATTAGCAAAAGTAGAAAAATTATGAATAGGCACAATAAGCACCTGCGAATCTTATATATTAAAAATATGCAATAACAATGGAAAAAACTTAAATATGCGAACACAAATTTTCTACTAACAATGTAGTCATAGAAGCTTTTAAGCACCCTCTCTACTATAAATTTCTAAACATATCCAAGATCACTTATGAAAAAGCAAAGGACCTACTTCTGCTATTCCAACACCGCCATTTGTAGATTCAAAAACACAGTCGTGAACTTCCAATCAAATTCCAGACCAGAGGTATTACCTGGGCCACTGTAAAGCTTCCAGAAGGGAGAAATGGGATTATTAAAGAGCATGCTACTATCACCGACAGAATTCCTGCCAAAGTACCTTCCAAAGTCTTTTCTGCAAAATGCAAGTCAATCGAAGAAACTGACATGTTGGTAATCAAATAGAGCAATTTGAAAATGTGTAGCTTCATCTTTTAAAGGCAGCTTTAAAGTCCTTTATTTTCAAGTACAAATGAACAAAATATTGCACAAATTGTTCTACCCTTCTTAGGATTATCAGAAAGTTATTCAACTTATGTTGACTACTACAGACTGTTGTCCAAGGCATAGATCATGTAGTTGATTTGAACAGATATGCTAGTTTGTTGTACAAGCCAAAAGCACTTATTGGCACTAATACTGCAAGACTGCAATTTTCAGCTTACTTGTATATTTTGTAAGCCTCCAAGAGCCAAAATTGAGCCCAACAATGGAAGCCTGGAGAAAAGATAAGATCAACATCAGTACTTGACAGAACCATAAACCAGCAATCAGTTATTGCAAGAAAAATGGTACAGAAGGAAACCGACAACAGTTTTGACAAAGCATGGATGAGAGGTAGATCTCTAACATAATGTTGTCACTGGTCAGACAGTTACAGAGACTCGCTTTTTGAACCTGTCTAAAGAAGAGATTATAACATTTTTTGTTTGATTGGTTGACAACTTAAATGTGCGAATTCCTTCACCCATTTACCATTCACATATTATCCACAGTTTAGGGATAGGATCAGTATACCATAGTGTCACCTATTCCCACACTGAGAATGCCTGCAAATGAAGCCAATGGTCGACGATTATGGCTTATGTTTAACCACAAGGGCATTGCACACCCTAGAAGCAGGGAAAAGTGGCTGCAATACAACGCTTCTAGTCAGTCGAAAGCGTCTTGAGAACTGTTGAAAAACAGAGGTGATAAAATGACAGCACAACAAAAGTTGGATGAAACTAATGCTATCTAGAAAGATCAATACCTGACAATCAAAAGATCCGAGTCCCGTTCATCAGTGAAGGCTTTCATAAAGTTATGAACAATTGCACCCAATGGTGGAATCTTCAATGCCTGTACAAGGTCGATCACACTCTATATCAGAGAGCACCCATTTGACATCATAGCAGACGATTTAAGAACTCCAAAGTACCTCCTTTAGCAGAAAATAGAACTAATTAACATTGCTTCCAAAACTAGCACTCCACTTTGACTCGAACTACAGTGATGCAATATAAGAATGCCTATGGCCCACGTCAAAATTGCTCATCAAAACAACTCAAACAAACCTTGAAGTAGAAAATTTGCATCGATTTCTCGTATCTATGACTGGTAAAAACGTTCTGCTGGAGATTTACCTTTGAATGTTGCCTTGCTTTGCAACTTACAACAATTCCAAAGAACGAAGAAACAAAAAAACTACATTTTTTGGTTTGTGATATCTGAATGGGGGTTGAACTTTGCATGTGGCCAGTAGCAACATTGAGCTTGTCTTATTTGAACAAAATCAAAACATCCATGGTTATTTCAAAATTTTACGTAACTGGAATTTTCCATTTCCGTTCAATATGGACCAAAACTGTGAAAATTGATTTATAGCATCGACTTGGCAGTTTCACAGTTGCCATCTCGAACTGATTTCGCAACATCCAGCATGCATCAAACATGACATGCAGTGATTTATTCAAAAAATCATATTTTTTATGTAAATTGCCTAGCAACTGGGAAATCACTTTCCAGCCTGCTTTTACGGAAACTGTATCCATGCATGAAATTTCTCCAATCAAGCTACTGAAACACTCAGTACCATGTACCCGGACATGCATACTGCTTCAAAAAAGTATTTTCAACACTAGGAATGCACACTACTGCTTCACATACAGACATACAATTAGAACATTTCGGAAAATTTTCAAGTTTTACATTAAAAACTGCCAAACTTCCGACGGCCATACAGGACTTCGGTTTGGTCGATGTAAAGCACAGTATTGAGGGAGAGTGGGTTAGCAAGACACTTGCCACGTCACCCAGCCACGAAGGCTTCACACGTGCGAAAAGTAATTGACTGAAATTCCAGTAGGAGGGTGCACTTTCTCAAGGTGATATCATCAAAAATCCAACTCCAACCCCGCATGCATCCAATCAAAGGTTACAAGCAATCTTCTAAGGTTTGGTAAAGAGGCATAGAGGCTTCCATCAGGTCCAGCAAGCAATCATAAGCTCAGATCATGCAAAAATTGCATTTATGGAATCTTTCACCAAGCAAAACTTCAAGATATTGGTGTCTAAGCCCCCCAACTCCAAATTGGGTGCATGATGGCTCAAATCAGAGGCAATCCATCATATCTTTCAGCTGGTAAAAAGATCCTATGGTTTCAGACCACCAATTACGAGTTATTCAAGCTCAAAAAACCCAAAAGAACACTATTTTTTGAGACTCTTAATGGAGTCCAATCCCTACCAAAGCCTTAAGATAACATCATTACACCTCTGAAAACTTGCATGCAAAATATTAGCCATGGATTTTATGAATATAAACCACCAAAAAACCATGTTTCTTGACTCATTTTCAACCTTTTTGGCGATTTCTTGTGGATCAAACCCACATGCAAGTGCAATCAGGCCAAATCTACTATAATTTGATTACATGCAAGCACTAAATGTTCTGACCTTGGTCAATCATGGATCATTTCCACATCTTTCATTTTCATCATTGATGTTTTTTTTGCTATCCTCCATGTTTTTTTTTGTCACTAAATTGCTCTTATGATGGTCATTCAAGCAGTAATGTGACAACTTCTTCTTGGCAATCCCATTCAAAGTTATTCCATTACTCATGATCCAGGCTACTATGGATTATTCTATAGTTTCATTGAGGGTTCACTTCCAACTTTGCATGGCAATCATGGTTTAAATGGCCACAAAGGGAAAATTTGCAATATGACGGCAATACTTTGACTTCAATCTAATGAGCTAATTTTCTTTAAAAAACGATAAGCCATGCTTGAACAGAATTAAAACGACTAATGTTACACAAAGCATCCATCATCTTCTCTCAACTGCGCAATTTCTATTTATGATATTGGACCTATAGCATGTTACCACTGCATCGCAAGCACACAAATGGCTTTCAAAACATGAATGTCAAATCCAAAGGACAACTACATCATGTTTCAAAAAAAATATGGAATGTATTATCATTGTAACAAAACATTTAGAACTGTAGCATCTATACATGACAACCACATAAGAACAGGCTGCTAAGATGCAGTACTGTCTCAGTAGACCATGGTGTAGCACGAGTGCATTAAGACAGGCCAACTTACCCGAATCATCTCAATAACGAGGAATGTAGCTAATGCGACACCAAACGCCAATCTCAGAAAATCTGGCTGCAAAACATATGCCGGCCCTCAGTGGCATTATTTTAGCAACATTACTCCCAAATCAAAGGGTTCATAATTCTGATCTTACAAAAGCCTTTCGAGGACTGATGCCTCTTGTTAAAAAGTGCTAAATGCAATCGGATCTTACAGTGAGACACTTGAGTTTGAATTGCATTACATACCTCAAATATAAGAGCGGGTACAAACATAATAACCGACACCAAGTGATAGTACTTGCGCACTATTATCCTGTGGGTTTTTCCATTCTTAGCAACTTCATAAATGTGTGCCAATGATATGCCCAATACAATAACCCAGTACCCACACAGAGTCAATCTCTGCAAGGGTTGGTCCAGAACCAGATCAAGTATCCTGCAAAAAAAATGAGGACCAAGAAAGTGAAGGGGAATGCAAAAAATATTTAAATATATAAGACAAATCGTTCTTCCACCTCCTTAAAAATTTTCTGTAAAGCGTAAAGCTCCATGTGTTCTAGTATGATTTACTACTAAACCTCAACTTATTCTCCTACCTCTCCCTGCCTCAGCACTTCATGGGTGGCCCCTTTCTCTCCTGTGAATCCTTTTCTCTCCCTATCTTTCATAAGTGGGCAAATAAGAATCTGACCATAAACTAGACGGCCAAGGACACGAGACTGAAAATGGTGGCATTGCAATATGGCAATCACATTATAACCTCTAAGAAAATTAATTCAGAACTTTATTACAGAAGGGTTGCTACTTCAGAAGCTGAATACAAAGTTGAATTTGAATCAAAATCCATCATTTGAGAACTGAAGGAGCAACAGGAGAGGAGCAGCAATGTATGAAGAAACTGTACTTCACTCTAAGGTTGATGAACTTTTATCTTAGAAATGCAAATAAAGTGAAGTGTGACAACTTTCAAAAGCAATCTGCTGGCTAGTCTTAACATCCAGCAACAGCTGATTAGAGCCTATGGTTAATGAGCTTTGACCAGCTCTGTAGCTACAACTGATTTGCTGAAGGGTCAAGCGACAATTTTAGACTATTACATTTACAAAATTCGACTCAAAATATAAGAACATGTCATGTGAGGCTCCTCATGCTGCAATGCCACTTCTTATTGTTACCCCAAGAATGCAGAAAAAATCGATTACAGAGCACAAAACAAATGTATAGGCTTTCAAGCTCCAAGTATCACAAAATACTTTACACCATCTGCTATACAAAACTAAGAAACTAATCCACCCCAGGGTTCTTGGTGTGGGATTGACCACCCAAGTTCAAACCCTGCCCACACATGGGTGGTGTCTGAGAAAAAAAAAACTAAGAAACTCAAGCTTTTGAATTTGAGGGAGATTGTATCAGAAGCACTGAAGTTTTTTAAATCTCATAGGCACCGTAACAAGCATGTGCATCAGTAATATCCTGCATCTTGAGTAGTAGCTTCTATATGAGTATCTGGCATGCAACACAGACTTGAACATTTGTGAAAGATATACCGGAGGAAAAGGTGCTGTTGGAGGCCTCTCACAAGATATAACCACCATGGTGCCAAGACAAGCATTGCGAAGCCAAGTACAATAAGGAAGTGCAATGCCTTGTATAAGTCTCCAAGCCTTGTCAAATCTTTATCAACGACTTTCGAATCTTGCCTCTGAGAAGCCATGCTTTCATTTATGACTCCATAAAGTGAGGGTACCAGAAGAAGAGCCAATAATATTGCCTGCTATCGACAGTGCAAATAAGCTATAAGCTATCCACCTTCTGATGTTGCTAAGAATAGATAAAAGTCCTGCAGTTTTGATCATTCTTAAACCTAATTTCCAGGTCAGAAGCTTTTGCTAAAGTCTAATCTAAACAATTAATTACACTGACCAATTCTGACCTGCAGAACAGCATCAATGTCGTCACCACCAATCTCAAGCAAACCAGAGCTCTGAGAAGACATGAAAAGTAGTGTAACCTGCCTACATTGGAGCATATCATTTTATTAGCGGTAAGTGTCTGAATAATTTAAAGATCCTGAACTGCAGTACCATAACAATTCTGCTATCTTCTTCTGGCTGTGTGAGCACATACTAAAAGAGGATTGATAACACTATACAGCGATGTCCTATACAAAGATGCTCTGAACTAGACAGGAATGTAGAAACCTTCTTCAGCAGAAGTAGCTACGCACCTTGCTAATGCCATAAAAAGCAGCATTTCCCGCATACAAAGTGAGCCCCTCTGCTACGAGGATTCCCTCGCCTGTTATCCAAAACCACGATTGACTTTACGTAGTCTACCTGACTCCTTAGTTAGCATCAGTTGGTGCCAATCACATACCAGAGATTATCAATTACCTGATTCTACGAGCTGCATTAAAGTTACTGAGATCTACACCAATATTGAAAAACACAACCCAATTTGGTATATGGAAAACACAAAAGCACTATTAGGTTTCCAGTTAATCAAGTTTTACATGGTCTTAATATGGATAAATGCCAGCCTCTCATTAGAGGTGCCATCACTCATGGTATGTTAGTCATTCACACTTTTGAACTCTTCCTTCAGACATAAGTATCTTTGTTTTCTCCTATTAATCTACAACCATAAACTGTAGGCAACTAGCCCCCCTTGCATTTGCCATTGAAACAGCAACTTTTTGTCTAGAGCCTACAGCTCTCTGGCACTGTGTCATGAACATAATCTCTTATCATGTGCCTTACCACCTGCAGGTAAGAACTCAGCCCTTGTTTGGAAATGGGCGTCAAGTGAAACTTCTTTGTTTCAGTGTCATCATCATCTCACTTAGCAACTGCATGGCATGCCAACATCGCGAAATTTAGATTGAGATGTTACCACAGGAGCCAAAAATAGCATGATTCATGCTTGAAGACTTATATGAAATAAGCACCTTCATACAGCAGGTTTTTATAACATGACGCATAGGTAACCCTGTACCATAGAAGCACCCTCATGCATGTAGAGCTCTGCTTGCATGATTGACTTTGGCGCCGAATCAATGCCATGAAGAAAAGCTGTCATTTATGACACCACAAAAAGTTTTGATGACTGTTTAACTCTAGAGCTCAACTATTTTTTTCCTGTCCCGTTCTCTATTCTTGTGTGAAAGTGATCTGCCAAGCACTGGCACCTATGTCATTCTTTGGGATTCAAATTCAATAAATACTGTCAGGCATAGATATCATGTTCAAGGCAGCTATCAAATGAGTCCTGTATCAAAACTACTTGCCAAAAGCAGAAAAAACTCATGCCACACGATCTTTGTGTGATGGGACAGTTTACAATGCTCGACAAGCACATGAAGGAATGCTATGGATAGACACACTAACGAACAAAGTCTCCAGATGGGGTTTCAAGGTACAAAACCCATTAAACCCCTGTGCAAGCAGAACCACCTGATAGCAGACAATCTCATCTTCCAAAGGGAGTTGGTGTTTATGCCTGCCTAGTGGATAACATCTTTCTTAAGGTTGAGGTCTGGAGTTCAATTCCAATTGTGCCCATGGCAAGGGACATACAAGAATAGAAAAAAGGGATTCATCCCATTTAAGTGCATATGGTTTGACCATGCTTCGAGTATTTCCTCCCTCCCCTACTTGTGCCATAGCACAAATGAAAGGCTTTTCGGTTGATCCATCTACAAAACTCAATCTACATATTGGTGCATGATGGAGCATGTTGTACGAGCATTCGTGACATACCATATTTGAGAATAGAAATAGTTGAAGTTCTCAAGGAGCACCAATTATAATAAGGTGATTAACCACAACAAAGATTAAAACGTCCAACCACATAACCACTTCAAATATCAAAGTGAACAAAGCTTCCAAACAATGCCTGTATAAGTTTTTCACTTCTTTAGAAATTCCTCACCTGGTGTAGCACATGCAGGGAATCTTGAAAAAATGTAGTAGATAAGTGTGTCGCATCCCCACACCTGAAAAAAACCGCAAGTTACCACCAGTGCCCCTGAAAGACCTGCAAGAACCTCATCCAGATAAGCCTCCATTCAGCAATTCTTCAATTCCAAGACTTGCAGCTCAGTTCTTGTAACAAATTTCTGTACGATAGATCTTGTCTTCAATTTATGTGTTGCTTTTGCATTACAAATAAGCTTCTGAAAGCCCAGGTATATTAAAACCTATGTCAAACAACGAGCTTTTAGTGGGATTTTACTACTCAAATGGCATGCCCAAGGATCCTATCACAATAAGGTCTTTGCATGAGCTAGAAAGACAAAAGAAGCAAAAGCCTTTATTCAACTTTATGTACTAAAATGTCTATGAGCAGCCTTAAAACTGATAGCTCATATGGTAAGAGCAGGATCAAGCTAGAACATCAATAATACAAAAATTCGCACTGTAGCCCAGGACAAGTTGGAACCTGTCTCAAAATCTGAATGAAAGGTTGATGAGATCTACTTGGTAGACTAGGAAATGAATACCTGAACAACCAGAAATTATGAAGGCTATCTATCTCACTACACAGCTAGAAGGTGGTCAAAACATCTCAAGTAGGTAAAAACTTCGAAGGTTCCAAAAGGAGTACTCATTATGACAAATATGACAAAGTTTCACAAATGATCACAAAATGGGTGTTACCGAAGAATCAATATGCAGAATAAGATTTGAAAAGCACTTCAGCATGTTGCAAAGCTAGATGGCTCTATTTCAGATTTTGTCACAAGGAAAGTGGGCTACGTGGAAACTGAAGTGATTAAAAAAGGAAGAGACAGCTAAGAAGCTTAAAATTGTCACATGCTACAATCATTCCCCTGTTAGATCACACTAAAATGAATGGAAACCTTGAGGTACTGAACATATAACTCACCACCCAACTGCAGAACACATTTCACATTCACTCTTGAGCTTGAAAGATAACACAGGTGTTAGGAACTCAACTAGGGAGGGTTGGGTCCCACCCCTACTTGAAACTAGACATTGGACTAGGGCTGACCAGTGACTCATGGACCGCATGTATGCCAACTTGTCATAATCAAGGCTATGTACTTGGCATGGAGACTCCTACCCTGTTAGATTGAGGGGAAGGACTCTCAACCATTCGTTCATTCTACCTAGGAGGTGGATGGCAGTGCAGAAGTGCAACGCCACAATGGAGCCAGCCGAAGGTAAGTGAGGCTGAAGGTGCTGGTGGTGGTATGCGATGTCATTAATGTTGGAAGTTGGACCTTGCTTGGTTCCAAGTCTCAGGCCTAGAGCACGAAGAGTGGATCTGGATTGGGTCCTACGGAGGGGGTGAATCGCATCCAATTTCTTGTGATGACTGACCCTTGACGGTATTTGGATTAGTAGTATGCAACAATTAGTAACAGAGCCAGTGGCCACTGAAAGTCAAGTATTAGGTCTGATCAATCCTCTCTTGACGAACTGGTAGAAATTTCAGTGCTTCTTGTAGGTTCTCACACAATACTTGAAAACCCCCTTTTAATTTTGTTTGGGGTTTCCTAAAAAATAAATAGAACTCCTGCTACGCTGGCTGCAGTGCAGCCCGCTGCACAAGTTGTTGTGCAGTCAGCTATGCTGGCAGCTGGCAGCCAACAACAGAGCCAGCGCGTTGGCCGGCAATG
Organism: Diphasiastrum complanatum; assembly: GCA_029204225.1. Lineage (NCBI taxonomy): Eukaryota > Viridiplantae > Streptophyta > Lycopodiopsida > Lycopodiales > Lycopodiaceae > Diphasiastrum > Diphasiastrum complanatum. The sequence goes on along the minus strand of CM055092.1, from coordinate 52,913,242 downwards.
CACTTCTTGGCTAGCAGCCGCCTGTCATGCATGATCAACGGCTAGGAGGGTGTTGGAATGCCACATAATCTACAAGTAGCTTATTCACCCAGGATAAGTGGAAGCCATGGACAATGCCACTATGGCATTCTTGAGAAGCTAGTAGACCTTATGAAGAGGATATGAGATTTCTTGTTGTTGTTGATTTCACTTTCATTTCTGTGTTTCTTGCTAAAGCTGTGCAGTGCTCTATCCTCTCTATCTCCTCCTTAGCTGTGGATCCTAACCAACAACAGGCTATGACAGCAGTGGAAGCTATGAGTACCAAAGTAGGTGCTGATTCTAATTCCCTTATGCTTGACAATCTTCAGCAACAGATTATTAATATGCAGAAAAGGCATAGTAAGGAACAATAGGAGTTAAAGGATTTGGCACAAGCAAGGCAAGCCCTACACCAACCCTTATTTACGCCTAATCTTTTACCAGAGATAAAAAGGATAGATCCCTCGATGTTGTATTTAATGACGGTCCTACACAATTATTTCAACTCTAATTTATTGCAGAAGCTTAAGGTGGAAACAAAGCATAGCGACCATTGTTCTGTTAGTTAAGCTGGCCACGAGAGCTGAGAGCTAAGTATGGGATTAGGACCGGACAGTCCCACGTCTTCCTTTGCAAATTCAAGATTATAAAGATAGTTTAGACTTTCATATGATAAATTTAGATAAGGTAGACATGGTACTTGGAAAGGAATGGTTATATGAGTGTGAGTGTAACTTGTTGAAGAAAAACTATGTAGCTCATAGTTTCGTCATTCTTACACAATGGCTCATAGAACTTAACGGAAATACAAATATTCCCTCTTCATATTTGCTTTCTGCTTTAATAATGGTTAAATGCATAAAGGATGTAAGTTGTGAATCTTATCTATGTTGGTTAAAAGATTTTGCTTATCATGAAGAATGCAATTTACAGAATTTGAACATGCAACTTGCACTAATGACTAGATACTTAAATAATGTAAATCCACCAAAAGGTGAAATCTTTAGGAAACTTAGGCAAGATTTTAGTGACTTTTTGCAAAGCAGTTGTCACAGAGTCTTCCCCCCTCAAGGGGTGTAGATCACAAGATTGATCTTCTTCCAGCAAGCTCACCTATATCACTGTATCCTTAACTATGAGCATGAAACAAGAGGATGAAGTTGTTAGTTAACTTCAACAATATCTAAAGACAGGCCACATTAGGCCTATTCCACGTGGAGAGCTCCTATTGTATCGGTTAATAAAAAGGATGGAGGCACACATTTTTGTGTAGATTATAAAAATTGAACAAAGTGATTGTTAAGAATAGATACCCCTTACCTCGAATGGATGAGCTGATTGATTGATTGAATGATGCAAAGTGCTTCACCAAGATCGATTTGGCATCAGGGTATCATCAAATTTGAATTAATAGTGAGAATGTTGAAAAGGCTGGGTTTAGAAACACATATGGCCATTATGAGTCTCTAGTCTTGCCATTTGGATTAACGAATCCCCCCAAACTCTCCAACAAATGATGAACGATCTTCTTCGTTCATACTTGGGAAAGTTTGTAGCTCTTTGATCTTCGTCAAAAAATTGGTAAAAAATTCAAATTCATCCATCTTCATGTTAAGGGCTTTTGTATGAGGTAGAGAACTCTTGTAGAATTGACTGGCTGCATTCAGCTCAGTGGCCACAGTGATGTGGTCTTAGATAGACATTTTGATCATACAAAGTAATCTGGTATCCTTTCTATCCCACTCAGCTCTTTTCTTCATTGACTCTTGATGTCGAATTTTGGCCAACTCTTGGGCTTCCTTATCTTGCCCTTCTCTTACGTTGGTTGATTGCGAATCTATCTGCTTTTCCAATAGAGATATCCAAACATCCTTCATGAATGGAAGATTGTCTTTTTTAAGAGGGGGAGTTATATGCTATTCATGGACAATAAAAATGGACCCATCTAGCGTTAAGATAGGGTCGCTCAATCGTATCATTAGCGACTTGTCGTATGGTGCCTCATCAAGAAGATCGATTGACTACAAAGAAGCTTCTCCTTAGATCAATTTAGCATAATCTTAGTTGAACTTAGCTTACATTTAGCTTCAATTCAACTTATTTTCACCATCATTCTTATGGAGATTGTGAGCTATGCGACTCAAATGTCTATTCCATACTCTATGTTATTTTGGCTCTAACTAGTGGCCCGTATAAAGTTTAGCCCAACAAAGTTTAAGCACAAAAGAAGCATGAATGAGGCTAGTGTAGTTTTAACGTATGAGATGCTTTCATACCTGGTAATTTAAATCTGATTGCAAACCATGGAAGCTATGTTTTCCACTAAAGGCTGAAACCAATGTTTGGCTAGTGTCCGGACAGAGGAACTGTAGAGCTAATAAGTGAAGGAAAATTTTGTCAAGAGTACCCAAACTGTAACATAACGTAATACTTTAAAATTGAGGCTATGAGCAGCTCACAAGAGCTAATCCTTTGTCCTAAAACTAGGCATATACCAGAATTGATCAAAAGGCTGAGTGGTGCAGGCAAGCAATGATACATTAATATGGTATGCAAGTGCAAGCATGAAAAGTATTGATATTTTAGCTCACACGGTTATCCAACTTTATCACCTTATGAACTCCACACGTAATAACACACCAAATCTCTTCATGCTATAGAATGCTACACTTATCTTTGCCTTATGCTAAACGCAGTGAAAAATTTCACTCATTCTCTCCCTTTTCTTTTCTTTTTTACAACTAGGCTAGATATTAAAAAAAATATATGAGATTTCTCTGTACATTTGGGAGACAAACATTCTCCAAGTGGCACGAAGCAGCATTCAGAGCATTTATCAATCCTCAAAAAGACCAGTTGTTGAGCTTCAAAATGATAACAATGACAATGATTACTTATTCATTAAAATATGAGTTGAGAAACTAACCAGATAAGGAGCTTGAAAGTGTAAAAAAGGATAACAAAAGAGCCAAGCCATGTACGAACTTCATGTTACTTAAGGTCAGATTGGTGCAATCCACTGCTACTACTTTTCCTTCAGTTGTGTAAGTAGTTCCTTTCACCGCACTTTTAGTGAGCAGTTCTCTGGCCATGACGTATAAAAATCGGATGCTGCATGCAATTGAAACCCAAAACTCTCCCTTTACTCTCTTGATACCTGCACAAACCAAGCGCATTCAAATAATAATAATACAACTATCTAGCAGACGTACACTCTTGAATATTAACATTCTCGAGATCATAGATTGTTCATAGAATCATCTTAAAAAATATATCAAGCAAAAATGAGCTGAAAAAATTTACTTCTGGCAAGCTGTAAAAGTAGGATTGAAAGTTGAGATTCTATCATAAATATGAATCTACAAATTGAAAAGGTAAAGGTAATAAAAGAAATAAATACTTAATTAACCAAAAAAATCACATTCTACAATGTATGGAGTCTTCATTATATGGCTTCCACCATCTCCCTGTAACTCAATCTAAAGCTTTGTTCACTTAGTGCATAGAATGAATATAACCTCTTGGAAGACGCCCTATAAGTAGGCCCACAACCCTAACAGAAAACTCTAATATAAGACTAAGTACCCCCCAGTGGATCCTTATTTGATAGCTTTGACAATTTAGAGCTTGTCAGCTTCTTCTAAGGAGAACTTGGAAGAAGAATTTTTTGTAGGAGACCCTGCAAAGCAGTGCATCGTTTACTGGTCTCGAAATCTTTGTCGGATATTCATATCAATTGACAGCTTAAAGCTCTACTATTCTGTTGATGCATGACTTTCTGTGCTTGTGTTTGTAAGCATTCCACTTTCTCTATATTCAGTAGACTTGCTGGTGCCCCTAGCCAAGGCATTAGGTCAACAGGTCTCACACAGATAGCGAGGCATCCTGTAAGTGAGATATCATCCTTTTGCTGTTCTCCTTTGGAGAAAACCTACTTGCAATTCAAGAGAAACAAAAAACTTTACCCTGCTTTCAAGGTTTAAAAGTCATTCAATCTTTTGAAGTTGGAATCAGGATCAATATTCCAGAAATTCAAACAAAAGTAGAACCAAACAGGTGAGCTAAATGAGCAGCACACAATAAAGGTCTGCACCTTATCTGAGAAAAAGCAAAGCAAAGCATCTAAAATCTATGCTGTAGCATCAAAAGTGTAGGAATAAAGAGAGCATTCTGAAATGCAGCGATAGAAACTGTAACTTTTCATTTATGGTAGCATTAGTTAAGAACTATAACAGAATTTCTAGATTTACTGGACTTGACCAGAGTTGGACCATTGATTTTGTTCGTGACGATTCTGGATTTAGTTCAGACAAGTAATGGAGCAGGAGATGATCCCTCTGCAAACAAGCAAAATCAAATAATCTACGTGTTCAACAGAATGTATGAAAATTAAAAAATTATCAACAAATTACTATTTTCCCCACTCCGACTCACACAGCTTCAGTCCTATACCCTAAAATTAGGCTATGAAGAGAAAACCATCATGCAACAACACCCTGAACCCTAAACCTGAGGAAGAAAAGGGAGCAAACTCCAATTTGAGGTGAAATCAACTTTTAAAGAGGGCTTTATGCGACACATGGATAAAATGATATAAAGAAATTATCCTATTTAATGTGAAGGCATTCTAAATTCATCAAATGACCGCTTGAGAATGTGGAGATAGAGCTACCTGACAGCATAGTTTCATCATTGGAAACAAATCGCACACAATGTAATAAATGTGCAGCAAAAACTGTAGGCCATGTGATTGCCCCCAGAATAATTCCTGATGCTGCACCTGGCCTTCAATCACATAAAACAACAACATTATCAAGGTACTTCAACAAAATTCCTACAAAAACTAACAACAGAACCAAATCATAACTTTCAGATTCACATTTAACAAATTTCACGTTATTTATAGAAGTATGTCCAAGCTTTGAGTTAGAGACACCTCGTTCAATATGTTGCAGTTCGGAAAACAGTGTTTTCTTGACGTTTTTCCTTCTTAAACTAAGTTGACCTTACGCAGAGTTGATATTCAAGCAAAACGAAACAACTATCCACTAAATAAGGAAAAACAAATTGTTGGTTACTTATGTACCTGCTTTGCGGATGCTGAAAATTTCGTCGTTTGCTGACGATCTCCAGCAAAAAAGCTGCTGCAGTCAAAAGCACAAGGGCCAAAGCTTCATAGATAAAAAACCTTAAACCCTCAAAGAAGAAGGCGAAAAGCATCCTAGCAATCACCATGAACACCACCGTCTCTTCACCCCCAAATTCAGGAACAAACTCCATTGAAGATCCTGAGTTCTCAGTAACTGATATGACAGCGTCCGAAAACTTTCCTCGTGATTTCAACAACTTTGCATCAGATTGCTTTGCACGGACTTTGGTTGCTTAGTCCAACAATTTGGTTCACCGCATAGTAAAACTTCCAAGGTGATATGCAGCAGACTAGAAAATTCAATGGTAGGGCTCTCTCCTTCCTTATCAAATACATATGATCTCACTTGGGAGGTTGAATTTTATGTCAGAATCTCAAAAAAGAAAAATAGCTAGATCTGACTCGTTCCTTGTAAAAATTTTATCATCTTAAAAAAATACATGGGGGTGAAACAGAATAGCGGAAGTCTCTGGAAAGCTGAATTTCATGTCAGCGTCTCAAACATCATGAAGAGCAGGATTTGCGCAGAGCATTGCTCATGACAACCAAGAATTTCATGCGATACATTTACTGAAATCCATAAAACCCCCAAAATCCACAAGCATAAATTGGACTAAACCAAACGCTCACAGAGAAGCAAGAACCGCAGGCAAAATCAACATCAAACCCCATGATATGCGAATATTGCAGCAGATTCTTAGCTCACGGAAGAGCTATTTCCACAGCGCCTATGAATTCCTGACTGTAAAAATCATGAATATTCCTGTATGGAAAAGTTTCTTTGCCTAGATCAGGCTGATTGCTTCATAAAGTTCACAATAATCCGAAGCAGTGCTCGTGTGAATGCAAGAATTTGCTGTACGCAACCCCAAAATTGGACGAAAAGATAAATACAAAAGTATCGATCGCCTTCCACTTGCTTCCTGATTCTGCCGCGTTCTTCAGAGACTGTGAGCCACAAGGACTCTGACCAAGGAACGAGAATCCGCCATAGCCATGCAAATTCCTTGCAGGTTCTTCGCGATCACGCGAATCCAGCCGCCATGGAGAAGCAATCGAGAAATCCATCGTCAATTATGCGTCTTCTTTCGCATTATGGTCTTTGCACCTTTGGGAAGAAACTGGGGGCATGGGCCATTGCCTCCCTACAAAGGCATGCCAATTTGGATTGCCCTTTATTTACACCTACCAATCCAAGGAATACCATGCACATGTGTCAGCATGCTCTCACACGATGATCATTTGGACTGATAGATATATGTATTCCGGAAGGAGCCGGCCGATGGCATTCTGTCCGGTATGGGGCGGAGGCTAGGACTCCTTACTTGAGAAGAACATCATCTGTCCGGCTCCTTCCATTGCGTAAGAGCACATTGGATGTTTTTTTTTTTTTTTATGACAACCATTATAAGATGCTTCTTGGTTTTCGAGGGGAAGCTTGAACCTGGGACCAAAAAAACTTTGGATGTCAAGTTAACCAATTGAGCCAACCCCGTTGGGTGACCATGATAAAATGGACTAGTCATTTAAAGAATGGAATCATCATCACTTTTTCTTCTTTGTCATGTCATGATAAGTTTTTTGCACATTCGGCTTTTTAAGGAGCCTAAAAACTGGGCAAAACTACATGTTCTCATTATGCTTTAAGAATAGCCTATTGATAATTAGGAGCCTAGAACACCTGAAGGGTTGTAGACAAGCCAATATGAGGAGCCTATTGGGTGTTAGAAACACCATAACGATAGGAAAGACAAAGCTAGTCTAAACAGCCCAGCCAACACATTCTCTTATAGAATGCCCCTGATCCTAGCCTGGTGTCCCTCAACCATAATTGCATGCTTGGGCTCTACAAAATTAGAATCCTCAATGAAATTTGGCGTATGCTTGGACCCCTCATTCTCAATGAAAGTTGTCATATACTTGAATGAATCTTCCTCATCCCTAGGAACTTTGTTCATAAATCTATACATTTGTCCTAGACTATTTTCCAAACTATGGAGAAATACTCATCTTTTTTGTCCCTTAAGGACTAGAGTAACTCATTATAGATGTAGGTAAAATTTGCCATTGTCATCGTACTAAGAGCATCTACGACATTATTGAATTTCCCTGTCTATATCTGATAGCCAGCTCAAACTCTTGCATTGGTTCAGGCCATCAAGCTTTCTGACCTCGAAGCTCAAGCTCATATATCTAAGGCTTTCAAAGTGAGTCAAAATCTCAAAACTAGCACCGTACAAATAGTGCTGCCAATTCTTAAGAGCCTGAATAATTGAAACGAGTTCTTTCTCATAAGCAGTATATCTAGTATGGGCTGGTTCAAGCTTCTTACTTTCCAACACCACTATTCATTCGTTTTGGTTCAACACTGCACCTACTGCAAAGTTACTATCATCTGTTTCGACCACAAAAAGCTAATTTTGGGTGTATGACGTCAATATTGGCGCTGTAACCAATGTTGTTTTGAGAGTCTCAAAACTCTCCAGTTGATTTGAGGGCTTGTCCCCTAACATATTTTTCATGGGAACTACTATTTGAACATAATCCTTGACAAATTGTCGGTAATATCCCAAAAGACCAAGAAAGACTTGACATCTAAAATATTGTTTGGTCTGAGGAGCTCTAATTCTTGTTGATCTTCAAGAAAGTATGGGTTTAGTCTCTAGTTGCTATCGATTGCTCTCAACATGTACACTTAATATTTTTCAATGAGAACACTAAGCGCATGGTGAAACTAGCTAATTGAAGGTAAAGACTTGCCATGCATAGCAAACAACTATAAAGATTTTTTAAGAATATAATGAAGCTTAACTTGCAAATTTCATAAATATAAGACATTTACATTCATTAACCTTCAAGAACTTTCTAATCTTTAAACTTCAAATTCTATTCATGTGTTCAATAAATCCAATTGAGAACTCATACAAAGCATACTTGAGTTAGAATATATCAAGATAAAAATGGTTTAGGACTGACCAGCATGAGAATAAAGATGAGATGATTTGACAAACGATGAGTCATTTATTCATGATCTTGAATATCACAAGTTTATATACTAGGATAGGAATGATGATATCCATAACAATTCACCCATTGTTTTAAGATAATATTGATTTTAATGATAACATAAAGATACATACATATTGAAGAAGTCATAAACAAAAACACAACATCTAGATACATTCATAAAAAAAAAATCTTAAAATAAAGAGACACCAAGATACATCACCATTACCATGCTAGTACATTAAATACATGGATCATTCAAGAACAAGCATCATACATTAAAACCATTGACTCTAAACCACAAACTTTTCTGAACACGATTGAGTGGAAATCTCTCTTCATTTTCTTCAAGAACCGTAAGATAGTACAAAAGAAAGTCCATCTCTTGATGGTAGCATTGGAAGCATTGTAGATCACACTGCTCGTAAAGATCACTACTCTCCATTAAAAAAACTCATAAAACTCCATACATCTCCCACATTGTACTCTCACTCTCTCTTGCATACAATTCTCTCTAATGTGATAATACTCAAAGGTAAAGAAATTATTCTATTGGGGAACCCTTCCTAAACTTTTGTCTTTTTGACTTTCAAACTTTTTTAATGAAATGTATATAAAACCTCAAACGTTCTCAAACTTCATTGAAAGAAAGTTTCAATGTCAATTAAAAAAATACAACTTAGCCTTCATAAGTATCTTTTCATAATATTTTGAACATTTCTTTTGAAATAAACAAATTTAAACATCACCCATGTCCGTTGATGTGGATGATCTCGTGGAAAAATTGGCCTCCTTCCAAATGGAGAGTATGGCCCCATATGGTCATATGGCCATCCTGTAATGTGGTGGAAGTGGCCTCACTTGAGGCAATAGTGCCGCTGGTGGTGGCAATAGTGGTTATCATCACTCTTGTAGTATTCGTTCACTTAGCTTGATCTTTTGTAAGTAGGTTTTTCCTTGACCTTGAAAGCACCATTGAGCACCCTAAAGGAATCTCAATCTCACCATCTCTGCATATATAATGGGCTCTTGAGGAGTACCATCTCTAGCCTACACATAAAAATAAAGATCAATTCCTTCTGCTAGCACCTTGTTTGGATTAAATCTTTCATTTTTTTTGTAATAAACCCATAGTCAAGCAATGTTCTCTTCAACCATAACTTCAAGTAATGACTATAATAGCCTACCAATCTTATGACATGTCTTTATGGTGCTTTGATTCATTGTAAAACTTTGCAAGGGATTGCAAAGTTGCATTCATATTATGGAAAGAACTAGATATTAGAGGCCATATGTAGCTTGAAGATGAAGTAGTGGAAGGAATTTTTCCTTGTACATCATATACATAATACTTCTCTGGATCAATCATATTTGGTATATACATTCATACACTGGGCAATCTGAATGCATTATTCAAATCAAAAAAATATGGTACATCTTTCAAACATTGAATATGAACAGAACCAGTCTCAGTAGTAGCATCAGCAATGTTAGTACAACGAGTGAATTGAATTTACTTTTCTTCGCAATGATATAGATTTGTATTGATTTATCTCTCATTTATCCACAATATCATGAATAATATCATCAGGTCTACCAGGTACACTAGTAGTAGTAGCAAAAAATGCATTTTTTGCATGATTAGAGATTATGATTGCTTGCTGGACCTGTTAGAAGCTTCTATGCCTCTCTAAAAAATATGCCCTCCTACCTATTTTTCAGGCATTTAAGGCTCGCACGTGTGAAACCAGGGGTATTGATTTTGCGAAAGTTTGCTCAAACGAGTGAAAGACCTTGCTGAGTGATATCAGCTTGTTCTGAAGGTTTTGAACGTTTCACTTATTAGTTGATGATTGGATCTCGACTAATTTAAGCAAATTTTGCATGTCAGGAAATCAATATGGTAGACGATAATACAAATGCAGCTCTCGATGGTCAGGTGCCAATGCCTACCTATCTGCAAATTTGCCAGTCATTAAGCCAAGTGCTTAATGAGATAAACAACAAGAACACTTTCCAATCGTAACGTGCTTCAGACCTTTGATGATGTAGTTCATGTCGCAAAAGCATACGACTCCACGGTTGTGCATCCAGAAAGCACTTATAGGCTAATCCATCTAGATCATCCGGACCCAGCCAAAAAAAAGGGAAGAAAAGTGTTCGTGGAAATAAGAATAAAAAATATTTAACGAACTAGATCAAGCTGAATCTGAATTTAGACAAAAGAAAAAATTGTCTCGGAAAAAGGCTAGAAGGACCGATGTTTGTTTCCATTGTGATCAGCCTAGACATGTCAGTGAAATTCTGCCCGGAACGAAAGAAAGGCGTAGCTCAAGTGATTGAGATGCCAGGTAAAGAGAATCTTAAGCTGAAAATTAATAAAATTAATTATGAGTGTGATTGTTCTTTCAGTACTACTTCATTCTTGCCAAATGATTTATTTCGTTTGAAAGGCACTGTGAATGGACATGAAGTTAGTATTTTAGTGGACAGTGGATCTACTCATAATTTCATTAACTCTGGTCTTGTGCAGAAACACGGACTCAAAATTGAAGCCAGTAACCATAGATATCGAGTATATCTAACTTCAGGAGCGGAGTTGGAGACGTGGGATGTGAAAGCTCCAAGGCTCCTTGTTTGGATCCAAAACTATAGAGAGTTAATTGATTTCCATGTTTTAGATTTAGCACGTAAGCATGTTCTCTCTTTTCAGGAGGGTAAAGAAATAGTTACATTGTTTGGAGACAATTTTGTACATCCATCTAGGATGAGTTCATTTGCTAATGTAATGGAAAATTTTGACTCACAGTATGAAGCTTATTCTATATTTGCTAAGCCAATTTTGGATTTATCTGAAATGTATCTGAGTAGTTGTGAATTGTCAAAAATTCTTAACTCGGTAGACTTAGATCATGAGCAAATTGAGAAGAATAAGTTCCTATCTGAATTTAAAGATGTATTCTAGACAACCTTATAGGTTTTCTCATAAATAAGAGGTAGAGATTACTAAGCAAATTGAAAATTACCTGAAGATGGGTCATATTCAGCCAAGTAAGTCGCCTTGGGGCGCTCCTATTCTTCTGAAAGCGAAGAAAGATGGAGGCTTCGGGATGTGTGTGGACTAGAAAGGGTCGAATAAAGTAACTATTAAAAATAAATATCCTTTGCCTCGTATGGATGATCTAGTAGATCGATTAGGTGGAGCTAAATACTTCACAAAGATAGATCTTAGAACTGGATATCATCATATTAGAATTCATCCGGATGACGTGCAGAAGACTAGTTTTTGGACGAGATTCGATCACTATGAATTTTTCATGCTTCCTTTTGGTTGACGAATGCACCAGCTACGTTCCAACAGATGATGAACGATCTTTTTCATCCATATCTGGGGAAGTTTGTGGTTGTATTCTTAGATGATATTTTCATCTATATTAGAACACTTAAGGAGCATTTGAGTCATCTTAAGACTGTCTTAGATATTCTCAGACGAGAGAAACTCTACACTAAGGAATCTAAATGTGAGTTCTTTAAGCATGAGTTGTTGTAACTCAGTCATAAGATCACCCATATGTAAAAATTACAGCAAATAAGGATCCTAAAACACTTGAAATGATGAGGGAAACAATAGATTATGATTTCATAAGATTAGCACAAGTTGAACCATCAAAATCCATCAAAAATCTATGCTTGAACCTCACTAAATGGCCCAAATCCTTGAAGAAGGCTTCACACGTTTGAAAGTACGGCCTCCCACAGTCTGAGTACTGTACACCAGACCTACATTCAATCCTATACTCATTAGTAATCACAAGTACTCAAACAATTATGAACATAGAGAGCAATTGCACCATTATGAGAGAAGAACATGAAATTGCTTGATTGATTTTGGTGAGATATCATCACCTATATATACATGATCCATCACGGTTTTGGGCAGGTATGAGTAGCCCTAAACCTATCCCTAATGCTAATTTTGGTGGATCTTTCATCCCTACCAAGTTAGGGTTGGAATCTTGGAGATCCCTCAACAATGCAAAAACTACCAAAAATAGCTCCTATTTTTTCTCCCTTGTATCTAAGCATAATTTGGACTCATTCCAAAGGTTCTAACACTTAGGTCTACTTGAGAACATCCTTATGAATGGAATCCTATGCTATTTGGCACGTGTGACAAGCCACATCATGACCATCTAACTATTTCCAAGTCATATGACCAAAACTAGTCAGGCTAGAATTGTGAATTTTTAACACTCCTCCTCACTATCTAGCTGGTTCAATCATTGCTTTACTAATCACTCCAAGTGATGATCTGAACTTCATAAAAGGTGTCTTTTGAAGTGGTTTAGTAAGTAGATCAGCTACACATTTATTGCTTGGAACATGCTCCAAAGCAATCTCCTTGGCTTGCACCATTTCTCTCACAAAGTGATGGCATATCTCAATGTGCTTAGATCTTGCATGGAAGATTGGGTTAGATGCAAGGTGTTGGGCTGATATATTGTCATTGTAGATGATTGGTGCCTCCTCTGAATCCATGATTTAAAGTTCCACCAATAATCTCTTGAACCAAAGTACCTCCTTTGTAGTGGTTGTCAAAGCTTTGTATTCGGCCTCGGTTGAAGATAGAGATATAGTTTCTTGCTTTTTTGAAAGCCATGAAACCACACCTTCTCCTATGAAAGTTTAATAGGCACCTGTTGATTTCCTATCCCTCTTGTCCCCTGCAAAATCTGAATCACTAAATGCATGAAGGTTAATCACATCTCCTCTATATAGAATCCCAAAATCCAATGTACCCGAGATGTATCTTAGAATCCTCTTAGCCTTTTTCCAATGGATATTCAATGGCTTTTGCATGGATTGGCTCAACCTACATACACTAAAGCTAAGATCTGGTCTAGTTATAGTGATCCACATTAAGGAACCTATAAGTTGCCTAAACAAAGTGATGTCCATGAAGGATCTTTCATCATCTTCATTTGGCACTTTTACATCTTGCTCCATTGGTGTGTCAACACTTTTGCATACTTCCATCTTAAACTTCTTCAAAAGACTTTGAGCATAGTTTACTTGACTTATAAAGATAAAATCAGACCCTCTAAGTACTTCTATGCCTAAGATGAAGTGAAGACACCCTAGATCTACCATCTTGAACTCTAAGGATAGATCTATCTTGATTTTTTCAATACCATCAACACTATTTCCACTAATGATGATGTCATCTACATAAATGAGTAAAAGTACAATACCAACATCATCAAACTTAATGTAAAGAGTGGGATCATATTCACTTTGAACAAAAGAAAGTGAAATAAGATAGCAATGTAGTCTTGAATTCCAAGATCTCGAGGCTTGCTTCAAGCCATAGATGCTTCTTTGGAGATGGCATACTTTGTTCTCCATTCCATGCTTGATGAACCCTTGTGGCTGCTCCATATAGATATCCTCTTCCAAAAAACCATTCAAGAAAGCATTAGAGACATCCATTTGACATAGAATCCATCCAAAATGTGATGCAAGTGCAATGATTAGTCTTATTGTGACCATCTTGGCCACGGGTGCAAAAGTTTCCTCATAGTCTATCCCTCTCTCTTGAGCATAACCTTTTGCAACTAATCTTGCTTTATGTTTGTTAACACTCCCATTTGCATTCAACTTAAGCTTGAAGACCCACTTGCATCCTATTACATTCCTTTGAGGTCTCTCAACAAGCAACCAAGTTTCATTCTCAATCAAGGCATCATACTCATCCAACATAGCTTTATACCATTCTTTGGAGTTCAATGCATCTTCAACATTAGACGGTTCTTCAAAACTAGATAAAGCATAAGAAGTGGATGAGATACCCTCAACTTGCTGTCCTTTGCCTTGATATGTGAGCCTTGATGGCTCCACTTTTGCCCTTGAAGATCTCCTTGGTGTGATAGGTGGGTTTGGTGCTTGCTCCTCCATGAGCTCCTCCTCAAAACCAAGATCTTGCTCCTCGGCCATCTTCTTCTTGATTGTTGGAGCACTTGAGCCTTCTTCAAGCATATGCATATGATGTTCATCAAAGATGACATCCCTTGAAACAACAAATTTGTTCAAGGATGGGAGATAGACTTTGTAGCCCTTGCTTGAGCTTGCATATCCAAGCATGATCCCTCTTGTGGAAGATGGATCCTCCTTGGTTCTTGTTTCCAATGGCACATGCACATAACATATACACCCAAAAACTTTCAAGTGATTAAGATTGGGTTTCTTTCCATACAACATCTCATAAGGAGTTTTGCCTTCAATTGCTTTGCAAGACACCCTATTCATCAAGTAGTTTGCACATACAAGAGACTCACCCCAAAAGGATTTGGAAAAACAAGCATCTAATCTTAAAGCCTTAGAACATTCACATAATGTTCTATTCCTTCTTTCAACAACTCCATTTTGTTGAGGAGTGTAAGGACAAGAAGACTCTTTCTTGATCCCTTCCTCCTCACAAAAGGCCTTGAACTCATTGGAGATGAATTCTCCACCATTGTCACTTCTAAGAATCTTGATGCTATGATTATGATGCTTTTCCACAAACAACTTGAACTTTACAAAAGTATCAAATACTTGAGACTTGAAGGAAAGTAAGAACACCCAACAATATCTTGAGTAGTCATCAATGAAGGTTAAAAACATGGATGAACCTCCATTAGATTTGGTGCTAGCAATGTGCACATCCGAGTGTATGAGTTCAAGAGGATGAGATGACTTTGTGATGGAGTTAGGAAACACCTTCTTATGTGCCTTGGATAAGGCACAAGCTTCACAAACCTTGTCTTCCTTCCCAATAGACCTTGGTAGGCCTACCACAGAGCTGAGTTGAGTTCCTCGTCACAGGATGTGGGTTCTACCTCTACAAGCGTGTACTTTGCATCTCGTGGCTCACGTTCACCATCAGGGACCAGTTTGAAGCCTCGCTATCTTCCAGCTCTCAAACATGATGAAATTGCAGCGAGCTACTGCAAAATTGCTTTGGAGAAGAGACTTCATTTTTGGCAGAGGCTGGGAGGCTCATTGGGGACTCAAACAGAAGAGATTGGCGGACTGGTTTCTCAGATAAGGGTGCTGTCTGATCAACTTTTCTTTCATACTTTGATTGTTGGGGAGATTTGCTGACCGGTATAGACCCAGCTTGTGTCTGCTCAATGACGGTAGTAATGAGCCTTCTTGTATAGATGATAAACCTTTTACTTGTAAATTTTCTTGAACAACAATAGAGATGGGAAGCATGTTGCAGGAGTTGGAAATTTGCTCTGTGGCAATCGATGGCCACCCGGCAGGGGTGCTGGTTGAAGTGGGCGCAAGCAAACCGTTGGGCGAGGGCACAAAACCCATGATCTGCGAGAGATGTTTCAAGCACGGGAGGCAGAGGGGTCAATCCATCTGTAGAGATTTTTTCAAGTAGAGACTGGACCTGAGACCTATGAACCTCCTTGTCTACAGAACTCCCATTTGAAGCCAGAGATGGAGCAGCATCTTCTGTAGGCAGTGCTTTGCACAAGGAGTGGTGGCATCGGACACATAATCAGCAAGCCAGGAAACATGATATTCGTTTGTCAAATCTTTCAATGCACGCCGATTCATCAATAGCTTGCTTGCTGAAGGTTTTGGTGCTTCCTTAGCTTGACTCCGGATAATCCTCCTCATGCTTGCTGGTGTTTCCATCACTACTAACCAGCTATACAAAATCGAAAGAACCTTGTCGCTTATTGGCACGGGGACAGCTTTGGCCCCGACCCAATAAGCAACTAACATGTGGAGTCAGGGTAGGGGACAAAACACCCCTTGACACGCATGCGTTGGCAACGCACTGGTGTCGGGACCACACATTGGCGCCACGCGGGACCATGCTGACGCTAGCACCGGGACCACACCCACACTGGCGCCACTCTCACACGAGACCACAATGGCGCTGGCGCCACGCACCGGGACCACACAATGGCGCCAAGACCATCCGTGGGAGCACGCTGGGGGCGCCGGAACCAGGCCTGTGCACAGGCACCTCCATGCTCACACATGCATGGGAAAAGATGGGTAGATTCATTATATGTGCAAGCAGATTCATTTTTCCCAATTGATTATGGGATAAATTGAGATCTGCCACGTGGAAAATAGGTCAGGCAGGGCGGGCAGACTGGGCGGACGGCGGGCAGACAGGCCGGACAGCAACAGGCCGGCTGTTGTAAAGCTATCTTCATAAGCTTTACTTCCGGCGCCATAGGCACCAGCATTGTCCCCTACGCCAGCAGCGCCCCTGCTGCTCCCGGCGCCGGCACCACTATGACCAGAATCCAGCCGGCGCCAAGTTCCTATGGCTGAAAATCTTTGATCGGTTCTAGCGAAGTCCAGAGAGCTCAGATCGATGTGCAATCACCTCACACGATCTAGGCATGAATAAAGGAAGCCTGGGGATCAATAAAATCTAGAGAGAGAAAATGATTTTTTAGAAAGAGAAAATCCTAGAGAGAGAAAAATGTGCTTTACCAGCTTGGGTAGCGTGCTTGGTATTAGGAGGGGTGCCAAATCACACCAATACTATAGGGGAGTGCAGGTTGCGACTCAGGGTGAGCTCCAACCAAGTCTCAGCCTCCCTTGCTGGAATGTTGTCATGGCATGCTAGCACCCCGGAGACTAGGGTCGGTCACACACTTGAAATGTAACCTTCTCAGATTTATCAATAAAGTGAGATTTTCCTCAAACTGACTTTGATTACCTTCTGGGTTTCAGTGTTCGGTAAAAGCGCCAGTTGTAAGGCCGCTTTCAAAATTTTTAAGTTGGCACATAGCTGAGGGTTGTATTCCGGGACGCCAGCGATATGTCGTCTGGACCTTTCGGTCCGTGGCGCCAGCGGTATGCTGTCGGGACTATTTGGTCCAGGAACTGGTTGTTTCCATATCTGTCGCGGCTTGTGGTTCTGAGTGTTCCTTGCATGAACGTGAATGGGTTAAGCTCTTGGGGAACGGGCTCTAACCTGTCGGCTGAGTTGGATGGCTTGCTTGGGTGGAAGTTACTTGTTTATGGCTGTCCAGTCTGGCGTGGTGCCAGGTTGGCTTCCAGCGCTCGTGACGAAGCTTTCAGTTGGTTAAGTCTGATGTAAGTCAGACCGCTTGCTTGGAATGGATGTTACTCGTTTGTAACGAAGCTTCGAGTTGGTTAAGTTTGATGTATGTCGGGCGGCTTGCTTGGAGGGAAGTCACCCACATCGGGACCCCCGATCTGGCATGGCGCCAGGTTGGATCTCAATGTTGGTTTTCGGAACTTCAAGTTGGTTAAGTCTGATTGTTGTTGGCGAGTTGGCTGCTTGTATGTCAAGTGAGTTTGGATGGCAAGAGTTGAAGGCTGGGAAGCTAAGTCGTGGTTCCTGGCTCCCTTTGGGATGCCTGCGCTACATGTGGTATCAGAGCCGACTGGCCGGTCAGCTATGCGGATCTCATGGAAATGGCCATTGTTTGGGGTTCATCAAGACAACTGTTGTGCAAGGTGCTGCCCACAGTGTAAGCACGAGTGCATCCACGGTCGGGGTGGTTGGCAGAACGGGGGACTTGATGAGTCAAAGTGTTGCCCTCGAGGTGTAAGCACGGTCAGTTCTCGCGGTTCGGGCCTGGCGCTGTCTGCACGTAGGATGGATGAGGCAAAGTGCTGCCTAGGTAGGTGAAAGCACGGTCTGTAGCTTGTGGGGTGCGGGGCGACATATTCGAACTATACGGGTTAACCATTGATACAGAGATGCTGCTCGAATTCAGGTGTAAAGCACGGGTGGTTAGCTGCCGGTGTGGGATAGCTGCCGATCGTTTAGCTATAAGGGCTATCGACCAAAAAGCGGTGGGGCGTGACTGAGGCAATGTGCTGCTTAATGGTGAAAGCACAGATAGTTGGAGGGGTGTCCTATGTGGGCTGATTCTGTGATCGATTTGTATGGGCGCTGCCAAGCAAAGGTCCGTTGGCAGGACCATCTCAAAGGGGGACCTTGTCTTTGTTACTTGTTAGTAAACCTGCCTGAGTGTCTTACTTGTATGTATTCGTGGTGAGTCTTAGTACTCATGATTTGCCTGGTTTGCATGATTGCTTGTGATACAAGGAGCTGATGGCTCGAGAAGGAACCTTTCTTTTGAAGTCAATACCATCAAACAAAGAGGACTACAGAATCTGTGCGGCAGATATGCAGTTCAAGTACTCGCATGTGAACGGCAACAAAACGACTCAATGTTTGCAAAGGATGGATGGCTAGCCTGTTTCTTGGGTTAGTTTTATTTGCGACAACGCCCACCAAGACGCAAGCAGGAAGTCAAAAGTTGGAAAGGGCAATTTCAGGGGAGATCTTCTTTGGAGTAGTTGGTCTTCATTTTGGGACGGCCACCTTCGGAACTGAAACTCACTGAGCATGGGTGATATCCAGTATCAGTTGGGTTTTTCCTCAAAGGGGAAAGACTACGATCCTCTTCAGAGATTGGCAACAAGTTGGATCGAGCCATAATCCTAGCAGATGGGAAGCAAAGTGTTGGAAAGGCTTTTTGTCCGAAGAACTTTACTCTAAGTCTGATCAGCTGATTTTATAAGTGGAGGGAAACTATCACACACACCTCTCTCTTGGGGCAAATTTTGAATGAAAGTTGATCAAAACGGGGGCAAATTCAAGGTGACCTAGCCATACTCACACGAGAAGACTGGCGAACTTTGGACCTAATAAGTTGACAAGCTTTTGTTGTGGAAAGGAAAGCTTGTTATAGGCTTTCTCTGGACCAGCAATAATGAGGAAATACATGAGTACGCTGGCTTGTGTTACGTGTAAGGCAGCTGATCAATGAAGGAACTGTGAAAGTTGAGTCTTGCATGAGAGACTTGGTATTTCGAACGGACGGTAAGGGACAGTTCGCATTGAGATCGGACTAGTGCAAACTCTGGGTGCATGTGTCTGATTCAAAGAGAGCTAATTGAAGCCAAGCTCGATGTACGCTTCTTGTTTTGACTGTGAGGCAACTGACCAGTGATGGAATTGTGAAAGTCAAGTTTTGCGCGACAGACATGGTGCTTCAAACAAACGCGAAGAGATAGTTCATATGTGGATCAAACTGGTGCGACCCTTTGGCTTTCCACGAGGTCAATGGTTACATTTGGGCTGATTCAAAGAGCTACCTTAAGCTAAGTGAGAGGTGCATTGCGGAGTACTCAATCTTTGCCTACCTTAAAGAGCCCAGATGGAAAAGTATCAAGATCAGGCTGGGACAAGGAGAGAAATCAAGGTGCAGAAGCAACAAGGCACGAAGTGGACCATAAAGTGGGCAATCAAACGATAAATCATCGGCAGCTATCTCGCACCGGCATCTAACCACCCGTGCTTTACACCCGAATTCGAGCAGCATCTCTGTATCAATGGTTAACCCGTACAGTTCGAATATGTCACCCCGCACCCCACAAGGCACAGACCGTGCTTTCACCAACCTAATGGCAGCACATTGCCTCATCTGTCCTACGTGCAGACGGCGCCAGGCCCGAACCGCGGGAACTGACCGTGCTTACACCTCGAGGGCAGCACTTTGACTCATCAAGCCCCCCGTTCTGCCGACCACCCCGACCGTGGACGCACCCATGCTTATACTGTGGGCAGCACCTTGCGCAACGGTTGTCCTGACAAAAACATGGCCATCCTTGTGAGACTTGCGTAGCTGACCGTCTAGTCGGCTCTGTTACCACATGTTGCGCCGATGGCTCAAAGGGCGCTGGGACTTGAGCGGTTTCCCCAACACGCGCTTAAGTCTAACATTCATCCATCATGCACTTACGTAAAAGCCAACTCAGAAACGTAACAAGCTTAACCATTCAGACTTAAGAAAACTGAAATCCCAACCAACCCGAAAGCCAACTCAGAATCCGTCCCCAAAAGGTAACCAAAGGCATTCATACATAGACTGACTGGTCTCGGGGCCACCAACACGTGCTGGGCATGGTACCTGGCTCGTGCTGGTAGAGGGAGCTGAGACCTGGTGACTGGATTCCTGGCGCTGGTTGAGTTGCCCAAGTTTCTGTCTGCCGGACTACCTCTATAGTTCTGTTGTGATTCGGCGCACCCCCTCTGGTTTGAAACATAGTGCTTTCTGGTAAAGCACGCTTTTTAGGACTTAGTTTTTATTTTGCTGATTAAGCCTGGCAGAATCAGTCTGGCTCCCGGACATGGGTCCCGGGAGCCGTCCCGACGGCCGAATCAACTTGCTTTCTTGACTAGGCCATGACTCGAGCTCCAGAGCTAGCTCATGACTTGTGACTACTTGACTGGCTCACCACAGGTCGGAGGCTCAGTCCTTGACGTTCTAACTTGCTCTGGGACCTTAGAGAGTGTCACCCCTTTGAGTCTTACAAGGCACGCTGGGTGCACCCGAGTTAGCTTTACAACAGGGGGGAGGATGCATGGGTGAACCCATACCCATGCACAAAACTGTACATAAGTTTAAATATATATATATATATATATATATATATATATATATATATATATATATATATATATAGATATGTCACAATCAATTTTGTGATAAAGTAGTAGCTCATATAATTGTGTATATATTCTCTTTTAAATTCGCAGATTTTTATGCAATATTGTATTATTAAATTTCAGTTTTGCCCCTTCATGAAAACACAACATTTATAATTTGATGCATGCTAAAAATATTAGCTTGCTAATACCAAGATATTATTTTATTATCATGTGCATTGAACAATGCATATGATGTATTTTTTCAAACGAAATTCACAAACACATCTTGTATTCACTCATCAATTGGATTCAATTTGAATTCAATGGTTTAATTCTAGTCCAGAACCTATGTATTGTTAAAAAAACTTATCAATCATTTATTTTTGAATCGATCATATAGTTTCAAGTTTTGAACCTATTGCCTGTTATGCATATATCCAGTTCATGTGTGACAAATCTCAAGAATGCTTTCTATACAAATTGCCATGTGTGGCAAATAATTTATTTTATATATTGACATTGGTAGTATGACAATGCCACACAATTTAATTCTCTATCATTTTCTGTATTTGAATCTTGAAAGACAAATTGTGTGGCATTGCTAGATTGGTAGTGCCACATGATATCCTTTCTGAAATTCAAAGACCAAAATGATGTGACAAAAGAATCTTGCAGCTTCCAATGTCAACCCATTTGCGGTTGGTAAATGTGCCAATTTTATTTATTTTTGGCATGGATCCGCCATTGAAAATTGATATTCTATGTTTTTAGAAGATTATAAAGTTATTAAAAGCTCTCCATTATGCCCTTTAGGTTGGTTTCTTGTTGGGCTACCTAACAAGTCCCTAAATAAACTGGAGGCTTGTCTGTTGGAGAAAAAATGGCCTTCTCTCTTTAAGATCAAGCTTCTGTTATCACCATGTGGCGCACACATGAGGTGGTAGGGGCCTTTACGCCATGTAAGGGTGACCTTTATATCTTGGGACATTGATCAACAAGTTGAGTTGCTTGGGGTGAACTTAAGGAAGGCTGACCAGTGACATGGCATGAACTCACAAGCCAATCAGGTTGTAGTAGTCCATTTACATTTACTAGGACAGTCTAGAAGAGGGGTGATTGTTTGCTAGCCATCTCACTCGCCCATGCTAAAAAATGGTTGGTAAGAGAAAAGGGTGGATTGAGGAATCATACTTTCCACTAGTAAAATGTGTCCTAGTGTGAAAAGCCATGATGAACTAGACAATAGGTGTTTGGAGGCATATTATAAACATCAATGACATGGCCTCTAACAACAAGACTATGTCGACAAACACACAATTTAGCTTAGGAAGTGCCATGAAAGTCTTACCCAAAAATGAAGATGGGCACATGTGATGAGGACGTAATTGTCGTTTGGACTTGTATTGAGAACGTGGCAAATTCTGATAAGCTCAGAATGCCACTGTTCAAAGGAGTATTATGCTACCTACTCGTATTTTGCTACATGCTTTTGATTTTGCTACCTACCTGCAAAGATTCTGCTACATACCCACACTGATTTTGCTACCTACCTACAATTACATTGAGAGAAACGTCAATTACATCTTGTAACAGGCGTGAGTAGGCCCTGCTAGAAGCGTAACAGGTCACTATACCTACCTCGCTGATGTAGACCTGCTACATGGAGTAGCAAGCTGCTCACTCCTGCTACATATATAGTACATAGTTCTTAGGTTCCATCCAAGAGGGATGCACATTTTCATCCAAAAGGGCATCGAAATATGAGACTCCATTCATGAGGGCTTCGTATTTTCAAGGCTGAAAATCCCTAACAATCGAATTCAGAAGTTAATAAGACCAACTTGATTATTGCATATCACGTATTGGGGGATCCAAAATGGCGGTATGTAAACTTAACCTCGAGGGTCAAGTAATGCAAGACTTGAGGTCACACATGTTAAACTCTAAGTTTGAAAAGTTCTTGATGGGCTTTTTTTGGGTGGAAAGAAAAGGCTAAGGGCAATTAGGGCAAATAATGCCCTAAAATTTGAGTAAGAGGGCAAGAGCAAGAGTAGTAAGGCAAACAGTCTCAAGAACAACAGCCGTCAGGCAGGAGGTAGAACAGCCGCTGGCGATGGCGCAGGTAGGGAAGCCGCTGGCGAGAGAGAGAGAGGAGGAGGGGGAATTAATTTCATTATTAACCTGTTTATATGCATAGCAGTGAGCTCTAGGGAGTGTGAGTTTCGGTTTTGGATTTCTATGGGACTACTGACACACATTGAAGCTAAAGCTAGCTGATTCTTGTCCTTGTGTGTTTTTTTGTCTCACAGGCGTTGTATGTGCTATACGAGGCAGCATCTGGTTATGCTCTCTTCGAGGCACACGCGCTCGATGAAATAGGGCAAAATGCAGGGGCAATACAAGATTCTGTCTCAGATCTTTCTCGGTTTGGAAAGGTTGTTTCATTGACAGCGTTCAAACCCTTTGCATCTGCTGCAGATGCCCTGGATCAATGCAATGCAATCTCGGAAGGTACGCTATTCCGCAATTGGGGTTTAGGGTTTAGGGTTTGGCAGACGTGGAAAAGAAAACAATCTAGCTTGTTTTCCTTTTTAGCACTATTTGTGAAGTTTTCCACGAAAGCGTCATGACTGTCTTCTACGTCTTTGTGTTTTTCGTAGATCAAATTGCTTCTTTCTACATTAAAATTGGTAATGGGCTATGCTTAGGACGATAGAAAATGTTTTAGCTTGTAGGGTTTATCAATGCAATGTCTTCAGATTTTTGTCCATCTTGCCATATCTGCTCCACTTCATGTCTGGACGTGCTTCCCTTAAATTTATCACGCTAATACTTGCCACCTTGGTTTTGTACTATACACTTGATTTCCTTTTGTTGGAAAGGCTGCGTAGAACTTTCTCTTCTAGCAGGAATCAATTTTCTGGTATCGTCTAAAAAGTAATCCACTCAATTCTTTTCACTAACTAATAAATTGTTTACAAAATCTTGATAAGTTGTCAGAGAAACCTTAACCAAGGAATTGTAAGTTATTATTTGTTAAGGGCCTAGTTTCTTTACCAGTGGCAACTCCCACATCCTTCTCTGTAAGGATAATTTGCATCCTGAATTTGTTAAATACTGTAACTAGGCCAGTATAACCTACTTGCTTGACCCAAAATTAAATGAGAAAGGCTTGCCCTACAGTATCTTGTAATTCTAACAAGCTATACATTTTCTGCTGAATTGTAAAAGCACCAATTTTGGATGTCTTCTACCAAACTAGGGTTTCTCATTTATGGTTTTGTGCCACTTACTATGGTTGAATTGTTGCCTCAAAATTGGTGAGTGCATTGCAAATGTATTTTCATGTCAGATTAGATTTGTTAAATTCTCTTCTTTCCAGAAACTTCAAACTGTTTTTTAACTGCTTTCTCCATTTATACTTAGGATTTATAAAGTGACAAGAGGAACTCTTTCACCTCACAAGTGAATAGAACACAAAGGGGCCTTGCACTATGGCCCTTGCACTATGTTGGAAATAAAGGGAGAATTGATGGAGACCTCACAAGATTATTCCAAGATGATAGATAACAATGAACATCATTCAATCTTCTCAAAACATGGTGAGAAGCACATATATTGGAACTTCACTACATAAAACACAAGTGACATTCCAAATTCTAATCATAAGTAGTGTGGCAAGGGCATTCATATTGGACTATGTTGGTGGTGGTTTTGGCGATCTACTTTCAACAACTCAAGCAGAATCTTGTAATCTTTAATTGGTCAACTGGCACATGTGTTTTAGCGAAACTATGGATGACTAACGTAAATGTGCTTTATCATAAGTTTGTAAGCGGACTAGTTTGATCATCTTTATATATTGTTTTACCTTTTCAAGTTATCAATCGTTTGCATTGACAAAATGAGTAACCATCGGGCGAATTTGCAAAAAGAGTTCTAGTGCCAATTTTAGTAGTATGCGTATCTTGTTATCATTTGACATGTTTTGAGGTCCTTGATTTGGTAGGTGTTTTGACAAATGACCTTCAACATTTTCTCGAGTTGAATCTTCCAAAGGTCAAAAGCGGGAAAAAGGCCAAGTTTAGTTTGGGCATTGCTGAGCCCAAATTAGGATCTCAAATTTTTGAAACTTTAAATATTCCTTGTCAAAGCAATGATTTTGTTTTGGAGTTTCTGCGAGGAATTCGTCTACACTTCCGTCGGTTCATCAAAGATTTGAAGGTTTGAAGCAACACTGCCTCATTAGTTGACTTACGTGTAGTTTGTTCGCATTTGTGCATGCCTAGATAATGTAGTTGTAGATGATCAAAAACAGATTTTGTTTTGCATTTGCAGGAAGGTGACTTGGAGAAAGCTCAACTAGGTCTTAGCCACAGCTACAGTAGGGCAAAAGTGAAGTTCAATGTGAATAGGGTGGATAATATGATTATCCAAAGTATTTGCTTACTCGATACGCTTGATAAAGATATAAATACCTTCTGCATGAGGGTCAGGCAAGAATTTTCTAGATTTGAAGACTTTACAACAACTTTATTGAAGTTTCAGCTTATTATTTAGAATTTGCTATGTTTCATTTCTAGCTTCTAACAAGATGGCATCTGTTTTGTACTTTTGGGATGTTAAGGGGTCTTTTGTTTGAAGTATTTGGTGGTTCATGATTGAAAAGTAGCTATAGAAAAAAGAGATTTATTAATCTTTGATTTTGTCCAATATAATGGATAGGAACCATTTATATAAGAAGCGTGACTTCACTCCTTTTTTTGCTCTTTTGTTTTGGGGTTGTTTGATTGCTTTTTGGGGTATTAGCGCCCAAAAAGTAGTTTTGTTTGAAATTGCTCGAGTATACCTCAAGGAGGGAATCTTTTACTCGTAAGAAGTCAACATATACTTTTCTACTTATTTGAATAGCCTCGAAGTGTCATATCTTTCTTAGAAGAAACTATCCAATAGAAAAGGCCCTGCAACCACATGGGAGGCATGCCAAACTTTACTTGTATGGTATGAAATTTTTCATAGGAGCATTACAAGAGATGATTTGCTACTCGTAAGAAGTGATGATGATGAAAGTGTCGTGTGCCAATCTTAGCGTTCAAACATCTAATTCATATTTAAACATAGTAAAACAAGAAATCAAGAAACTAGTCAAAAATAAAAAAAACTAGACAAAATAGAGAATCCCTCACCAATCTTACCTTTCTTGATGTAAAGAAAGGTAAGATTTATCATTATTATTGATCATTTAGTACATCAAGCCTTAATCTAGAGCATGACT
The DNA here is from genome assembly GCA_029204225.1 of Diphasiastrum complanatum. Lineage (NCBI taxonomy): Eukaryota > Viridiplantae > Streptophyta > Lycopodiopsida > Lycopodiales > Lycopodiaceae > Diphasiastrum > Diphasiastrum complanatum. The sequence continues at coordinate 52,887,295 of CM055092.1, read as the reverse complement.
AAGAGCACATGGGATTTTAGGCAGATGAACCACCAATTACATCAAGAAAGCCTTATTTAGCTAAATTAGGCCATACAATCATTATCAAATATTGCACAATTGTTCAAGCCATTATATTATCTATCCTATTGGCTAATTCTAATCTAATTTAGCTCCATGACTATGTTTAGCATTGCAATTATTAAGCACATGGGCTAATTATGTGGTACATGAAACTCCCCCTACTTAAGCATTTTTGCCCTTAAAATACAAAAATTGTCATGTGCCAATCTTAGCATTCAAACATCTAATCCATTTTTAACTTCAAATTAGAATGGCAAAACATGAAATCAAGAAACTAGTCAGAAATTAAAAAACTAGACAAAATAGAGAAACGTTCACCAAATATGGTAAAGAAAAGTATGATCCATCACTATTATTGATCATTCCGTACATCAACCTTAATCCAGAGCGCACATGAATCACCAATTACATCAAGAAAACTCTCAATGAGAAACTTCAAGAACACATAGAATTTCAAAATGATAAACGTAGAATAGCTTCGAAATTTAGCACGACCTCAGCTACTTATAGTGGTCCTTTGTGCTTCTAGCATGAGTTTGGGGCCTTATTTAGCTAAACTCGGTCTTACAACCATTATTACAAGCCCACTATTTACAAATATAACGCGGTTGTTCAAGTTAACTTATTAACTATTCTATTGGCTAATTTTAATCTAATTTAGCTCCATGGCTATATTTAGCATTTTAATTATTAGGCACATGGGCTAAATACATGTAGTACATGATAGGAAGAACATCATACATATATGTCTCTACTTACTCGAAAAGCCTCGAAGTGCTATGATCTTTGCTAAAAGATACTAGTAAATAAATAATGTCTTGCAATCGCATGGGAGGCTTGTCGAACTCTACTTGTATGATATGGAATGTTTAATAGAAGCCAAATGCCATTTTAGTGCACCATTCCTTGCTTCATAACCTAAAAATTCATTCTTAGAAAAATATGTTGAAACTTTCTATATGTTCCATACAATACGTTTCAGAACCTACTAACCTAAAAGTTTATCATATAAGTAAATCAAGAAATACCTAAAAACTCTAGCTCAATCAATATATACTATAAATCATTTTGTAGTGGGTCATTCCAGAGTGTCGTTTTGGAACACGTTTCGTTCTAGAATGGGCAACTATGCTTCATACATTGCCAAATATGACCAAGATGTCAAAGAGGTGATGCTTGTTATTGCATTGTAGATATGCTTATGGAATTAGAATCGATCCTAGTAGACCAAGAAAGTCATGCTCTTTGTCCTCAACTGACTTATGTCTACCTGCCTTATGTGAAGAATATATGGTTATGTTTGTGTGGAAGCCACCTTCAAAGGTTGGTTATCTAGCAAAAAGACTTGTGTATGCATGTGCCATGAAAGTTATGGTTTCCTTAAGACATCATGCTTTTTCTCTTGTGTGTCCTCATTGTGTGACTGTGTGGAGTCGAACTTTAGATATCAAAGAGAGGAAAGAAGGCCTCCACCAATATCCCGTGTCATTGGGGACCCTTAAAGACCATCATTTTGGGTGGTCTTTTGTACTTTCACCTCAAGTTCTCTCTTTATATTGAAAAGTAAGAAAGGCGTTGACGTGTTACTGCAGTTTGTGGTATGAGCAGATAACTACAACACGATGTTGGTAGAATACTGGTAGTTGCTATTGTAAAACCAGCAATGCTTGCGAAATGCACTTCAACTTCTTACATGTTATTAGAACTGCATGAGTTTCTAAGAGTGAGTGCATGTTAGTTTGCTACCAAAGCTAGCGAGAAGTGTGATTTTCCCTCTTTCTACATCAAATATGTCTTGTATATTAGTACTGTTGATATCTAATGATTTAAAATGTAATGTACTAGCAATTTGTTGACCCAAGGTTTGGAGATTGTATCTTGAAAAAGACAACAATTCTAAGGTAGGGCACACTTTCATTCGAAGCATCAGATTGGGTCTATCCCTACCTCTTTGGAGAGTGCTTAAGGAGTCACACACAATTACTGATTGGGTGTTGAAGGTCAAGGGAGCTTTCAGATAAGTCTTGCAGTATGTAGGTTATGAGACCCTAGTTTCTTGGTTGCAACAACTGGAGACGTTCTTGGTAGCAGCAACACCATCCATACTAAATAAAGGTCAACATCACATCAACCATATCAGCCCCTTAATTATCTTGGCAAAATATATTTAATTGGTAGACATTGAAAACCCTTTTTGTGCAATGCTAGAAAGAATGGTTCAGTCGACAACACAAAGATACATTGAAGTAGACAAGCAGGCCACTTCTTGAATCCGTATGAACTCTCATGAACTTCAATTGGAAACATGAAGATAGTGCCTGCCCAATGCTCCCTTGGGAGGGCACACACATTCTTACTTTGCAACAATGAGGAAGTGGAAACAGAACGTCACAACATTTTTTATTGTGGCTGCCTATAACCACTGGGAAGATCTCAAGAATCGTTTCAACGAGTCTTCTTGCTTGTAAACAGCTTTTTAGTTATTATGTTTTGGCATGGCTGGTAGCTTCATTGATAAAGCTTTTGCTAGATGTAGTTTTTTAATGAACTTATCTAATTAGTGATCTTAAGATTATTTTTATTCTGTGCTGTTATCAGAATTTTCAAGACATTAATATGTGTCTTGAACTATTTGGTCATAGACCATATTGGTCTCCATGCCAATAAAGGTAATGTTCTCATCCCATAACCCCCCCCAAAGCCCCAGTAAATATTTTCACAGCAGCTTTGTTGTTATGTGATTAGGGGACAGCCATTAGATGGCGCATCTACTTAGTTCTTTTTCTTTATGATATATTCATCCAAAAGTTTCAGCAGCTACCTAAGGAGATGGTGAGGCCTATGTCACATGCTCCTCAACAGTTGTTGACCATCTATTCTTGGCGTTGAAACCCTCCTTTAGAAACTGTTTTAGTTGAAGCAATCAGTGGCAAAGTGCCTTTGCATTTTGGGGAACGGATCAGTACGGGAATAGTTTCGTGGTGTTTCTAATTTTTCCGTGACGTTGCTATCTACTTGTTTTCAGGGAATGGTATTCATGGCATTTTCCTGAATTGGCGAAAATTGTAAATGACAACTACACATATGCAAAGGTGGCCAAGTTTGTGAAAGACAAGTCGAAACTTGGGGATGATCTGCTGCCTGAACTATCAGAAATAACAGGAGATGAGGAGAAAAGCAGGGAAATTATTGAAGCTGCTAAATCATCGATGGGTAAGTTTTCTTTTTTGTATTATGCTACACGTGATTATTTTGGTGTAAGCTGATGGGTAGAATAAAGTCTCTTACATGAATAGCGTTTACTGAAAAGACAAAATCCCAAACAACGTACCAAGATTCATTTATGATAACATATTCAAGGTGCACAGAAACGCGTTTCTGGGAAAAAGCGTTTCTAGAAACGCGTTTCTGGATCCAGAATCGCTGAAAAAAAAGAAAGGATATTCATGATATTGCATTGCTTTGCAGGTTATACTAAACTGAGCCTTTCTTAGTTCTCTCTCAAAGAAACTCCTATCTCTAGCAATAAAAGCTACCAAACGAGGACCCATCAACGGTATTCATAGTTTCCAATTAAAGTTTCTAGCCTCTCATGAGGGTTGGGGCACCCAGGACTTAAAGTCTCCTTTGTAGAAATGCCGTTTCATCCTAGATGTTGTGGACAGTGGTTCAGATGGGATTTCAATGATTAACATATTTTTGAGGTTCCAAATGCAGCTAAGTAAGGCCCTGACTGCCAAAACAACTGAAGAAGCCAATAAACAAGGCTTACTACACATCCTAACTCCTCCCTATTTAACATAATCATTGTTGTCAACATTTGATCGAGACTTGAGTCATGACAGCTTGTGATCGAATAGCCACATCAAGTGTTTGATGATGATCCTGCAGCTAAGGTTGATGAGCAATCACATCAATGGGCTTCTCCCTTATGGTCTTGTTATTAGGTCTAGCTTCCAATGAGCTAAATTTTGAACTTGATGTCGAGGTCAGTTGCGTTGTAGCTGAACCTGAGAATGGTAACTAGCAGGAATGAGAGTACTCTGGAAGTTTAAGCCAATTGGCATCATAGGCCTCATTGGACCCATAGTAGCTCTAAATGAATTGACAGAAAAGATATCAAAAGTAACATGACAAGCCATTTTGAATTTTTATCCTTGACAAAATCCAAGAGGGATTGATGCACCTAAACTGGACCACATTGTGACCCATAGTAGCTCTAAATGAATTGACAGAAAAGATATCAAAAGTAACATGACAAGCCATTTTGAATTTTTATCCTTGACAAAATCCAACAGGGATTGATGCACCTAAACTGGACCACATTGGTGCACCTAAACTGGACCACATTGTACTTGAAACATTTGGCGACCTACATATACGTGGTCTAGAAACTTGTTTCTGACCACGTTTCTAGAAACGCAGTGCAACTATGAAAGGTACGGATCAACAACATGCATGCATATTCGAGTGCTAATTTTGATTTTTGAGTGACTAGCTGAAATAGTTTTTTTAAAATTGTAGATGCTATGGCTGACACGGAACATTCAATTCTGTGATCATTGAATAACAAATTAGCAAAGTAAGCTTAGTACTCTACATATCAAAGTAGCGCCAGTCTGTCTCAATGCAATTTGTGGATTCAAGCATAGCTAGAAATAAGAGCAGCTCACCTGAGATAAAATGGATATTTTCATTCATGAGCTTATTCTTGATTGCTACACTCAAAGAATTCACATGAATGATGGGCTATATCTTGTGGCAACATAGGCTTTTTTGAAAGTGGTGCTGGCATTAAATGTTAAGACTTGTAGCAAAAAGAAAGTGCTGGTGCATTCAGATAGTGGTCAAAGTTTTGATAAGTAAATATCCCTTGGCTTGCTTTCACCTGAACACCCTACAGATTCTCATCATACTACGTTAAAAGTTAAAACAAAGTGATGGTGCATTCAGGTATCACTTTAAAAGTTGGCAAGCAAACATCCTTGATGCAAGGATTAGGCTGACACTTTGTAGAGATTGTTTTGATGTTACAATGCCATTTGTTGCTGAAGGAGTTATGTGCTTCTTTGGAGCTAAGGGCCAAGGCTGGTCATGCCACCTCTATTGTGAGGAAATGCTGTGGGCCATAGATAGAGATAATCTTTATACTTTTAAAAGGAATTTTGGTAAGTTTAATATCTTCAAAAAGTAAAGTAGGAATCGAAAATAGGCTCTTTTGTTCGATAGTTTTATGGTTGATTGATACAGAGTTGGTAATGGAATGAAGTTTTTGTAGAAGTTTGATGTGATTGTAGTCTAACAGACAGTGAGAGATAGTTCTTGTCAGAACTGCATGCAGAAGCAAGGTTTCAGAAAGTAACTATGGATTGCCTGGTCAACACCTCTGTTTGTTAGTGCTATAGAGATATAAGTATCGTATGTATATAAATTTTCTGAGAATCTGTGATTGGGCTTCGTTAAGTTGAAGTTTGCAGCTCTTTTTTTATTTATTTTGGTACTATATTAGACTTAATGTTGCTGTATTATTTGCAATTTCTAAAGCTTTAAAGTTTGCTAGCTGCTAAGTTCTCATGAAATATGAATCTCCATCGGGAAAGTAGACAATCCACACCCAAGACCATAGGCTAGTAACAGTAACAAGAAATCGCAATTATCCAAGATAGAAGGTCACAAGGAATAATGTCAGACAAAATTCAGAGAATAACTATGCTCGGGTATATGCCACTTCATGCGTTCGAGCATTTTGTTGATGATCATTCTTTGTATTTTTAATTTACAATTTCAGATAATTTTTACAAATATACACACAGACAGGCAAACAGCATGCACATAAGTTAGCCTTTATATTGAACTCATGTTGGATCTTTTCTATTTTTTAGAATTTTTGAGTTGGCAAGGGAAGGACTAGGACTTTTTGATACTATTCCTGATATTGAAACTATGATTTGAGCCACAGTCTGCTAGCATTTTAATTTTCCACTCACCATAATGTATTTGCAGATCAGCCTATCGTTTCAGATCAAATACTTAACTTCTCATATTTTCCTATTTTTGCCTAAACTGTGAATTGGTTACATCCGCTTGCAACATTTCCCTATTTCCACAGTTGATTTGTGTGTGTGTGTGTGTGTGTGTGTTTTGTAACAGGACAGGATATCTCTCCTATCGATCTAATCAACATTGAGAATTTTTCTCAACGAGTTGTAGAGTTGGTAGAGTATCGTAAACAGCTGCATTCATACTTGGTTTCTAAGATGCAAGATGTGGCTCCAAATCTCGCAACACTGATTGGAGAGATGGTGGGAGCACGTCTAATTTCTCATGCTGGTAGTCTTACCAATCTTGCAAAGTGCCCAGCATCAACAGTGCAAATCCTTGGTGCAGAAAAAGCCCTATTCAGGTCTTTTTTTCTCGTGTGCTTTTAATGAGCTTTGAAGTTATGTACTAGGTTGAGATAGTTGTAAATTTGCTGCTGTTGGGAACTGTTAATTTCTTCCTCTTTTCAACAACTGAACAACAGAGATCACCAGCTTACAAAGTGAATCTGTTTTGAGTTGCTGAATTTTTAATTTCGTTTTAATTTTGAAAGCTAGAGAATTTAGTAGTTTATTTTATGTTTAAGACCTTGAGCTCATTGAACTGTGTATTCTTATGAATTTGTGAAATTCTTAGATCGGTTTTTTTTTATTTGCAGAGCTTTGAAGACTAAGGGAAATACTCCCAAGTATGGACTCATTTTTCACTCTTCATTTGTCGGTAGAGCTACAGCTCGTAATAAAGGCCGCATTTCTCGTTATCTTGCAAATAAATGCTCTCTGGCTTCTCGCATCGACTGTTTTTCAGGTATTTACAATTTTTTTTTGATGTCAAGTGTGCCTTATTTCTTGTATCTAATATTTCTAAGCATACTGCATATAACATACTAGTTGCGCTACATATAAAATTTAGGATACGAGTAAATGATCAACTAGTAGTATTGCTGGAGAATCTGTATCAAAGAAATCCCGTTCTAAGCATTGATCAAATTAACATTTCATTAACAACAAGTCCACCTTGTCATTTACGAGAATTATTAAAGAGAGGATGTATGGAATCTACAATGGCCACCAACAGGAGAAAATTGAGAATCTTGCGACAACTGAGCTCGTAGTACAAGTGAACTGGGAATACATAAGGCTCCATATTGATAATGTCACTCGTAAATAAGGGAATAAACTTGTTGGAATGGTGATACTGGATTATGAGCTTTGGCTCAGTGATCTTGAAACTTTGGGCATTGTGGGTATGCATATGGGAGGTATTCAACCAATTGTGATTCCATAAAGTACAGCATACAGTAAAGACAAGTCATTGACAGCAAGATTACTTGTCTGAATTTGTACTCGAGATCAAAACACACTTGTTTCCCGTGCGTGGACATGTGGAAAACACGTTTCCTCATCCAAAAACATGGGGAAACTTGGATTTTTAAAACTATGCTTGCATGCATGCAGCGATATATAAATTCAGCAAAGCTTATGTGAATGAATGTTTACACGTGTTGCAAGCCTTCATGATTAAAGGCTGTGTAGTGTATGGCCCTTCATATGTGCATGGAGTTCAAGTCCAAGACTGTTTGGGCAAAGTCTTCAATTCAACCTTTTACGTCCTTTTTTGTATGCCCACTTATTTTTGGTTTAACGTTAGACATTAATGCTATAGTGTGTTTTTAGATATGTGGGTTCTCTCAGTCTTTACAGGTACCTTTGTCCTTTTCTCTATTGTATCAGTAAGTAATTTAATTTTATTCATATCTAATTAGCCACTGGATAGTCAGCATGTATTGTAGTGTAGCATACACAACCATTATACATCTTGATGTACACAACATTAATTTACTGTTTGTAAGTGTCTAGGCTTTCATAAATGTTCCTTTGAGCTAGTCTTCATGTATTCCAACAAATTTGCTTCTCAACTTTATGCATGCTTGAACTCAGGAGCCGCTCATGCAAGGTGACAAAGATTCTATTGAAGCAAACGTTTTGCTGATTATTATTTTATGTTTGATATGCTTGTCTGCCTTGATCTGTGTTTGTCTTGTTGGTATAACCTAGCTTTAGCTTGCAGATGGAAAGTGGTACCATGAAGCTTTTGTTCTATATTCTACTGCTTCAAAATTGCAGGAGGAAGTTAATTTTCACTCTGTTTTGCAGAATTGAGTACCAACATATTTGGAGAGAAACTTCGAGAGCAGGTTGAAGAAAGGTTGGACTTCTATGACAAGGGCATTGCTCCTCGGAAAAATGTGGACGTCATGAAAGATGCTTTGAAAGACTTAGATAGTAACAAAGATACGATTCTCACTGATGATGCTGATAAAGTATCTGAATCTGTCGAAACTGTTCTTGCTGATGGTAAGTTGCTTACACCATACATGTGACACGAGTTTCAAGGAAGTTTATGAGCCTTGCTCTTCAAAACCATGTGCACTTTTGGTCAAATCCCAAGTAGCAGCTAAGGCTTAATATAGTATATAGCAATGTGAAGGTTTTTGTTTCATTCTGAATCTCCTGTAATTAGAATGTGTCGAATATTAAGCATTCATTATCATTTTCTGCTGAGTTACGATTGGGGTATTTGGAAGCCTTTTTTGCTCAACCATGTGTAGGTAGCATCTTAGTTTGTCACAAGACTATCCAAAATAACTCCAATAAATGCTTCTTGGTTTCCAAGGGGAGGCTCGAACCTGGGACCAAAGAAATTTTGGATGCCAAGCCAACCAACTGAGCCAACCCCGTTGGGTCCAATAAATGACCTGTGCAATGTTGACAAGTATTCTCTCAGAATCTTGGATTGCACCATTGCAGTTGGTGCTTGTATGAAACTGTGTAATGAGCAATTTATCTGTTGCAGGTGGCAAGAAGAAAAAAAGGAAAGAGAAGGCTGCATCCATGGACATAGATACTTCAAACGGGACAACATTGAACAATGGGGATGGTTTGAAAGAAATATCAAAGAAGAAAAAGAAAAAGAAGGACAAACATTTGGAATCCACAGAAGTGGGGTCGGAGGAACCTCCAAGCTCTTTGACTAATGACTTGATTCATTTGCATGAATCAGGGGATGTAGAAGCTATAGAGGAGACCCCTGGGAAAGCATCAACCAAATCCTCTAAAAAGGCTAAGAAACTAGCCAGAGATGCAGAAACTCCAGGACCTTTGGATTCCACTGATGCCACTAAAAAGAAGAAAAAAAAGAAATCAGAAGTTTAATAGCTATCTCAAATATCTTGAATGCTTATTTAAGCTATTGTTTTTTAATCTTCCCATATGTAGCATCCTGGAACACAAGCTGATCAATACATAAGCCACTGCAGAAACTGGAGCCTATACTGATGGTGTATGAACTTTCGAAAAAACTTTGTTAGCATCTTCATGCGTATGAACAAGGCTCAGATTGCATCAATGGTCTTCTTGTATTGTTTAAGCTGGAAGTTTTGATAAGACAACCGAGCTCCTCTATTTATTTCTTTGATCTAGCTGCCTCACTTTTTGTGCCTTACCGCAGTTATTGCACTTACACAACAAACACTTATGAAGGATGGAGCATCTGTGCAGCTTTTTTGGACTTTGTTGCCTTTGTTCTTATCGATGTTTGTACTCGATTTAAGAAAGAATGATCCCTATTTCATCGTTGTGGTCAATTTGCCATCAGGCTTGTTTTCTTGATGTTTGTGGTATTTGAGCGAATTGTGCAATTCACAACTTTTTATTGTATTTGGGTTAGATGCAAAACTCACAATTGTACGGAGTAGTGCCTCTGTTTTCAGGTAAACTGCTATTATTATAAAAGGTTATCTCTACCTTTCCAATGCTAATAGCAACAAAATATGCTGTTTTATTTGCAATTCAACTATGCATTAGAACAAACCGCTTATAGAAACTTGTCATTTTGTGTATGCTTCAATTTACATTTGTGCTGCTCATTCTGTGTCGTGAGTAGAGCGAAGCCTTTTGTATTGTCTCTATGCGCTCAACGTAATGTGGAAGATCTTGTTGACACGAACCGAAAAGCACTAGCTTACATGTAGTCTCCACTGTATGCTAGTTACAAATTAGGCCGAGGGAAAAAAAACAGTGCTTAAAGGAGCTTACACAAGAACTGGCCTACATCTCCTGATTTACAGTTATTTAGAGGATAGGTGTGCTGAAGGAAGTTTCTTCCAACTCAAAAAAGAGCTGCCATGATGAATAGTTTCTGAAAAGGTCCAAGTTTGATATATTGCCTTCACACTATGATTCTTATAAGTCACTTTAGCTATATTGCACCAAGCAATAGTGCCACGGTAGTAGCTTCTGCTTTTAATTTCAAAGACTATGACAACTCACTAACTGAACATGGGCAATGCTACAGTATATACGTTTTTACAATGGATGGCTGTAGCATTTTGATTTCTCTATACCCCACACAGAGAAGCCATTTCAAGAACCTTTTATCCTCAGGCACAAGGTCCTCCTTATTTCCAACAACTAGGTAAACAGCCTGTTGACCTCTGCCTCCGATTCAAGTGCACCTGGCCGGCATTAAACTACAGACTTTACGAGAGGAGACTTCGACCAGCTTAATGGATGATGTAGCTAGTTCGACATTTGATTCTTTGATGATACCACCTGGTTCAACAAAACTTTTGTTGCTGACCCCAAGAAACTGGAGAAAAGTATCAGTTTCTTTAAATTTTTTTCCAAAGAAATCTTGTTGTTCAATTTTCCTTGTGCACCACTCTAACTTGGACACTTGAAATCAATGGGAATCTAGCTGCTTGACCTTGGGCTCCTTTGGGTAATATGGCCACCCCTTCTGACAGTTTCTGTCAGTCAAATTAGATCACAGTACTATTACGTGGAATTGTTTCTTTAGTAATTTATACTTGAAGCAAATTCTAGTTAGAGAACATTGAGATTCATTAATCACATTTTGCCAAAGTATAGCAAAATCATTTAAAAATTCAGTCTCATCTTATATGCATTATTCAGATGCGGGCATGTAGCAGAGCTCTAATTTCCTTATATTATTCAAGGCTTGAAGACTAGCAAATTGCACATGCATGATGTGCATGGTATGACAAAATATATAGCAACAAAAAAACATTTAAGAGATGATGCCTTGTTGCATAAAAGGTTGAAAAATCACTAGAAAGGTGCAGCCTTAATCCCAATCACTATGTAGTGACATCTAAGGAGGTAGAGTTGTTGACTGCCACCGGAAAGGTGCAGGCTCGAATCCTGACCACTGTGTAGTGATGTCTAAGGAGCTTAGCGTCGTAAATGGCATTGCCAAGTTGTATATGTTGTATATAACGACCACTAGTTGCTTAACATGTATGTTAAAAAAAAAGAGGCTAAGGTAACTAGGACAAATCGGAATAATACACCATGCTACAATTGGGAAACTCATGACTACTTTTGAGGTCTTTTTGGAATGGTATACAAACAACAACAGTTATGCCAACATACTCCGTAGTGCCAGGTCTTGGAATCTCAGTCCAAGAACAGGTAAGGATGATGCTATGTTGCATAAAAGGTTGGAAAATTCATTTAAGCTACATCAACACAAACCTTATCTTTGAAAGTGTTGTGTAAAATAAATGCCAAAAACATGACATGATTTTTTTAAAAATAAAAAATATATGCAAAGGAGAACTTTTTAGTGGTGTATAATGCCAAAGCTCGTCAAGTAAAAAAAAGTCAATATTGAAGAATAGTCAAGATCAGACCTACAAACCTAATCGAATTGTTACAATATAAACATTGGATTGTCAAATCTTGGATACAACATTCAATGGAAGTAGATTATGACATTACTATGTAGGACATGCTCAATTGACACGTTAAATCCATGCAGATTCTCTCTCTCTCTCTCTCTCTCTCTCTCTCTCTCTCTCTCTCTCTCTCTCTCTCTCTCTCTCTCTCTCTCTCTCTCTCTCTCTCTCTCTCTTGCATTGTATCCAACTCACATGTGTACATGTAATTAAATAAACATTTCATGGTGCACATTGCATTAGGAGATCAAGGTAAATTCTGTCAACTAATAGTATCATGGCCATCATGATCTACTAGTTATCCATCGAACTCATTGCCTTTTGCTTATAGGTGGTGATATGCTTAGTTTCACTACAAGTTCTTTGTTAACAGCTTTCACATTTAGTGATATTACCATATGAAAGAGTAATTTCAAGCTATGTGAAACAAGAAGATATGATGAATTAGACAAGCCAATCAAGTATATGTAACAATCAAATGGATATGCAATGTAGTGAAGGGTAATGTTAAGTGAGACCAATTTCATATATGTTCATTTGGCTAGAGCACTTGTCCTTCATGACACTTTGGAGTCTAAATTCTTTTTCATTTATTCTAATGTTAAAAATGATCCAAAGTTGACAATTATCATTGTACACATAATTGCAAGACAACATATTAATCAAACTATGCGAGCATATTTGTCTATATTAACTGAAAAAACAAATTTCAAAAATCATAATAAAATTCTTGTTGGTCGGCCACACTCGCAATCAAATTAATCAGATATTTAATTGTTTTTCAAAAAGTTTTAAATGCAAAAGACATTTTCTTTATCAATGATTCAAAATATTGTTGAGAAATCATATGCGCCAAAATTGTTTGTTTTATTAATTTGACATACATACGATTTTTGAAATTATTTTAAGGTGTCTGATGAGACAATTACATAGCTAATATTAACGACATTAGATTTTAGCATCAATTCAAGATTAAGTGTAATGAAACTATTACGACATTGTTGTGAGACAAATAATATTCAAATTCAACAATATGGTTAGCTCTTGAAGGCGTTCAATTTTTGTTTAATGTGCCTTTTGCTCAAGTTTATTGAAAGTACACTAATGAGGACCATAGATAAACCTACATAAGGCTCCAAGAGTGATTGATTGATTGATACACCTATCTATTGCAAAACTAGTCACAAAATCTTGATCTAGAAAAGCAATATTGGATCCCACAAACAAGAGCAATCAAAAGCATTGATCAAACATTGAATTCCGAACCCCACGTGTGTGTTGTTGAAATTGTCAAATTCTAGCTTTTGGATCTATGTTAATTTGTACATAACTTGATCCCACACGTGTGGAGCCTGTTCCCACGTGTGGATGGTAGTCATAAATGCGTTCAAATTTAGTTAGATAGAAATTATCTTGATTGACACGTGTGAACTAGTAGAAAGCTAGTCAAGTAGGAAATTGCCATTTGGCACCAATTTTCATATGAATGAGGGATGGTTCCCACGTGTGAGAGGCTGTTCCCACGCGTGTACATATTTGAAAAATATAAGTAGCTTATCATAAGATTTAAACTTGCAAGTTCTTGTAAGTTAGGAAAACCACCTCAAATCAAGCAAAATCATGGTGAGGCAATGGCATCAAGTTAGGAGTCAAAAAGGTGGGGCTTATCTTGCGTTGATTTGAATGATGTGGCATTCACCACACGTGCCAGGCTTGCTGAGTCAGCATGTAAGGTCAAAATGTACTTGATTTATATATAGATCATCATTGTAAATATGAATCTGGATGAGATGATTTTGAGGCAAATCCTTGCTGTTTCTACCATTTGTCTTGTGATTTTATGTATTGAATGCTTTCCATTGCTAATGTACTTCACTCTCTGCCCACTTCTGTACAGTGACAAAGTTTCACATGTGTGAGGCCACTCTCTAGTTAGATTGATCATCTTACAAGTTGCTTTTGCTAGTTAGATGTAATTTTTGGTCTAAATCAAGATCTAGACATTAGATTTGAGATTGATCTATCTAATTAGCATCCAACACCTCTTGTGGATAGATTGTAGATCCATTCAAGGTTCAAAAATCAGTAAATTCAACGTGTGGTACGGACTCTAGTACAACATATTATCAGAGATTAAGTGTAATCAAGTTTAGATACCAAAGCATTCACGAAAATTCAAGACAAATGTGTAGATACCTCAAGATTGCCAATGTGCTCCAAAAATTCTAACTCTTCACTATGGAATGGTAAATTGTATGTACAATAGGGCTCTTCTCCTCTCAAGTTAGTGAAAATTCAGCATGTAATAAGGAAGATGATTGACCATTTTTTCTCTAATTGTCAATCTTATCTAACCCTAGAGTTTTGCCAAGTTGGTGGCTAGGTTGGTTATCCACCTCTATGATTCAAGGAATTTGGTCCTATAATCTAGGAATTACCACCAAAAAAAGCCTAACTAACTCCATGAATGAGATCTAAACTATCTAGGGTAGTCTACACACGTGGCAAGATGGGCTCACATGTGTGGGACCCACCTATGTACATATTTACATGGCTTAATCAAGCTAGATTTGCCAAATTTTTGACAATTTCTCATAGAGTCAAGATCACAATATTGTCTCTCTTAAATCCATGTTAGAAAAACATAAGTTCAAAAAGAAAAATTGTAGGATTGGTCCAACTGCATCATTTAACTTTTTGGAACCAAAGATTCAAACAACTTTTAAGTTCTATGACAAATTTGATCAGTACCTTTTAAAAAAACAAAGAACCAATTTGCTTTGGAGATCTGTGATCAATTGAAAAATTTCATTGGCTTATTAAATTAGAATATCTACCAGTAATTGGTAAACCTTCAAAATTTTCAAAAAATAGTGATTTTTAGCAACAAAGAATTAAAGATTTATGTGGGCTCAAAAAAGAAAATAGACAAACGATAAAAGATGCCAAAATGAAGTGGTGCAGTGATATTAATGAAACTCAAGTTAGAAGTTTTATTGCACTTTTAGCTTCTTAAAATAGTGAAGACATCCATTTTGGATTGCAAGGGTGCTAGATTTATTCAAAATTTCTCATGTCACGCATAAGTAGAGTATGGCTTTTTTGAAAAATCTTGTCTCTAAAACTTATCTCCTTCGAATAAATACCACCATTTGACAAATAGTCTTTAAGTCGATTCCTTGCTTCTAGGGTAGCTATTACAAAACTAAGGTACTTAATTTCTGCATAGAAGAAATAAAATGCTATAGATATTATGACCTTTTGATAAGGTATTTGACTATATTCTCCTTTTCTAGATGAAAAATTAACTAGAAATGCAATGTTATAAAAAAGTAGACCACTTAAGATGCTTTGCTTTGATCAATGGATGGGTGAGAAACTAGCAAAGGCTTTCAGCAAAAGAATCATTTTCTAGTAAGTTATACATTCAGTGCATGAATAACAAGAAGCAACTCATTTTCATAGATTTCATAGTTCACTTTTTTAATCTCCTACTCTCGTATGCTAGTTCATGCTTTGGATTTAAAAAATGCCAAATTAATCTTGATTTGCATCAACTTCTAATTAGAAAGGTCTTCAAATATAGAGAAGGATAAGAACTGCCCTTAGGCATGCTTATGTATTCAAAAGACATCATATTCTTTCTTATCCTCATGATATTTTACCATCTTTGTAGCAGGCTCATGAAGTGATGAAGCAATGTGAGTAAAGTATGCTTCATGGAGCCCTTTCAAGTTGCTTGCCCTTCACGTCTTCAACATCTCGGACCTTACGATGGGTTTTTGCGATCGTACGGACAAATCAGGTCCACAATGTGATGTGTGCAATGGATTGCGAGGGTATTGGGCCGAACGCCGGGTGTATATTTCATAGGAAACCCGTTGTGTACTATCTTTTCAGCCTCACTATATTGACAAATGACATGGTAGACAAGCGATGGTAGGTTCGGTATAAGGGGATTTGATCCACAATGGCTGGCGTCTTGAAGGCCTTATTGGGGTTGAAGCAATACTCGTTGAAGCATAGATCCCACCTGGTATCCACTTTTGTAGTAGTGAGTAGCATCTCCACGTTATAATAGGCTTCCAGTATGATAGGATCTAAAGAGTTAGCCACATCGGTCATGAACCGATTGAAGGCCCTGTTGAAATTGACCGTTGTTTTCCAACCCTGTTCAGATTTTATAAGCGACCAATTGTAGGCCCCGATGCAAGGAGTCTGCAAAGCTGTCCATGCTCTTCGACGGGGCATTGGATGGTATGATGGATCTGCCCTTAGAACCGCATGAGCCGTAAGATATTATTTATTAGCTATGGGTTGCGCAAAGATATCGCCTTCCTCCACTCTAGTTGGCAATGCAGAAGTGACATGATATCGGCTGGTGTTTTGTTGAGGAGCTCATCAAACTTGCCAGGTAATTTATAGCCACCTCTGGCCTTAATATCCGGATATTTTTGGATGAAGAGTGTCAGCTACTCTAAATCAGGTACTGAAAATACTTTGTTGTACCAGTGTTTGTGTATTGCCATAGGATCAAGAAGGTTGTCGATTGGGTGTGGATGAACAATGGATGTGGACGGAGGATCAGATTTGAGGGGCGAAGAGACAGTGGGATATGGTGAAGAAGTGGTAGGAGGCAAAATGGCACGAGGTGGTGTTAGGACGCAAGGAGGAGAGACGATCTCAAGCTCGGACATGTTGGGGTCGATTTGAAGGGAGGTGGTGTCTTCGACCTGTGAGGCGTACTGAAGATCTTGGTCGAATGTGCGGTCTTTGCCAATTTCGAGGTCAAAATGAGAGAAAGCAAGCTGGAGTTCCTGGTAGTCAAAGGTGGAGGCGGATTCAATGAAGGGAAAGTCAGAGATTTCGCATGGATGCGTGATAGATGGATCTTGGACAATGGCATTATAATGTGCCCAAGGCCGCATTGCAACAAATGATGAGGGTGGCGGGGTGGTATTGATGGCAGTCACAGTAGAGGGTCCAGAGCTCGTTATATGCGAGATGGAGGGCTTCTAGAAGGGCGACGATGATGGTGTGGCAGTGCTTGATGTGCTTTGTGAGGGCGTCAGGGAGGAGACAACTTCTATGCTCCTAATGGCTGATATTCCGACGCGTACCGTACCTGCTGGTGTTGTGAAGATGAAGGGATAAATTGTTAGATTTATTTTCTCTACTCTCCTAAATCCTATGTTAATCTATCTCCATTCATGCTGCTGCATTTTTACTCATGTTATCGCAAAATCTACATAAATACAAATAAATTTGAATAGGCAAAAAAGCCGACAATGCGATAGTCTGCATAAATACAAGTAAACCTGAATAGGTGAAAAATACGACAATGCGACAATCTACATAAATACAAGTAAATCTAAACAGGCGAAAAAGCCGACAATGCGACCGTCTGTATTTTTACTCGCAATTTATGACAAATGAAAAATGCGACAAAGTGTCGCAATTTTTACATTTTCACTAGCGTCAATTTTAGCAAAGTCCGACATTGCGGCCTCCTCATGCTCGTTCTATGCACTATGCAATCAGATTTGACAACGACAACAGCCACCCACGATCTCCTACAGATGGCACAACCACTTTTGTACCTTCTTCATCTGCACACCTATAAAATTTGTGTATATAGTGAATACCTTTTCTGTATCCATGTGAGAGAACGAAGCATGATTCGTAACATGTGAGATAGACATTGTAGATGCTTTCACACATCAATTCTTTCTTTCAGACAGATTGTCAGTAATAGGTTCATAACTTTTATAGATTGTGATTAGCTTTGTAAAGCACGCGGTTATGTCTGCTATTGTTTTGTGCTCACCTGCATCATTGACTTGTATATTTCGTTATACTTAATCTGAATACAGCTCTGTTTGGTTTTGCGTTTAGATTTATGTCAATACTACAATGCTTTTCCATGTTCTGTCTGGCCATCTAATGAATTTGTCTGGTTGTCTGCTCACAACTTCCGCTACCACCGCACATTAGAAGTTCTAAAATTATTATATTCTTGTGTTTGCCTACTAAGTCACCAGTAGTACATGCACCGAGAGAATTGAACAAACTGATCCTCCAATTTCTTCGACATGGTATCAGAGCCAAAGATATCAGAACCTATCTGATTATTTAAGCGGTTTCATTTTAGAGCTATTTCTTTAGCCTAATAAGCTTCCATAGAAATAAGACTCGACTAGCCGATATAGTGATTGTCTTCTTGTTGTGTAATTTAGGACCAGATTTTCATACTTAAGTCACTGATAGTTACTCCTATCACCTAGACTAATCTTTCACATGGATTCCCAAGGAAAATCCAGTTCTATCATGGACAAGCTTGATGGAGCTAATTACCATCTGTGGAAATTTAAGATGAGAACCGTGCTAGTGGCTAAGGAGTTGTATGACGTTGTTATAGGTGCAGAGGAAATATCCGAAGCTGACGACACAACAATCTCCAGATGGAAGCTGAAGGATGGCAAAGCATTTGTGCTAATCATCCTCAACATTTTGGATACTCAGATCGTCCATGTGTCCAGAGCTTAGACATCCAAGGAAGTTTGGAACATCTTGAGCACATTATACGAAGTGCAAGATTTAGCTTCCAAGCTACATCTTAGGAAGAAATTTTACTGCAAATGGTGATTCCCTGCAAAATCACATCAACCAGTTCAAGAACCTGCTGCAGCAAATGGCCGTTGTCGGATCTGTCATAGATGATCAAGACACAATAATGCAACTGCTTACGAGCTTGTCAAGCTCATGCGACAGTTGGATGATGATCAACACGACGCATCCAGAGCTGACTCTTTCATTGCAATGTTGTTGCAAGAAGACACGCGAAGGAATGAAGCCTCCAGTTCCTCAGCTGATTCTCATGACTTGTACACCAACAAAGGCAAGACTAAGCAGAAAAAGAAGAAAGGCCCGAAGCAATCAACGCAAGACCAAAAACCACCACAACACAAAGAACAGTCAAAGCTACAAACTAAGAAGAAGTTGTTCTGCAGATACTACAAGAGAAACAACCACGAGATTCAAGAATGCCGGATACTACAAGAAAAGAACAACAACAAGGGACAATCAAATCAAGTGGCCAATGCAACTATAGAAGCTTCGCAGCCCATTCAAGAAGCAAATAACGATGCCTTCATAAACAGCCATCAAGGAGCATCCAACGATAGTTCTTGGTTCCTAGATTCTGGTGCCACTCAACAAATGACCAGTCTCATTGGCTATTTTGAGTCTTATACACCCTACAATACCAACAAGTACATTCACCTTGGTGACAATAACACACAAGCTATTAAAGGTGAAGGTATTGTAAGATTAAGCTTTGCAAATGATCAGTCTAAGCTACTTTCTAAAGTCCTATATATACCCAATCTGTCTATAAATCTACTCTCTATAAGTAGAATCACAGATCTAGGACATAAAGTAGAATTCGATTGTGATCAATGCAAAGTAGTTGATAAGACAGGCAAGATCCTAGCACTCGAAAAAAGGCATGTATACTTGTATAGATTAAGTCATTGCTTTTATGCCTCTAGTCAGGCGCTCAGTACTTTTATTCAAGAAAACAAAAGTTTACTTTGGCATTATAGACTTGGTCACTTGAATCATGCTTCTGTACAACAAATGTCTAAACATACTATTGTTCTTGATCTAGACTATCTTGATAATAAAGTCAAGTTACTTGTCTGTCAAGACTGCTTAGTTGGTAAATAGACTAAGAAACCATTTAGATCAAGCCATCAACATACTGCTAGAGGATTGTTAGATATTGTACATACAGATATTTGTGGCCCGATGCAGAATCCTTCTCTGAAGGTTGCAAAGTATTTCATAACCTTTATTGATGAATTCTCTAGAAGAACTATGGTATATTTTATCAAGAAGAAATCAGAAGCTTTTTGTTTCAGAATCTTCAAGGAGTGTGCAGAAAAAGAGATTGGAAGGACGATCATAGCCCTGAGGTCTGACAATGGTGGAGAGTACATCTCTACCGAATTTAAGGAGTACTGCCAAAGCCAAGGCATTGAGTAGCAAATTATCACTCCTTATTCTCCTCAGTCAAATGGCTTGGCCAAGAGGAAGAACCGTACTCTGGTTGAATAAGCTAAATGTATGCTGGCGCATGCATCACTTCCCAAGAGCTTCTGGACCGTAGTTGTCTCCACTGCAGCTTACATCCAAAATAGATGTTCAACCAAGGCCCTCTCAGGCAGAACACCCCATGAGGTGTGGACAGGCTCTAAGCCTTCTGTGAAGAACCTACGAGTGTTCTGGACCGAAGCTGTCTCCATTGCAGCTTACATCCAGAATAGATGTTCAACCAAGGCCCCTTTTGTGCTCAAATTTCTTCTAATGAAAGAAAGCATAAGAGATGGAGAAGGAAAGAAGAAGAGCAAGGACATTCATCAATCCATTTCTGGAACCAATCCGCTTTATTGAAATGAGAAAATGAACATGAGGAGCAACTCGAGTTGGTCCTTTCTTATAATAGAGAGGCTGGCCTCGAAATCCTATTGGTCCAGTCTTGCATATCTTTTTATTCAATTTTAAAAAAGTGTGGGAACCATCAAAATTGGAGGGAAATCCAACTTTATTCACTTACTTGACATTTAGGCCCTGGGACATTAAAAGTCCCGCAAAAAGGCCTAAAGTCCTTTTATTGACTTTTAACTAATCAATCAAATAGCTATGTGATCATCGGGTTGGACTTACACACGTAGGGTGCCAAATCCCTCTCACTTATTAACTAGGGTTAGAGTTGCCTTGGGATCCGCAAACCCTCCAACAATTATCATCACCTTATACGTGGATGATATGTTGCTTTTTATCAACAATACCAATTTGGTTAAGGATGCTAAACAGATGCTATTTTCTGAGTTCGACATGACTGATCTGGGTGAAGCTCACTTATGTCTAGGTATTCAAATCCACCGAGACAGAGCGAGACTAATTTGTATTACTCAACAAAGGTATCTTCATAATGTTCTTGACAGATATAGTCTGTTGAACTGTAAGTCAGCTCACTCATTGATGGATCCAAGCCTACGTTTGTCAAGGGACCAATGTCCTCAAGCCAAGCAAAAAGAGGAGCAGATGAGAGAGTATCCTTATCGATCGATACATGGATCTCTCATGTACACAATGGTCTGTACAAGACCTGACATCTCTTTTGCAATAAGCTCACTTAGCCAATTTATGGCTAATCTTGGCATTACCCATTGGAAGTCTCTCATAAGAGTCATGAGGTATATTCGAGCTACCATGGACCAGTGCATCTGCTATGGAGAAGTCAACAACAAAAATCCTCATCAGCTCAGTGGATATTCTGATGCAAGCTGGGGAGGAGATGTAGACAATCGTAAGTCCACATCTGGATGTATATTCTTCTTCAACGACGGTCCTATCTCATGGAATAGTCGTATGCAAACCT
This sequence comes from Diphasiastrum complanatum, assembly GCA_029204225.1. NCBI lineage: Eukaryota > Viridiplantae > Streptophyta > Lycopodiopsida > Lycopodiales > Lycopodiaceae > Diphasiastrum > Diphasiastrum complanatum. The sequence goes on along the minus strand of CM055092.1, from coordinate 52,865,987 downwards.
CTATCGCTCTTTCATCTATAGAAGCAGAATACATTGCTTCTTCTCAATCTACTAAAAAAGCATTTTGGTTGAGAAATTTATTGTCAGACATTAGTTTGAATCAGTACAATCCTACAATCATATTCTGTGATAATCATAGTGTTATTGCCTTATCGGCCAACCCTAAATCTCACTCTAGGAGTAAGCACATTGAGATCCGATATCGCTATATTAGGGGCAAGGTTCTCAAGAAGGATGTAAGCTTAACGTATTGTAGAACGTAGGACATGGTTGTAAGGAGGTGTTAGATTTATTTCCTCTACTCTCCTAAATCTTATGTTAATCTGCCTCCATTCATGCTACTGCATTTTTACTCATGTTGTCACACAATCTGCATAAATACAAGTAAACCTGAACAAGCAAAAAAGCTGACAATGCGACAGTCTGCATAAATACAAGTGAACCTGAACAGGCGAAAAATGCGACAATGCGATAGTCTGTATAAATACAAGTAAACTTGAACAGGCGAAAAAGCTGACAATGCGACAGTCTGTATTTTTACTCGCAATTTATGACAGGTGAAAAATGCGACAAAGTGTTGCAATTTTTGCATTTTCACCAGCATCAATTTTAGCGAAGCTTGACGTCGTGGCCTCCTCATGCTCGTTCTATGCACTGTGCAATCAGATTTGACAACGACAGCAGCCACCCACGATCTCCTATAGATGGCACAACCACCTTTGTACCTTCTTCATCTGCACACTTGTAAAATTTGTGTATATAGTAAATTCCTTTTCTGTATTCATATTAGAGAGAACGAAGCATGATTCGTAACATGTGAGATAGAAATTTTAGATGCTTTCACGCATCGATTCTTTCTTTCAGACATATTGTTAGTAATAGGTTCATAACCTTTATAGATTGCGATTAGCTTTGTGAAGCCCGCGATTATGTCCACTATTGTTTTGTACTCACCTGCATCATTGACTTGTATATTTCGTTATACTTAACCTCATTACAACTTTGTTTGGTTCTACATTCAGATTTGTGTCTATACTGCAATGCTTTTCCATGTTCTGCCTGGCCATCTAATTGATTTGTTTGGTTGTCTGCTCATAGCTTCCACTACCACCACACATTAATGATTTTCCATATTTTGTCTGGCCATCTAGTTATTATGTCGATTGTGCAGAACATTAATGATGGCACAAAGGTCTGCTACAGAATGAAATGGAAGACTCTCAAAAACGTCACAGAAATAGCCAAAATTCTTAACCTGGATAAAGCTAATAAGGGCAGCAAAAACAAATATGTTTTTATTTGACTCCGATGCAATCTGATAAATGTGACTGATGTCAGAATTAGAGAAGGAAAAAGCCGATAAAGGAGAGAAAATAATAGAAAGCTAGTCTAATGAGATATTGAAAAATAAATGGTAATTTACCATCTAGAGTAGTGAAAAACTCTAGAACGACAGTGAACTGCTTCTTCATGATTCTGAACTGGCCTTCAGCACCCTTGAGTGCTTGCTCGTCTTCTTGGAGTGTGGCACATATCAGCTCCGTGTCTTTGGTGGTGAACACAACATTGTGAAGTTTGCGCTGGTCTTGATAGGTCTGTAGCACCCGGACATAGTGGTCCTTGTAGTACTCGGCACGTTTCTTCTGAAGTTTTTGGGTGGCCAATGTCGCTTCTTCTATCGTTGCTACCATTTGGTCCAGTGCAGCTTGGATGGCCTGTACTTGTGGATATGCTTACTAGACTTTGAGCTCTAGGGCCATCTGTTGGGAGGTAAATTTGGCCTGGGCTCCCTGCAACTCCGTCTTTTTCTTGAAAACATTTCATTCTAGTTGGCAGATGTAGTCCTTGAGCGATCTCTCGACGGATCTAAGAGATTCACGCTCTTGCTCCAGTGTGGTTTGTTTTAGTACGAGGTGCTGGCGATCTGATTGATACGTTTGTCGTGTGGTCTTTTCTTGGATGAGTTCAACTTGAAGTTTGGATATGAGCTATAGGTGTTGTTGATCTGCTTGTTATGCTTTCTTCAACAACTTTCTCTAAGTTTTCTTCTACTTTCTAAGTGCCTGGCTCTCATTCCTCTCTTTTTCTTATTCTCTTGTCAACTGCGTGACCTGATCAATCAAGGCCTACAACGTTTGCCCTACCACCAATTGGCTGCAAGACTGTTCAATAGCTCTTTCATTGAACATTTGGTGGAGTTGTTGTTGGAGGCCGGTTAAGGTATTCCAACAACCCAGAGCCTGCGAGTCCCAACTGTCCAAAGGTGGCAAAGATACGATGGGTGGTGAGAGAGGCATGGTGACAGAGATGGTGGTGCTGGGTGGAATAGTGGTGGTGGAGATGGCGGTGAAAATAGGAGTGACAATGGAAGTAGTTAGAGCTGCGATGGTGGAAACAATGATGGGGTGAATGGGAGATGAGGTTAGCGAAACATTGATAGTGAGGGGGGATGACATGGTGATGGCTAGAGTAGTTATGGGAGAAACAATGGAAGAAACTATGGAAGTTGCAATGGCAGATGAGATCGAAGAAGTGGCAGCTGGACGGATGGGGCTGTGGATGGGAGAAATGATTTGAAGAAGGGATGAGGAATGGGTGGGACTGGTGTGCGTTGGTGGGTGCGTGTGTGATTAGATGGTGTAGGTGAGGAGGCGAAGGCGGACGATTGCTGCCAACAATTGCGTGAGTGGATTTTGTCAGGATAGGCTAGCGGATGGAGAGGAGGGTGTTGGGTGGGTATATAGGGTCACGACTAGTATCAATAATGGGTATCAACATGGTATCAGAAAACCTACCCGACTGGTATATGAATTCTAATACCCCCCTAGGGTCTAGAACTGGACAAACAATATTAACTATCTTACTATTCATATTGATACTCAAGTTTGGGAGATTTTGTGAAATTTTGCCATGGTATCAATAGTAGTACTATTTTTAGTAATCTTTTTTGATATTTCATATTTTTTATATTTTAAATTATGATAGTACTCTTTAAAAAGCATATTTTTAGCAATTCGTACAAGTTCATACCCGGGTTGATAACCGACTGGTATCACCCTTCTGATACCAGTCCGATTTATACTAGTCTACAACTCCTATACCTCCTTATATCGATACCCAACTGCCATTAATTTTTTTGAAAAGATGTAATACCATGATCCGGCGGGTATAAAAAATTTTGATACCCATCCAACACGCTGGCACCTAGATGGTCCAGGTGAGTGTAGGCAATGACAGTGATGAGACCATAGGTGATCCATGAGGGGCATTTGAAAGCAGCCTGTAATTCCTTTACGAGAAACGAGGCCCAATCATAGATGATATTTGGTCCTTCCATCATTGTCGTCATGACGATGACTTGTTTGGACACGCGGAGGGGACAATGAAAACTCATGATGATGGTTGTAGACAGAATCTATCGCGTCATGGAGATTAGGTTTCTGATTTGTGCGATCAAGTACCCTTCGTTGGTTTTTGTCTTCATATCATCATGATCGGGATGGAAGAAGATGGATATGTCGAATTTGGTGAGGGCTCGGGTGGCTGGTAAAGGCTTGCTCCACTAGGGTAAGGTCCTGGAAGATGGGCACTTCCATGTTATGGAGGCCCACGACAGTCAGGATTGCGAGGCAATCGTCTGTGCGAAGAGCTACAATCTCTTATTGTGAGTAAAGGTAGGATAGTGTACTGTGAAGGTGCATGCATTCACAAGCAATAGTTCGACGGGCAGATTGGGAAGATGTCTCTCCTTCCTCTTGGCTAGGGAACATGGATGAGGTTGGATGACAATGTGGATCCGGTCTGCTGGGACGCGAATGGTGAGGTAGCAGTCCATGAGGATGTAGAGGGGCTGGGGGAACGATTGGAATTGGACAGTGCAAGGGTGCTTTGGGTGATGCAGGCTTTTTGGCTAGGAGGGACAATAGCGTCCGAAAGATGACGTTTTGGTGCCATGGATGCAATCAGGTTTTGATATGGATGGAGGTCAGAAGGCGAGTAAAATTGATGAGGATGAGTTAGAGCAGTCGGCGAGTTATAGACAAATGGCGAGTTATAAGCAACTAGCGAGTAATAGGTTGGTGGTGAGTTATCAAAAGTGGGCAAGTAATACAGGTCGGCGAGTAATACCAAACTGGCGAGTAATACAAGATGACGAATAATAGGAAATCTGCTAGTTATACACTGTGGCGAGTTATAGACAGTCTGCGAGTAATAAGGGCTAGTGAGTAATAACAAAGGACGAGTTATAACTGATGGCGAGTAAACATAATTAGCGAGTAATGGACAACGAGTAATAGGCAAGTAATACAATGCAAGTAATAAGATGCATTATGGTATAACTTGCCCATATATATAGGAGAATTATAACTGGCCTAATGCCATTTTTGGACGACGAGTAATAGGCGAGTAATACAACGTGAGTAATAAGATGCATTATGGTATAACTCACCTATATATATAGAGGAATTATAACTCGCCTATGTGAAGATTATTAAAATATTATCTTCCTATCTCAAGTTTGGGGTCATGTCCATGGTGATTTCCACTAGAATTCATGTTGTACATAAAAGGAGTGTGAATTGAGCACATATCCTTCTAGTGTAGCTCGGATTTGAGTTAGATAGGTTCAATTATGATGACATGCAGATGTTTAGATAGCATGCAAAGTTTTACTGTATGCATGCAAGCCACATGCAAGCAGTGCATGCAACGTGCAAAGTAGTTTCTGTGATCTACACATGACTAGGCAGTTTTATGAGTTGACATGTAGTACATGCAACATCCATGCATGCAATTACACATGTAGATCTATGGTAGGTGAATTAGTTCAGTTAAGTGGACTTTCCATGCAACTCCACTATAGGAATTCGAGTCTCTCTCATGTAGGGAAAGTTGGGCATGTTTTTCCATACTGTGAATATTGAAATTTTGGTGTTTTGGACTCATTCTCTCTCTACCCGAGTTTTCTATGTATGATTTTCTCTCTCTACTCGAGAGCAGCCTTTTTTTTTTTTTTTTCCATACTGAACACTTAGAATTATTTCTAACATTCATTTCTCATAGTGAAGAGTTAGATGTTTTCATCAGATGTATGCCATTGTGCTCTTGCCTTAGATTTTTCAAGCATACTATTCTTTGATCAATCTCATGCAATCACAACACCTCAGTAAGATCCTGTAGGGTGTGTGGTGAAGTTCACACGTGCTAAAAACTTCACATGGTATCAGGGCTCAATGCTTTGAAGAGATGAGGGTGTATACATCAGATCATCAGTGTTTTTGTTTGCAGGAACTCGGATTTTGCAGAGGGATTTAAACGCTGAGAAACAAGCAATTTGTGGATCATAAATCAAATCAAGGCTGATCTAATCCAGCAGAGCTTTAACGGACAGAGCTCTCACACGTGTGAAATCAGCCCTCATTAATGAGTGCTACTTCTCAAGGAATGATCCAAATTTGATGTTCTATAGCTTGTTGAATAGGTATTGGAGAGTAGAATGTGTAGCTCTTGTTTCTAAATCAATTTGATTTGTTTTTAGAAGAGATTTAGGCAATCGGAAAGTTTAAGAGGGTACTCAACTCGTGGGATATGCCAAAGTGAGCACCCATTTGTCTTTTTCACCATTTTCATCAATTTTCACTGTCAATCAAGTAGAATTGGATAGAAGTGAGTATTATGAGATCTTAGCCTTTTCATTTCACACATATTACTGTGTTTGAGTTAAAAGTAAGTTCCTAGAGAGTTTATCAGTACATTGAAACTCGTGGGAGAGATAGACTTCTTGCTTGCATGTGCTTCTTCTTTTGTGACTGAAGATCCATATTCAAGATAGATTGATTTTCTGTAATGAGAATTTGTTCTCACATCTGTTGCTAGATTTCATAGAGTGGATCAACATCTGTGTTAGATCCTAGGTTGAGATAGCAAGCAACATCCTTTCAACTCCATTTTTTATCATTACTAGAATTTCTCACCAAGAAGATGTCTTCATCTGGTTCACATTTCTTAGAGCACAGTGAGAGATTAACATCTTCCAATTATGCAATGTGGAAGATCAGAATGGAATCATTGTTGATTCTACATGATGTAATGGATATTGTGAGTGGAGCTGAAGAAGAACCTGTTGCACCTAATGAAGCTGCAGCATTCCACAAAAGAACCAGAATTGCCCTTCATTTTATAAAAATGAATGTTACCAATGAAGTGTTAAGAGAGATCACTACATGCACCACTGCCAAGGAAGCTTGGGATACTCTAAACAATCTATGAAATAAAAAATACTTCTAGATTGCTTAGACTTAGAAACCAAATATTTCTAAGTTATCAGAGAGTAGATGAGAGTGCTTCATCATATGTCATGAGAGTTAAGGATCTTCATCAAGAGTTAGCTGGTATTAGTGATGCTCTTAAGAACACTGAACTTGTTCAAGAAGTCCTAAATGGATTTAGATATGAGTATGACAATATTGTGCAGACTTATGCTGTTAGAGAGGATCTTCCATCCTTGGAGACACTACAAGGTGCTCTCATTGCTGAAGAAAGCAGGCAAGAGAACAAGATGTTGAGGATCAACAGATGGTGGAGATGACAAAGCACTCTTCATCAGAGACAAGTCAAGAGGCAAGGGCAAAGGACAACAACACTTCAAGAAGGACAAAGCCAAAGAAGGTGGTGAGGATCAGTCCACAAGCTGCAACATCCAGTAGCAAGAAGAAGCTGTCAAAGATCAAGTGTTTTTTATGTGGCAAGAAAGGACACTATGCATCAAATTGTTTCAAGAAGAAGAACCAATCTAAGCAAGCTAACCTTACTAATGAAGATGAGTGTGAGGGTGTAGAGAGTGAAAGAGAGGATTCATTAATGATGTCTACTTTTTCAACTTTTCCATTTAAGAATGAAGAAGTCTGGTGGATAGATAGTGGGGCTAGTTCCCATATGTCTAGTTCTAGAAACTCTTTCACTAATCTCATGCCATATCTAGGTGCAAAAAGGTCAATCTATACTGTTAATGATGTAGAGTGCAGGATTGAAGGAATAGGTAGCATTCCATTGCATGCATCATCATCAAAATCTTTTTGCTTACATGATGTACTGTATGTACCTAGATTGACTAAGAATCTCATTAGTGTAGGGCAATTGTTTGATAGTGGATTGGGTGTCAAGTTTCAAGTTGACAACTGTATAATCTCAAGAGAAAATGAAGTTATTGCTAGAGGATCTAGAATTGGTAAGTTGTACAAGCTAGATTCTAGGGAGAGTGCTTACTCTTTTCAAACCTTACAATCACTCAAACAAATTGAGTAGGGTTGAACAATGTGATTTGGATCTCAATCTCTTTTCTAGAACTCTCAATTGAAGCCAATCTATGTCAAATTCTACAAAAGATTTGCATAGATGCTCTATATGCACTAGAAACTCTCAAAGGTTTCACTTGGAGGACAGATCCAAAGATGTTTTCTAGCAAATTGATGCTTCTAACCTTGTCCTGTCAATGTAATGACCACTAGGGAAAACCCCTAAGATGAGAATAGGAAAACACATGAGAGACTGTGGAGCAAAACCACCCAACCAGTCCTAGATGCCTCCTGGAGAATCCTCCTGGATCTAGCCCCCAAGCCATGCCATGGAGTGATGGTACAATGGATTTCAACCTCTCACCTTGCATATCACTCCTTAATCTATGATTTTTAGCAAAATCTCTCTTAACTTCAACATACACTCAAAAAATCAGAGAAAATCAATTAATGCACCTATTTCAAGCCTCAATTTTAATTTTTTCGCTGATCTAATCCAAGAACTAATCAAGGGGTTAGATTCACTATAGAAAATGCTTGATTTTGCATTAAAAATCACTCAAATTGGGTATGTGAGTCAAATTCTACAAATTTTTGAAATTTCTCAGTCAAACTGGATCAGTACGGCCTCACACGTGTGAAAAGAGTTCCTACACCCCACAACAAGTTCTGGACCAAAATTTTTGAGGATAGCTATCAAATCCAACTCGCTACACAAAATTTGACTAGTTTCCAAAAAACTGCTAACTTTGGCTTTGATTTGGATTAACCCTATCGATTTCAACAAAACCTCTTGTACTAGGCTCTGATACCATGTGAAAAAAGTACAAAAAGGACCAAGAGTGGATCCTAATCTGATCCTCAAGAGGGATTGGTTGTCAGATTACTTGATCTGTCAATCTACTTCAGATTAAGATCAATCTAGATCAATTCTAAACACAAAATTCTAACAAAAACAATCATTAATTGAAGGTAGGTGTACTTTTTGGTTTCACACGTGTGAAACACTGTCTGAGTATGGAATCCAACCTGAAAATCAAGTACACATTGATAGAACCTCAAAACAATCAAAACAAATGTAGACAAATGGAGAGAATCACTCAAAATTGCTTCCAAAACCAAGATTGGTGTCTCACTATGATTATGGCCAAATGTGGCTCTATACATACAATAAGTGGAAGCTCATGGTACTGATCATCCCTCTGATCCCACACGTGTGAAGGTGCTTTGTCATATGATGATTCATCATGCAAAACTGACACTTGGACAAAATCTTCTATTTTGAGCACTTTTGGTCCATTTTCCTTCTATATGGAGATCTACTTGGAAATCTTCTAGAAGTCAAAATTCGCCTACTTCAGCTTATTCCACACGTGTGAGCTGTCCTCTACACATGGGATATGACACCTAACCAAAGGATGTGGCTCATGCAATCAATAGATTGATGCCCATGTGTCATATGTCTAGAAAACTAGTTTTTGGCATTTTAGCCACTAGAACTTGAATTAAATCATATGTACAACATATATGATTATGGTACATGACAAGTACACTAGTTTCACACGTGGGAACAGGCTCCACACATGTGTGTTCATCTATATACAAGATTTTTGGCCTCTACCAAACTTATTTTTGCATTTTTCACAATGTGAACTCATCAAACTTAACATCTCTGCTCGAAACAACCTTCTTCGTGGTTGGGTTGTAGAGCCTGTACACATGTGTTCCGTTCGAGTAGCCGACCATGATTGTTTGCTCAGATTTGTCATCTAGCTTGCTTCTTTTTTCTTTTGGAATGTGCTTGTATGCTGCACATCCAAACACTTGTACGTATGATAGGTCAGGCTTTCTGCCTGTCCACATTTCGTATGATGTTTTGTTTTCCAGCACTATCGTTGTAGATCTGTTCTGTAGGTGTACAGCTGCAGCTATTGCCTCAGCCCAAAATTGACCTAGCAATTGAGCCTGTGTCATCATGCATCTGGCTCCTTCGACTAGCATCATGTTTCTTCTTTCTGCTACACCATTGTATTCTGGTGTGTATGCAGGAGTGAACTGGTGTTCAATCCCCTGTTCTTCACAGAATTTTGAGAATTCTTTGCTTGTGTATTCACCTCCGTTGTCAGATCTGAGGATCTGAATCTTTTTTGAGGTGTGTCGCTCTGCAAATGCCACGAACTTCTTGAAGGAATCAAATACTTCTTAATGGTAAAATTGACACACAATTGCCTATAGATAGGGGTCCCAGCCCGCCCAAAATGTGGCTAGAGCAAATTTTGGGGCCTTAGAAATGGCCCATAGAATAGTTTACAGCCTTAGAATTGGCTCGATTATACTAGCCGGCATGGCCGAGCGAATTTTTCAATGTACTCTGCTACTTTTTATTAATACAAAAAATTGCCTATTGTGTTTTTCAGGGAACCGGTTGCCTTGAGGAAACCCCAAGTCATGAGTGCTCACCAGTAACGATACACAAAAAAACCAGCAAAGAGAAAAATCAACTCGCAGCAAATGGTCAAAAATTATGGGACAGGGTCAAGGAAACTGTATCAAAAATATAGGCAAGTTCCAGTGCAAGTCGAAGCTGCACCCTGACAAACAAATCACCTCGACGGCTTGAGCTACGGAACATGAGCAGAAAAGACATTGTCATAGGTCTCAAGATTTCAAGGCCCGAAATTGAGTTTTGCGAAGCATGTCAGAAAGGCAAGCAACATCGAAATCCATTCACACACGAGGGAAGAAGAGCCAAGGAGATTCTTGAGCTCATCCACTCTGATGTCTGTGGACCGATGAAGACGGATTCGCTCTCAGGTTCGAGATACTTTCTGACGTTCATAGATGATTGCACGGATGACCACGATCTACTACTTAAAGAAGAAATCCGAGCCGGGTTTTACATGCCGGTTTTTATGCAAAATTGTAAAAATTGCTCTAAAAATGGCCCGATTTTTCATGCAAAAATATCGGCTAACAATATCATTCAAAGTACATCCTACCTTGAACTCTTCACATACTTCTCTTCTTCTTGACTTGTGACCATCTTCCTCACCAAGTCTCATGATAGAACCATTTGATCTACTCTCTTTATGAAGACATGTGACTCCACTTGCTGCAAAATTGACTTTCTTGGACTCATCACAAAAAAAATGTAGAAGAACCATGTCCTTCATGAATGCATTTAGCAACATCTTTTCCCATATGATCAAAGAAATCATTAGCAACAACCTTTTCTAAGGAAGAACCTTCACCACCTCCATTAATGAAGTTAGCTCTTTCCTTACCTTTTGCATGTTTGCACTTGCCATGAAGAACCATTGAAGAACCTTCACCATCCTCATAGCTATCCAAGTTAGCACAAAAATGAACATCTCTAAGAAGCATTTTAGATCTTGACCTAGATCGACTAGCATAAGGAAGCTTGTTAGACTTTGCATAAGATCCACCAATCTTATTGATGCTAAAAGGGAACTTTGAAAGTTGAGACCAATCTCCTTTTCCATTCCATCCTTTTTGTTAGCCATAACAAAAGCATCAAGCTTGAAAAGTCTACCTTGTCTATTGCCCCTAGCAACCAAGATTTCTCCCTTTGTAATAAAACAAACATCACCACCAAACTTTACCATGTATCCTTTCTCTATCATTTGACCAACAATTAACAAATTCTTTGAAAGTGAAGGAATGTATAGAACACCATCAAATCTTGCTTTCCTATCAGTAGAAAGACAAATAGGAACTGAACCAATACCTTCAATCACACATTCACCACCATTGGCCATGTGAATCACTTTCTTGGCTCCATCATAAGTGACCAAAGAAGTAAAGAACTCCTTGTGACTAGTCATGTGTGAACTAGCTCCACTATCAATCCACCATGAATCTTTGTCACCTTCACTTGATATTGGACTCAAAGAACACATCAAAAGAGAATCACAACCACCTAGATCCTCATCATTAGTAGTAAAGTTGATTTGCTTGCTACCTTCATCTCTTTGCTTCTTCAAATATTCATTAGAAAAATGCCCTTTGATTCCACAATAGAAGCATTTTAATTTTGACCTATATAATTTCTTCTTACCAACAAAACATGAATGCTCACCGTGACCTTGACCCTTTGACCACTTTCCTTTGCCTTTGCCTTTGCCCTTGGACTTGCCTTTGATGAACATAGCCTCCTCTTCATAATGAGATGTTGATGTAGATCCACCTCCTCTTGATTGAAGCCTATACTCCTCATTCACCAAAATCTCTTGCAAATCCACAATGCTTGGCAAAGTGTTTTGAATAGCAAAGCTCTGAACAAGATTAGCATGATCATTCAACAAGCCATTAAGTATAACTTGAACAAGTTCTACTTCCTTAATGCTCTCATCAATGCATGCTAACTCATCATTGAATGCTTTAACCCTCAAAACAAAAGCATGAGTACTCTCTTATTTCTTTTGAAAACTTTGAACGATTTTTCTTCTTAGAGTCAACACTCTAGATGTGGACTCGGATTCATAAAGACTCCTCAAAGCTTCCCAAGCCTCCCGAGATGAATTGCTCTTACCAATCTCCTTGAGTAGCTCATTGGTAACATTCATCTTGATCATGTGTAGAGCTCTTTTAGCTCTCTTGTCATAACTCACTTGATATTGAGGTGCTTGAGGCCTCTCCTCCACACTTGCAACAATTTCCATCAACTCATTCATCTCCAATAAGGACTCCATCCTCACCTTTCAAGTAGAATAGTTGATTGAGGTAAGCCTATCATTGCTCTCCAACATAAAGCCTCCTCTTGTAGCCATGTTCAAGTGACCTGATGTTCTCCTTTCAATCTGTTCTAATGCTCAATGCACTCTTTTTAATGACAACAAATGTTTTCAAAAACAAATCACAAAGATATGGAAACTTTCAATTCTCTTCTAGCACTATAACTAGCAAATCAACACATAGAATGAAGAATTCTTGATCAACCTATGATCTACCAAAAATCTAATGAATCTTGCCACTTTCTAAGATTTAAACATACTATGATAAAGTCTAGCAACTTCGAAAAATTGAGATCCAATAAAAAAAATTAGGTGTTTGACAAAATCACAAAAATTGAATCTTCCAATTTCTACATGCAATTGCAAAAAACTTGATATAGAATCTTGTAACCTCTAATGATACCTTCCTACTAATGCATCAAAAATCACCCAAATCAAATAAGCAATGTGTGAAATCAAAATTCTTCAAGTTCATAAAGCTAAATTGATTTTTGACCTTAAAAAGATCCAATCTACATATGCAAAGAACTCGATTTTTTAGTAGAAATCAATTTAGCATGCTCTAGCATTGGTATCTCCTCCAAATATTTGATAAATGTGATTGTACCTTCCATAACCTACAACACAAGAGCTCTGATACCATGTGAAAAATTTCAGATCATTTAAGATCCAAAATGTGTCCCTTGATCTTTGGTTAGAAAGACAACACAATCTACAACATTGCCAATGTAAAAAAATCAACATCCACTTAATGAAAGAGATGCAAACTCAATAAGAACTTGATCAAATATCAAATATATGATAAAATGAAGTTGTTGTCTGTACAATATCAGTACCCTACTCTATTTCCGAGAGAGAGAGAGAGAGAGAGAGAGAGAGAGAGAGAGAGAGAGAGAGAGAGAGAGAGAGAGAGAGAGAGAGAGAGAGAGAGAGAGAGAGAGAGAGAGAGAGAGAGAGAGAGAGAGAGAGAGAGAGAGAGAGAGAGAGAGAGAGAGAGAGAGAGAGAGAGAGAGAGAGAGAGAGAGAGAGAGAGAGAGAGAGAGAGAGAGAGAGAGAAGATCTCTTTCTCCATGAATTTACATCCTTTTATAGCAGGTCCATGCTTCATTAATGAATCTTTGGTTTCCCTCCATAACAAAAACCCTATCAACAATGTGACTAGATTCAATATATCTAACATTCAAATTTGAACGTGTCCAAACTCTCCCTCCTAACTTTCCCAGTTTCCAAAAGTGGTTATTCAAATGAACTTTGACTAAAATAACTTTCATAAAGTTTATCTCTAAGTCTAAAATGCATATTGGCCTAATATTGACAATTGACCAAAATATGACTAAACTTGACTAAACTAGTTGAAATTTCTCACAACTTTATGGTTGTCATCAATCGTCATTTTGAGAAGCCCATTTATATTTCCTAACTAGTATAAATAGCCGATCATTTCTCAAGCTAAGTACTTGAAATCAATCAAGCTAATCGATTCAAGAACTCAATTTATGATAGATTATTGTTAGCAACATTTCATTGCATATTAGCAAAAGTGTGTCAGATAGAGACGATCAATATTCATGATCATTGATTGTTTAAGAATTTGCGGTTGCATCTACTATTGTCTTGTGCTTGTAAGTCATTTGATTTGCACATGCTACTTACTGAATTCAATCCTACTATCTTATTACGTTTAGTATTATGTAAGAATGAATGTATGCTTTTCTGATCAACTTTTATCTTATTTCGTTCTCTTATAGTTTTGTCTTAGCATCAAACACTTACACATATCAATACTTCTACTCCGTTCATGGTTTTTACTTGTATGTATGGCCCTTGTTGTTAATAGAAAATCAAAGTCACTACAATGATAAGCACATCTTTTCAAAAGACCTCAAAATATTCTCTATGTAACATATTGAGGCGAATAATGAGGTTGGCTAATTTTCATCAACATCGGTTGTTACCTCTTTATTCATGCAACATCTCGATGTTTTTACCCCCACTAAATTGTGATGCTTATATCAACAACATTCAATACCTCGAGTGTCATGCCACTAACCCCATGCCACTGACCTGCACCATGACATATGCAAAAAACAAAATGGTTTGGGATGCACTCCAAAAAAAACATCGAAAAACACCCGAATTGTTGTAGTGAGAGACATATATTCAAGCTTCCAAGGTGAAGTTGATGTCTAGGATTTGCATGCATCCAAAGTCCCAAGCTCTACAATGGCTCCCATATGAGATTGTCATCACACACACAAGAATGGAAGAGGAAAAGAGATGAAATGGTGGGGAGAGAGGTATAGGTCCTCTATGTATGGAGTGGAAAAATCATGCAACTCTAGCAAACTCTATCAGCCTCATTTTGCATGCATGCATGTTTATTTCCAAGTTGCCATTTGTTGCATTCTCAAGCATGTAACTTCATATTAGCTTGTATAAGGATCTAATTCCTCTTGTAAGTTTTGCAAAATCCTATCCTTGAAGTGTGTTTAAGTCTTTTCGATAAGATTTTTGGTACCATGATATAGGGAGTTATATAAACTATCATATTATCAATTATATAAATTCTATGTCAAGGCTTACAAGGTTACCCACCTCATGACAAGGCGTATTGAGGTTTCCATGCCTTCTCGCAAGGCTTTTGAGGCTACCAGCCCTCGGATGAAATATCAACGAGTCATCGAGCCCTCAATAGAATCACCTTGAAATCTTATTTCCATCTTGCATTAGTCAAACTTTCAATTGTCCTTGAAGTACGCCTCTCATTAGTACCTACATATGCTAAGCGTTTAGAACATAGTATCTAAATATTCTCATAAAATTTTGGAAACATTCAAGTCATACATGAGATCAAAGGAAGGTATACCTTATATTATTGTAAGGCAATTCTAAGGTTATAAATATTATTTCTTACTATAATCCTTTGCCATATTTTGTACATGTTGACTTCCATGTCCCTCTAGTTGCTAATAAATCAAGTCATTCTAGACAAATAAAAGCACCAAACAGAAAGTTCAAAACATGTATGATAAAGATGTGAGCCCTAGTTGTCTGAATGATATGCTAGACACACTTGTATCTATCCCACCCCACATATCTAAAAAGCCATTCAAATGTATGCACTTTGTTTATTGTCGATTTTCAAAATCTCTAATATTAGAACTACTCTTGTTAGTTTTTGACTAGTCCTTGATTTTGAGATTCTAGCTTGGGCTTGTACAGTCACATTTTTGTAGAGGTTCATTTGAATGAGGTTTTCACACTCATGGTATATGGTTTGTAAGTACAATTGAAATGATGGAAATACTTTGTGTAAGCACTTTTGCAGGATGCAAATATGCAACTCATAATTAAATCCGTACTCCATCAACAAAAGACAAAAGGAAACAATATTGTAGGATATTAAAATATATTTACATAGATGAAAGGCCACTTATATATGAAAATATAGTTGGCTTTAAGATTTCACGAAAAATCAAATATACTTCTAAATAACGTTGTAATGGTGTGGAAGATTGTTTCAGTTATTTTTTTTTTAAACACACATGTAGTAATATGTGCATGCAAATAATTGTGTGCAGGTGTTACAGTTCTTATTCCATATCCCGGTTATTTACAATTTTCATAGACATATGTACATTTTGTGATTATTGTAATTGCTAAAATGGCTACATCATCGACCTATAGTGACCTTTGTAAGTAAATTGTTAATAAACTATAATTAGAGCTACTGGACCACAAAGTTGCATGCTAAGTTTTTGGTTAGAGAATTGGGTCACACATTAGAAGTGGCTAGACTGACCTCCTAGTAAAAAGTAGGCTATACAAGGAGTTTGCCATGTGCCAATGTTAGGAAGTGTCAGGGTTAAGGGGTACTTGAGGATTGTGTATATATTAGCCTAGAGAGAGGCATTACTTATCACATTCAATGCAACAAAGGACATTGGGAGGACACGAGGCAACTATGCACTTGCTTAGAATTGAATAAAGTTTGAGATTTGAGATCAATCTATGTATGCTATTTTGTTGCTTGTGAGGTGAGTTTAGAGAGAGTCTGACAATAGGAGACACGTTATTCATAAAGCTGCATGAGTTTAACCAATTTTCCACCTATTGTACAAATTGTATGAATGACTATTACTGAATAAAGTTAACTACTTCACAAGCATCTTCTATTTGTTTTTGTATTGGTACTACGTTTCCAAAAAATCAGCTAATAAATATTGAAATCTATATATTATGGTCAATTTTTTATTTTCAGTTTTAGTTTTTGTAATGTTTGTAGCTGAATTGTTGTAATTAAAAAGGAAAAAATTAGTTTACTTACATAAGCTAAGTTCATTTCTACAGTGATGTAGAGTATGATGATTCTGGAAAGCCTACCCTCATCTCATTTCTTAACATTAGAGGGGAACCATTCAACAAATACAACAAGCACCAAGGACTTATCTATCTCAAAGACCTAGTGCAAAAAACGAAACTCCAACATTACATACATGTACACACAAGCTTTTGATGATTGTTTGCAATGGAGGGAAAAAAATGTTGTCAAAAGTTACTACATTTTTTTCTTAACTCGAGAGACAATGCCAAGTTATAAAAACTATGTAGTACATCACAATTCCACTTTGCAAGAAGAGATTATGACATTGTGAACAAAAAAGATATTACAATCAACATGACAACAAATCAAATCTAGTTAAACAATGAAGCTATTGACCCCTTTAGTATGAAAAAGAAAATATCTCAAGACTAATGACATGTTTGTTGATTCTCAATCTTTAGGTTACCTGTAGATGAAGTGGTTAATTAAGAGTCAAAGCTTTATTTTAGTAATTACATATTTAATAATTAGTCCTGTTTTTCTAATTCTTTGTGTATAAGATTCCAATATTGTTGTGATTTTGACTTATCATGAACGTCATTGATTTCATAGTTGCTAATACATACCATGTACACATTAATACATCATTAACTTCTCTTAAAGGAAATGTACTCATCCTCAAATCACATGGATATAATCCATATCATGCATGTCCAAATGATGGCATCTTATAAAGTTTAGCACCAAACTTGAACAATTTGCTTAAAGTTTGAACTTGATGTAGTTGATATACAGATGATGTGCAAGGAAACAATGTTCTAATGAAGGTTTTGCACCATTATTATGCTCATAACGTCGTGAATTTAACATGTCTCATAACAACACTAATGGACTACCATTCAAAATGGACCACCCGTTTCATCTTTCAGACACACACAACAAATCAGAATCTATCATCATTTTATTTGTGACAAGTATACGCAAAGAAAGCTAACTTCTTCATTTGCAAAAATCAAAATCAAGTGGCACATCTTCTCATTCCAAGCTACTATGTGGCAAATACATGATAATATCAATTTGAGCAATGATGAGCATGTAATGGATTCTCGGTGACTATTCTGCCCATTTTCTGAACAGATTAAAAAGCAAAATAGTAATTTGTTTTTTTCAAAAAAAAAATTTAGTGCTCATTCCACATGTGCGTAAGGCGTAAGGCATATCAGATTGGTAAAAAAAAAGTCCAAGTATCCATTACGGAATGGAAGGCGCCCGGGCATAGGCCATTTTGCCCGGTTCAGCTTTCCAAAAAAATTTAGGCTCGGCCCCTCCAGGCCTTGCCCAAAAAATTCCGAAAATCCTTATTGGACAGGAAAGCCTGTGCCCGGCTCCTTCCAAAGTGCATAATGACTCATTGAACAAGTAGGGTTAACAAACATTTTTGGGGATTGGTCAATTGTCTTGGCATGCCACCTTGTCATTAATTCTTTCTTGGAGCAAATCTCACATCTACTAATATCTCATTGAAGGAGTAGGGTATGTAATGTATTCTCAAATGTGTTCTTGCATTTCTTGATTTTGCACTTCAGCTTGTCACTTGTTGCTTGCTCATCACACACATAACCTATAGATTTTAGAGAAACTAAGACCTAGTCCTAAGATGGACCATTTATTTAAAAGGAGAACCATAATGTGAGGTCATTTTGTTTGAAATTAACTTCTTTTTTGCAGTAATAAGTTCATAGATACTTTGAAGCTTCAAGTTCCATAATCATGAAAATTATAGATAAAGACATGATGCTTCAAATTTCATATGCATAGTCCCCTGTGAATGCCTACTGGGTGGATGTAATTGCTTCATACAAGTGAAATGGAGCTAAGTTGATCAAATTTGCACATAAGTGGAGGTCTAGTCTCAGGAACATAAGTTTATTCTGCAGCAAGTATCGCATTGAATGGCACTTGATTATGTCACTGTCAAATAACTCTTTTCGGATGGAGCTCAGCAAATAATATAAGGTTACATTGAAATATCAGATATTCTACTGTTCTTTCTGAAGGAGCTTGTAAATGACAGTGTACCCAGCCAGTGATGCTGGAAATTTTGATCAGCACCAGGCAAAGTGTCCATTGTCAACACAGACATGGCTTCATCAGCAATATTATAGCTATGCATTCATGGCTACGAAGGGTTTTGTCTGCAAGCCGTTCGGTACATCTGAGTACTAGGTAGTATATTTGGCCGTAAGGTTATATTGAGCTTGGTTCATAGCGACAAACACGTGCATGCCTGAAGACTTTGCCTTGTCTGCAGAAGTAGCCTTGATCTGGAGCACAGTGCGAATCTTCTGAGCAGATGCACAGTCCCTCGAGAGCACAGTTGTCTTTCTGTATCGAGACTCCACAGGGAGTTCTGCTGAGAATTGCATCTGTCCACTCGCTTGAGAACAGTCCTTGTGGATCGTATCGTCGCTTCACTTCCAGGAACTTGTGCAGGTTTGGGTACTTCCTGGCGACCCCTTCGAAACCCACGTTTCTGTTTTTACCCCAGTGAGGTAGGCCTTTGTATTTGAACAAGGCCATCTGTTCTATCTCCTCATAGACGTCTTCATGCAGCCTCGCGGTGGAAGCATTGTATGCCCGATAGTAATTGAAGTCTATATCGACCATGTCTTCTGTTTTCCCCAGGTAAGCACTCGATTTCTTGACGTAACGCATGAGGAAGCCGGTGTAGAGGTCTACTTCACATAAGCTTGTTGGATCCATGTCTCGGAGCTTTTTCACGTCAACTATGAAATGCTTAATCCAAGAAATTGGTATGGAGACAGTTGTTTGAAGCAGAAAAGATCCATTAAATCGGTGATCCCATGGACACACTAGTGTTAGAGGATTGGTATCCACAGCATTCTGGCAGCCTCCTGAAGTTTGTATTAGGTTTTGGTATCCAATAACTGGGTATCCTGTAAAAGCATTGGGATTGTTTCTCAATCCCATGCCTACTTTAAGGAAGGCTGCAATTTGTGTTGAAGCCATATCGCATTTGATCTGGCTATCTTTTTGTAACTCAGCTTGCGTTTCTGAACAATCTCATAGAGTAAAGAGCAGAATTCAATATTCAGATTTTGATCCTGGAGCTATATGTAACAAAACAGGAAAAGCATACACAGGAATGGAGAATTTTAAGCACCAAGACTCTACCTATATTCCTTTGTGATTCTAATAGATGGCGAGGGGTTGGTTGAAATCCAATATAGTCGTTCACTCCATCTCCAGATGTATTGACTGCAACTCGATTGTCAACACGAAAAATAGCTTCGCTCCTAGACGCGTACCAGGTTACATCTGCAAATTCATTATCAGATCCAAAAGCGACGATTCTTTCTTCTAGGTCTTCATCTGAGCTGCTAACGTATGTGAGGTTGCGTTTGAAAATAGGTTGAAGTGCGAAAGTAACCTGAGAGATAACTCCCAGCACGCCAAGAGACACTTTGGCAGCATTCAAGTCTTCGTCTTCCTCTGTGAGCTCCACGATTCTGACAAAGCCTTCATATGGTGAAGCTGGAATTATCAATCTCATGCCTACAACGTATTCATGTACAGCACTGCCTTTTCCCCAAACGGAGCTACCATGAGCACCTGTACTCAGGAGACCTCCGATAGACAAACCATCCCAGTAAGGGGAGTGAGGCAGTGCAAGCCCAAATTTGGCTATGGTATCCACAAATTCTCGGAGCTCCACGCCACTGTCAACTGTAGCAGTGAAAGAGCTGGTATTTACAATGATATTATTTGCATAGTCCCTAGTGCTAATCAACAAGCCACTGCCACCCCTCGGGCATACAAGCTTGGGTGCGCTATGCGCCAATTTGCTTACAACTTTTATATTTAATTTATTTTTAACGGCATCAGCCACGGCGCTGATGAGCTCTTCCTCTGTGCTTGGATAAACGACTTTTGCGGTCTGACAAGTGCTTCGATCAGGCCACACTCCGTAAGTACTTGAAACGATACAATTATATCCATCGGTCTTACAGTTCACAGGAGAAGGTGAAGATGAGTGTATAGTACTGATCCATGTGGCTAAGAGGCATAAGTAACAGATAAGAAAGCTCTGCAGGTACCTCATTTTGAGAACACTCATTTTTTCCATCAGAATGCCGTATACTCTACGGAATAAGGTAGATTTTGCTTCGGAGTGAGTACGAATGACAGAAGCAACACCTTTCTATGGATGATCCAAAATTTCAAGATAAGTGACTGGAATATGTGAGCAGCTGAATAATGCTTTAATAACCGAAGCTATGTCTGTCTATGGATAATCCAAATATGCCTGGAAGATTTGAGCAGTTCAAGATGTTTAAATAGCCGGAGCACAGCTCTTTCCTAGATTCATCCACGTCCCAATCCTCGTGGGGGCAGTTAAGATATATCATCCCAGCATTGCGGAGTGTCGGGGTGAGCTGCAGGAAGCTCTGATCATACTCTGAGACTATCCAGCTGCGCAAGGGAATCAGTTACTTCCATGCACTTACTTCCACTTCTAGAAGCCCAGTCTAATGCACGTCCATCACAGCCTATCTCAGTCTGTCTGATCAAAGCAACTTAAAATAAGCTGGCACTCACTCCATTACAGCCCAGATTGGCATACCTTCTCCTGTGGCCTTGCCATGATCAACTCCCATCCTCCCAGCCATGGGCTGAGGGGTAGGAACACGAGGAAGACACAGAAGGAAAAATGAGGGAGGCGAGGAATGTTTTTTCGCAGAAATCCCATCACATCAGACAGCCATAACGATGTGCCAGTGTGACCTGAGCAGATCACTACTCAAGAGAGCTCAGTCGATGATGTAGTTGCAAGGACGATTCATGGACTTTTGTGATAATGGCCGGTGGGTAAGAAGAAAAGCTGCAGTGTCTCTGTATATATGCTATATATTATATATATATATGTGTAAGAATCTTACCTTAGAGTCTTAGCTTTTCCTTCTTAGCTACGTGAGTGTATAAACGACCTTAAGAGCATATATTTCTCAAGCATATTCCAACAACTCTCTTATGCTTTTGGATTATGGATGCAGCATATATTTCTCAAGCATATTCCACCAACTCTCTTATGCTTTTGGATTATGGATGCTTTTTGGCCGATTATCTGGAGCTGGCACTAACCTTAAGAGCATTTCTCAAACAGATTCCAACACCTCTCTTATGCTTTTGCATTATCATGAGTGAGCATTAATTAACCTTAAGAGAGCATTTCTCAAACATATTCCAGCTGCAAGTTCTCTCTTATGCTCTTGGATTATGGGGAGCTGGCATGGCATGGCATCCATTGTTGCCTCATGGCTCATTACTAGTTCACATTCCATTGACTATCCACTCTTGTCCCTAAACTCTCTCTCTCTCTCTCTCTCTCTCCAACACCTCACTTTATGGCTAGCTTTCTCTCCCTAAAACCTCACACGAAAAAAACCCTAACCCTAATTAAGTTGTGCATTCAACATGAGCCACTAAAATCATGTTCTCTCTATCCCCCCCCCTCTCTCTCTTAGATTCCACACAAAAAAATTGGCACCATAGGTTTTACATTTGTAAAAATTCCTATAAAAGGCCATCTCTCCATTACAATGTTAACATTTTCTCTCTCTCTCTCTCTCTCTCTCTCTCTCTCTCTCTCTCTCTCTCTCTCTCTCTCTCTCTCTCTCTCATACTTAATATCTATACCATATATAAATGAAATATTAAGAAGCAATATTGCATTATAGAAGAGTTAAACAAGGTGGCTAATACATCACAAGAAGCTTTGCCTTATGTAGGGCATTCAAATCGATAAAATTTTAAAAAAAAGTGAAGTTTGCATTTGGAAGATATTGAAATAAATAAATAAATGAACGTATTTATATACACAAACTTACCTAAAAGTGACACCTCACCTTTTAGCAAATTGTCACAATAGCTTACCACAACCACATCAAAACTAATATATGAAGAAACATGATGTTTCTACCTACAAAGCATTTATAGCTTATGATCCAGTACGTGCAAAAATACATGTAAAGGGCCAACAGGCCTTACCTGCAGAAATACTTGTAAAGGCCAACAGATTGTCTCTGTAGAAATACACAAAAACTGCCCACAGATAGAAACCGTAAACAACCGCAACGCTCTTGCAAATATCAATGAAGTCACCACAGGCAACCGTAATGTCCTCCATACGGTCATTACGAAGTCGAAGTAAATCGAACGCAACCGCAACCGCAACGCATCAGTCAACGTTATAGTTATAAGCAAAGACCAATGACACACAACCAAACCGAAGACAACCATGAAAGCAAAGCAACGAAGGCAACGAATGCCCATTAGAGGAGTTCTAAATCCAAAAAAGACCCTTTGTAAAGATTCCTTTTATATTTTTTCTCGATTTTTTCTTACACTTGGACCAATCAAAACAATCAAATTTGAAATCTACGTAACGTAATTTTTTGAGTCTACATTTTGATTCCACACTAAAAATGGCATAACTTTCTAGTGGTAAGTCCAAATTTAGCAGAGTCTGGTGTGTTGGAAAGCGCTCAACAAGGGCTTTCCAATGATATAGTACATGACATACTTCTAAAGTACGATTAAAAAGTTATGGCAAGTCAAAAGTATTAGTGTTATAATATTTTAATAATATAAACTACATCTTGCACGAATTCTTAAAGGGTCTTTTTGGAGCTCAAAACTCCTCTAATGATTGCAACGTGCACCGTGAACCGCAACACTCCTGCCTACTGTCCATTGTGAGACTTTAGCAGACTGAAGGAAACCAAAGGTCAGCACTTACGATCAACAAGCAAATACCACAGCTCACCATGAGAAGCCGCCAAGACACCGCAAGATGAAACTTATGGTCACCTACAAAGTAGACTAAAGGCAACCGCCAAGCTGGAGCTTGTGGTCACCTACGAAGCCAACCGAAGGCAGCCCACGAAGGAAGTTGACCGAAGGCCACAGTAGAGTCAACGAATATGGTTCACAACGGTTCTCTCCTCACGACCAAAAATAACCTTCACCACCACAACACACCATAGACAAACGATTGCCATCACAGACGGCTGCAAAAACGACATATCTTCATGACCCAAGTATAGAGAAGATCAAGCGGCGTACCAAATGCACAACGAACTCCACGGATGAAGGAGACAACAAACTAGAACTTCGTTAGAACGTGCTTAAATCTGTTCTTGTAATCTGATGATTAG
The DNA here is from genome assembly GCA_029204225.1 of Diphasiastrum complanatum. NCBI lineage: Eukaryota > Viridiplantae > Streptophyta > Lycopodiopsida > Lycopodiales > Lycopodiaceae > Diphasiastrum > Diphasiastrum complanatum. The sequence continues at coordinate 52,842,376 of CM055092.1, read as the reverse complement.
CTTAAACCATTTTCCTTTGTTCCTATATAAACAGGATGAATGACAAAGAGAAGGTTGAGTCGCAAAGCATAATTGTTGTTGATGCAAGTGTCCACTAGTAAGCGGGACCAGTTCGTGAGTTGATCAGGATATGGCGAGAGAGAGAGAGAGAGAGAGAGAGAGAGAGAGAGAGAGAGAGAGAGAGAGAGAGAGAGAGAGAGAGAGAGAGAGAGAGAGAGAGAGAGAGAGAGAGAGAGAGAGAGAGAGAGAGAGAGAGAGAGAGAGAGAGAGACGTGCAAGCTAGATAGTTGCATATATAGTTCGTAACAGATAGAGATTCTCTTTCATCAACGCGTAGTGCAATATGCCAAGCAGCGCTCACATAGATCATTTGAGAATACAGATGCTATTTGCACATCTTGCCCCTTGTGTATAATCTTGAATGTCTTTATGATTGTTCATTGTCATTACACATTCAACTGTTATTATGTTTTCCACACATAGGCTCACTTCAATCAATGATGAAAAACAATATTAGATAGGTAGTGTCCATCTAAAGGCTTGGAAGAAGATATATCTTTGTTAGCAGCAGTAGAAATCTAGCTTAATCATAGAAAATCCATGATAGAGCGCATCATGTGTGAATTCAGTCAGAGTATTTCATATCTCTGCACCAGATTCCAACCGTAGTATCAGAGCATGAGGTTGAAAAGCATCTTGTCTCTTAGATTCCAATAGTGGTATCAGAGCTTGCTTGATCAAAGTATCAGAGCACCAAGATTATTAGATCAAGGTCATTCAGAACAAAGGAGCCTCATTCAAGCTGAAAAGTTGTATATTACAATGGTGTCTATAAGCAGCATTCATCAAAGATTTGCACAGTACTTCAGGCAGATTGTTCAAACTACCTAGCCTGGAAGGTGAAGACTTCACTCATCCTAAGAGGAGAAGCACTTTGCCCCTGGGTGGATAGGACTAAAGAAAAGCCAATAAATACCAGCAAGGAGCTTTGTGAACGAAATGAGAAAAACAATAAGGCAATAGCTGTTATTTTCTCTTCCATCGAAGGCAACATCATACTCAGTATTTCATCAATAGCAAATGCACGAGAACTATGGGATGTGTTGATAGCAAGGTTCGAAACCAAATCACGCAACCAAATCATGCATTTGGAAGATCAAGTTGCATACCTACACTGGGATGAAAAAGGTCTCACGAAATTCATCAAAAAGATGAAGAACCTATTTCTTTCTTTGCACAATGCTGGAACGGAGCATGCAATCAAATAAGAGAAGCAACTGATGTATCTATAACGTGCGCTACCAAGATTTTTCCAAACGACATGCACTTTGTTAGCTAAGGATCCTGCTATGACTCTTGAGAAGACAATAGCCAAGATCACAAAGGAAGTAGAATCTAGAGAGCACTACGATAATAGACAAGAGTCTGATCAAGATCTGTATAACAACAAGGATCAATGCAAGAAGAAGCCTAATGCTAAGAGGGAGTCGTCTCAAAGATCAAACCGCAATCAGCCGAAGGATGGAGACAAAGAAGGAAGATCAAAGGCACCTACCAAGAAAAAACAACAACGTGGTGACAAGAAGTTCTATGTTAGATGTAGACGCGACAGTCATACCGTTGATACATGTTGATTAAATCCAAACATTCAATGTGTACACTGTCATAAGAAGGGTCATGTAGCAGTAGACTGATTTCAGAACCCAATAAGCAAGAAGACACAGAGCAGGATGGAGCCCTCCAACAGCTCATCGTGTGTAGAGGAGCCAGAGTCCTCAAACAACCAACAATCCATCTGCTTACCTATGCACCGAAGTGTGCACCACATCTCAAGCTGATGTACAAGAAGTTATTCTTGACTCCGGTGCTACGTCACATTTTGTGACCACCAATCACATGATTGCTGATTACCGTCAGACCGATTCCTCCAGATACATTATTATGGGAGATGGATCAAGGCACCAAGTAAGTGAAATAGGCCAACTATGGCTGTATGCCAATGGCAGAAATATGAAGGTTGATGATGTGCTATATGTACCAACACTCCAAAATGATCTATTATTTGTCACAAAGTTGTTTGATGTAGGCATGAATGTTACCTTTGCAGATGACTTACCAAAGCAAACAACACTCACATAATCACACATGGAAAGTGCAAAGGCAACCTGTACCATTTGAAGATACGAGTTCCAACCCAATAGGCACACCATATTCATGACTCCAGCACAGAAGGTTATGGCATACGAACATGATGGCTCTATACAAGGCCAATCAAAATAGAGTATTTACCGGTGCAAGCATCAAATATGCAAATAGTCTAAAGTCATGTGAAGCATGTAACAAACACAATATGTCAAGAACACCCTTCACAAGAGACTCGTTCAAGACAACAGAACTCTTGGAGATGATACATTATGATATCTGTGGACCTTTCAATGTAGTCTCACTTGGAGGTTTGAAATACTACATCACATTTATTGACGACTTTAGCAAGTTTGCTACCGTAACAAATCAGAGGCACTTGACAAATTTACAAAGTTTGTAAACTAGGTCGATAAATGGACCGAGAAGGAGGTGAAGTAGCTAAGAACTGACAGAGGTGGAGAATACATCTCCAACTGATTTGTCGAGTTCTTGTGAGTGTGGAATCTTACACTTGAAGACCCGCGGCTTACACACCACAACACAACAATGTGGCAGAGAGAAGGAACCAGACACTAATGGAAGCCGCAAGATCCATCATGGCTTACTCCAAAGCATAAAAAATCTTATGGGCTAAAGCAATAGCCACAACCAACTACTTGTAGAATCGTATTGGTGAATCTAGCATTCCTAACACCACCCCACAAAAAGTATGGTGGAAGAACAAGCTTCTTATCTGGTATGTGTGCATATGCAACCGCAATGCTCCTACAAACGGTTTCAACGAATTGCATCGCAGGCAACCGTAAAGTCTTGCATACGGTCCATTATGAAGTCGAAGTAAACCGAATGCAACCGCAACGCACTGCAAGGGTCAACGTTATGGTTATAAGTGAAAACCAATGAAACACAACTGAACCGAAGGCAACCGCGAAAGCAAAGCAATGAAGGCAATGAAGTCCACCGCAATGTGCACCACGAACCGCAACACTCCAGCCTACGGTCCATTGCGAGACTTTAGCAGACCAAAGGTCAACACTTATGATCAGGAAGTGAAGACCACGACTCACAATGAGGACTATGGATCACTTAAAATTAATGCATGTGAGTTTCTACAAGCATAATCATGCTAATTCTATGTCTACAAACTATATGCAAGTTGCATTTATCAAACTAGATAATACATAACCATGTGGCTCGAGTTCTATGTAGGCCAAACTTGGCATTTTGCATTAATGAGCTACATACTTGCATGGTACAACATTTGTAGCAAGCCAAGAAATCAATATGGATTATTTTTCAATTTTAACACTCAGCCACTTGCAACATCTCTTGCATATCATGCAAGAAATCAGCAACTTTTTGGATCTATATTTTGTCTCCACATTTACCAGAGATCTAGATTGAAAGGACTGTAACTTGTAGCAGAATGTTTTCTACTATTGTATGCAAACTCAACCAGTGGGAGATAATCTTCCCAATGAGATTGCCTGTAAGAAACATATGTTCTCAAAATATCTTCCATACATTAGAGGAGTTCTAAATCCAAAAAGACCCTTTGTAAAGATTACTTATATATTTTTTTCTCAAATTTCTCTTACACATGGACCAATCAAAACACTCAAATTTGAAATCTACGTAGCGTAACTTTTTGAGTCCATATTTTGAGTCCACACTAAAAAAAAAAAAGACATAACATTTTAGTGGTAAGTCCAATCTCAACAGAGTTTAGTGCATTGGAAAGTGCTTGATGAGGGCTTTTCAATAATATGTTACATGACATACTTCTGAGCTACGATTAGAAAGTTATGGCAAGTCAAAGTGTTATAATGTTTTAATAATACAAAAGATATCTTTGCACGAATTCTTATAAGGTCTTTTTGGAGCTCAAAACTCCCCTAGTGGTTCAATTAGTCCTTCCTATCTAGCCATCTGATTTAGGATGATCAGAAGAACTTAAACTCAGGGAAGTTTCTAGTATATGGACCTATGAACTTAGGATCTCTATCACTAACAATGTCATTGGACCTATGGATCATTGGAAAGCCGTGAAGAGGATTTTGAGGTACATAAAAGGTACACCTAACCTTGGCTTGGTCTACAAAAGACAAAGTACTTTACCCAACTTACAAGGCTATGTTGACACTGATTGGGCAGGAAATGTAGATGATAGAAAGTCAACAACAGGTTATGCTTTCAATCTTTGTAGCGGTTGTTTTTCTTGGTCCAACAAGAAGCAGGACACCATTTCTCTTTCTTCTTTAGAAGCTGAATATAAAGCGTTAAGTTCTGCTACTCAGGAAGCTATTTGGCTGCGTAAGTTGTTGAGTGAGATTGGCATAAAACAGGTACATCCCACTATTATTTTCTGTGGTAGCCAAAGTGGAATACAATTGGGAAGTGAAATATCACTTTGTGCATGAAAAGCTACAATCAGAAGATATAAGTATAACACTCTGTTCCACGATGTTACAAGTTGCTGATATATTTATGAAAGCTTTAAGTAAAGAGAAGTTTCAAACTTTTAGAGCTAAACTTGGCTTAGATTTGGGTATGTAAAAAGCTTTTACTTATGATACTATCATGGAGGTATGTTCCATGAATAGAATAAACCTTAAAATAAAGAGAGACATTGATCATTGAAAGAGAGAGTTAAAATAGCAATGATTGACTTATACAGTGCTTTCTAAGTTTGACAGTACTATGTGTGCCCAATTCTAGAATTATCGGGCCATCTTTCTCTTACGAGCCCTTTGAGTGCTCTTAAGCAATTTTATCTATGTACTTGTGATTAGTGTGAATATACAACTTATGGAGAGCTATTTTTTGACGTCGTGCTATGGTGATTGATTCAGTCAGGTTTTAAATCATATTCTCAACTAAACTTCTCCAAATATGGACGAAATAGATCATTCAAAAATGTTGCTGGAGCATTTGTTAACCCGAAAGACAACACTAAAAACTCATATTGACCAAATCCAGAACGAAATTTTGTCTTTTGGACATCTTCCGATTTAATTCTTATTCAATGGTACCTTGTCTTGAAATCTATCTTGGTGCCCTTGCAATCCACACACATCCAAAAACTCCATCTTTCTTTACTTTTAGAAGAACATGAGCATCCCATGGTGATTTACTAGGTTGTATATGTCCCATCCTCAGATAATTTTCTATTTGATTTGAAATCTCTGTCTCCTCTTTTTGAGAAAACCTATAAGGTTGTCTAGAGACAGGTTGACTTCTTGGAACTAACTCAATCCTATGGTCTACTTACCTAGATGGTGGTAAACCATGAGGTAATTCCGATGGAAAAACATCCCTAAATTCATTTATGATCTGTTCTTTCATTGCTTGTTCATGATCTAAATTTACCGAGTTAAGAATTGTTGAGGATTCACAACCATTTAGATACATTTCAGGAACATCCACAACTGGAATAGCAAATATAAAAAAAACTTCATATTGTGAATAGTCCAATGCTTCTATTTCATTAACTGTAGAAATCTTATCCAATGGACGTACAAAATTACTGCCAAATAATGTAACTAGCTTATCACCCTCCTTGAAAGTGAGAATGTGCTTCTCAAAATATGATGATTCACTAAATAACCATTCATATCCCAAAATTAAATCAGTACGAGCTAGGTCTAAAACTTGAAAATTAACTAATTCTCTACATCTTTGTATCATCCTCGGGAGATTCGGGACTTCTATGTTCCAAGTCTCCAAATCTACTCCTGAAGCTAGATTAACTTTATATCTATGATTGTTGGCTTCAGTTTTCAAGCTGAGTTTCTGCACAAGATGAGAATTAATAAAAGTATGAGTTTGAACCATTGTCCAATAGAATAATCACTTCTTGATTTTTAATTATGCTAGTTAAACAAAAAAGTTCATAAGGCAAGAAAGAACATTCACACTCACATTCTGTCAGGTTAATTTCCAAAGTCTTACTATTACCCCTTGGGATCTCAATCATATGAGCCGACATTTTCTTCCTTTTTGGACAAAACTTCATCATATATTCAGGCTTTTTACAGATGAAACATAGGTTCTCTTTTTTAGCCTTTTCCCGGGACAAATTTTCTGAATCTCTTTTTCTTCAGTTTCAGGCGAAATGTGCGGATGCATTTTGAATTTCGAAAGCATATGATTCCACAGTGGTGGCATCTAGGAAGCAGTTTGCGCAAATTCCAATCGCTTTAAAAATCAAGAAGGAGAAGAAGCGCGGTCTATCAGGCATGCATGACATGCGACATTAACTTCTTCTTTTTGACTTTATAGAATTTTACGAAAATTTCAATTCTACAAAAATTGTCAACCATAAATCCTAATTTGTGTCTCAGAGCGATTCTGACATGCATGAGAGATTCACATTTGTTTTGAGTGGCTATACGCATGTGCTCTGATCACTCCATGCAAGCACAATACCACAAATCAGGAAATTGACTAGCATGCAATCAGAACAATTTCAAATTTTGCCAATTTTACTCACAAAATTGCAAACTTCAGACGACCATACCTTTGGCTAAAGGACACCAAATTAGGTGTTGTAAAGTTCAGAACATAGGGATATCTAGTGATCAAGACACTTGCCACATCAGCCTACCACCTAGGCTTCACACGTGTGAGATCAGAGTAGCCAAAAATCTGTAGTAGAGCGCACGTTTTCTAGACCAATTGATCAAAAAACATGCAAACACCTCACCAAGCCCAAAAGTGATGCTATCAATAGTCTTAAATGGTCTATTAGACTTCCATGAAGCATTCATACAGGTCCTATGAGGCAGTATGGGCTGGGAACAAATATTTTTTGATCTGTAGAAGTCAAAATAGCTTCAAACTTGATGGACATGAAGCACAAGCCACCGGCCATCAATTGTCATGTGCCAAATCTAAGCAATTAGCAATTACAATGGAAGTAAAGCTAAGAGCAAGAAAAGTACAAAGCATTCAAGATAGCATATCCATATAAAGCTAGAAACACAAGGATCTCCATAGAATCTCAATAGAAATGAAAGAAAGAGTACAATCAATGGAAATGGAGCATGGATTCATGTAGATAAGGCACATGAGACCTAGCAATGGAAATCTCCATAGCTCATATTCACAAAAAGGAAGCAAGAATTGAGCCAAAAGATTCACAAATTGATGTCTCTTGCCTAGTTATAGACAATGCTCTTACTTAACTAAACTTAACTATCTTGAGAGATAGTTAGCCCTTTCTAAGTATTATTTAAACTACATTGGGCCCTTGTTGGCCTATTATCCTTATTAATTACTTTGGAGGGCCTTAAGAGGGAACCACCTTGTTATTAAGGCTAATAGCTCCTTTTGGGCCTACAAAGCTTACAATGGATATTATATTGCCTTGAAAAGCACTGATGTACTAAAAGTACATGACACTCCCCCTACTTAAACATTTGTGTCCTCAAAAATGAAGACGCTTGTTTGATCAGCTTGATCGCCTCAGTTAAGTAGTTATGATGGAGGATGTGTCGTCGTAGAAAAATTACTGCTTTATTACAGATCCAAAGCTGTCGAGTTGAATCCATTTTGCTAGCTTAAGATTGTAATCCTTGTTCCCATGAAGAAGAAAAGATGACCGAAGAAGAGATGGATGAAACACCATATTGCTTTTTGACAATCAAATCACAATATCCTCGTTTGTCTGCTTCTTCGACATCGTAATAAATTGGATGATCTATCCAATTCCTTTAGGATTATATTTTAGCATTGCATCTGGTTGTGCTGGTCTGAAGATTTTGTCATGTTGTTGGGTAGTCACTTTGTTGTTCAATCCAAATGCTTCAATGATTACCATAAGCCTTGCATCTGAATTGCGAAGATCCTGCATGAAGGAATTATTGGCATAATCAATCCCCAACTTAGGGACTAATATGCTTTGATTGATCATCTCTGAAAATGATAAATGATATTCTGAATGGACATTCATTTCCAAAAACATCAAGTGAATGAGATGCTTGCAAAGAGTGAGGACATCTCTTTCACTCAAAGTCTCTACGAAAAATCATTCATACATTACGTCATAATGTTCAAAAATATTGATATCTCCAATAATTTGAACCACAAGCTGGAAATTGTGATATAATGGATCTTTGATTGTTTGTCCCATCTTATACTTAGGACAATTTCCAGCTTGTATAATATAAGTTTTATCACATTTCGTTGTGCACTCTATACTGAATGTGAAACATTCATATAGATCAGTTGTATCCTTGTTTGTTAATCCCATTTCACAAGATGTTTCAGACAAGTTTTCTGGTTGAATGTGATGTGATAATTCTGGTGATCTCAAGGAAGATAGTGTCCTTGAGTGTTTTGCCTCATTGACAACCTCTTTGCTTGAATTGGCCCTTCTACTGCTCAATTGAAGATCAATATTGAAAACAAGAATATTGTCCTCATAATCCTCCGCATCATGTTTGTTGTCCTCAGCTGATTTTCGATGTCCTTGCATTGACATTGTATTTGCAATTGGAATTTTCTGGGTCGATTCAAATTGGGAATTACATTTATGTTGCCGATCTTGTGTACATTCCATAGCACTGCATAAATGTTGATTGTCCATTTCCCATGAATTCAATGGGGAATCAAGAGCTGTTGATGAAGTTGGCTGATCCATCTGTTGAATAAGCTTTTCCATCATTGGTAACTACTCCTCGTCAAATTGCACTTCTAGTTCATCCTCTGATGATCTTGATGAAGAATCATCAAATTCACTTGAATTTGTTTCCTGCATTGGATCTTCCATACCAGACATTTCCTCTTGATCACTACCATTTTGATTCCTAAGGCATGATTGTAGCAAGTTTTCAATGTTGACTGTTCCTTCGGGATCAATATCAATGTGCTCTCCTTGATTTGAGTCTTGAGATTGTTCATCATCCTCAAAATGTTGGATCCTTGAAGCTTCACCACTTTGTTGGACATTTTGATGAACTAAACATTCATTGGCACACCTCTGGCTGCTATAGATTGTTGTGCTCGTTGTTCCAACGTTCCCTTGTGATTTCCAAATCTAACCAGATATCCATTATGACTATGTAATACTTGTTTTCCCTTGTCCTTTTCAATTCTTCGGACATCTTGAGAAGATGTTACATTTTGTGAGGGAGACAGTAGTTGAAACGATGTACATGGCTCATTACATCTTTGATCAGCTCCCGCAACTTTGATCAGCTAGTAGACAATCTTTTCCATTTCACCTCGTCAGCTTGCTGATCTTGTTTCATTTTTTGCAACATTCCAACTATCAGATCTTGTGTGGCCTGCAGTTTACTTAATATGTTCCCTTGTTGGTTCAAAACCTGCTGTTCTTCCATCACTTCTTCAGTAGGGCTCACTTGTCCATTGAACAATAGTAATGATGAACCACAATGGGTATGAGGAGTGGCATTATTGCTTGTACTATTCTGCATGCAACGTTGCACAAGAGATGATGATTGTTCAAGTTGGCACGTAGAACTCATATATCGCAGTGCGTGCTCATCACCTTGTGAATTGCGATGATGTTTTGATTGTCGTGAATATAGTTCATCATCACTGTCACTAATATAAAAACCACCATCAATATTAGATTGATTTGACTAGTGTAGCTCATGGTTCTTATCAGAATAGTTTTCATCATCACTCAAACAGTCCCCATATGAGTCGTGTTGCTCATATTGTTCTGAATTATTGTCATTGTGCTCCCCATACTGATAATATTGATCTGAAATACCGTCATTTTGTTCCTCATACTGATAATCACAATTTGATTGGTCATCACATTCAAATTGATTATCAAATTCCACCTCATAATCAGAATCAAAATTTATTTTGACAAATTAAGGGAGAATATGAGTCTACAAATTTATAAAGACCCTTATAAAAAAAATTGCGAAGTTTGATCTCTACAAGGAAATAAGATCTTGACAGTTTTTCCACCCACTTAGAACTCAGAGTTCTACGATGAGTAAAATTGAGAATGGAAAAACCTTGAAGTTCATATGAAACTGAGCACTTTTGCTTTTTATAGCATCAAATTTTGAGCTCAAACGGAAAAGATATGGAACTTAAAAAATAACTAATAAAAACACGTAAAATCTGACTCAAGAAAAGGGGTCTTAAAAAAAATAAATGAGAAAAAATAATAATTACAAAATTTTAATAAATTCTCAGTGCCAGACTCTTTGTTCTGATCACTTATTGTTTTTACAGCACCGGAATCCAAGTTCAAACAAAAAAGTTATGTAGAGTCAATCTCACGCTCTGATACCACTGTTGGAATCTGGTGTAGAGATATGAAACGCTTTGACTGAATCCACTGATGGGATGTCACATGATGCCCTCTATCATGGATTCCTATGATTAAATTAGTTAGAGTCTCTCAGCTGCAGGCTATTGCTGCTAACAGAGATATATTCTCTTCCAAGCCTTTAGATGGACACTGCCTATCTAATACAATTTTTCATACATTGATTAAAGCGAGCCTATGTGCGGAAAACATAATAACAGCCGAATGTGCAATGACAATGAACAAGCATAAAGACATTCAAGATTATACACAAGGGGCAAGATGTGCATATAGCATCTGTATTCTCAAATGATCTTTGTGAGCGCTGCTTGGCATATTGCACGCAACACGTTGACACAAGAGTATCTCTGTCTCTTATGAACTATATGTGCAGCTTACTAGCTTGCACGTCTCTCTCTCTCTCTCTCTCTCTCTCTCTCTCTCTCTCTCTCTCTCTCTCTCTCTCTCTCTCTCTCTCTCTCTCTCTCTCTCTCTCTCTCTCTCTCTCTCTCTCTCTCTCTCTCTCTCTCTCTCTCTCTCTCTCTCTCTCTCTCTCTCTTTATCAGGCTGAGTAACTCATGAACGGGTCTTGCTTACTAGCAGACACTTACATCAACAGCAACTATGCATCAACCTATGCTTTGAATCTCAACCTTCTCTCTATCGTTCATCCTGTTTATATAGGAACAGAGGAAAATGGTTTAAGCTAATCATCATACTACAAGAACTAGTTTAAGCACGTTCTAACGGATTCTAGTTTGTTGTCTCCTTCGTCCACAGAGTTCGTTGTGCATCTGGTACTTCGCTTGATCTTCCCTGTACTTGGGGTCATGAAGATCCGTCATTTTTATAGCCATCTTTGCAGTCGTCTGTGACTGCAATCGTTTGTCTATGGTGCATTGAGGTGGTGAAGGTTCTCTTCGGTCATGAGGAGAGAACTGTTGTGAATCGTATTCGTTGACTCTGTGATGGTCTTTGGTAAGCTTCCTTCATGGACTGCCTTTGATTGGCTTCATAGGTGACTGTAAGCTCTAGCTTGTTGGCGATTGTCTTCAGTTTACTTCGTAGGTGACCGTAAGTTTCATCTTGCGGTTGCAAGGCATGCACAAAGTTTAATGGACACATGCATGATGATTTGGACATTTCTAGTTAGAACTAGTACACTTGTAAAAAGTTGGTAGAATTTCATGCATGACAAGTGACAAATGTCACATAGACTCTAGAAGTCACTTTAGATCTCATTTTGGAATGGATAGATGTGGTTCTACCTCGAGCTACCTCAAACTCCATAAATATGTGTAGCTCTCCACACAATCAAAGAACCAAAGTTTGGTAGCTATCTCATGCCATTTTGGATCTAAACAAATATTGCTTGTTATCTCTCTAGCTTTCTCTCTCTAACTCGTGTTGAGGCTAAGCTCATACACTGAAATCTTGTACTTTTATTCATTCTTTGATTCATTGCTATTATATTCTGTTGATTAGCATGCTAGATTGTGAATTAGCCATTTCTTCTGAACTAGATCTTGTTGATCAATCTAGAATCAAGTTATAGTGCCAATCACAAAGCTTAATCAAGATCAATCACTCTTGTGGACATTCCCCACACGTGTGAATTCTGGAAATTTTGTCATGGTATCAGAGCCTCATTAAGCTTTGCATGCTAACAACTTTGATTGTACAAGAAACTGAGAGCTAAATCAAGCACAAAAGCAGTTTTGCACTTTTTCTAATCTTTCTCTGAAGTGTATTTGGATCAAATCGGACTTGAACTGAATTTTTAGACCTGAATTGAGGTAGTACGAAATTTTGGAATTTCGCACGTGTGAAAATCAGAGTTTTTTAGTCCCTTTGTTCTCCTTACTTATAGATCCAAAGATAGTAGTCTTATAGCTTGATGGAAAGCATTTGATCTGTACTTTTTATAAAAATTAAAACCAAATCAATCTGATGTGTCTAGCAAGAGTTATAAGCTCTTAAAGAGGATAGGGATAGGTCCAAAATCCGAGTGACAACATTTTGATTTGATTCAATTATACTTTGTTCTGAATCCATTGTTTTGAGCATCCAACACAAGAAACTGTAGATCAAGACTGAGGTTGAAGTATTTGAACACCCTTTGAGCCTTCTGAGTGTCAATAGTGTTTTCTTTTGGAGCATTTCACATGTGCCAAAAGTAGGATTCAAACCAGCCAAAGTGTCTCAAACCACTTTTTGTGTCTGATCTAGATAACTTGTCTTGTGGAATATTTGAGATTCATCTCAAATATAGTTGCAAGTGTTTCACATAGGAAGGTAGTTCAACCTTGAAAATACCTATAGTGAAAGAGAGCAGCAACTCTAAGTTTGATATGAACAAGCTCAAACATATCTCAATCCAATAACTAAGAAGTCTTCATTATAATGGCATCTCAGGGAGGATATCTTCTAGAAGCCAGTGAAAGACTAAACACTTCTAGCTACTCAATTTGGAGGTTAAGAATGGAGTCTGTTTTGATACTCCAGGATGTTATGGATATTGTGCTTGGTGTTGAGGAGGAGCCTCAAGCACAGGTTGAAATTCCTAAATATAAGAAGAGAGCTAGAATGGCTCTACATTTCATTAAGATGAATGTATCTAATGAAATTTTGAGAGAGATAAGATCTTGCACTACAGCCAAAGAAGCTTGGGATGCACTAAAGACCATCCATGAAGCAAAGAATACTTCTAGAATACTCACTCTTAGGAATCAAATTTTTCAAAGTTTCTAAAGAAGTGAAGAGAGTGCATCTAACTATGTTCTGAGTGTTAAAGATTTACATAGAGAGCTTTCCTGTGTTGGTGTTACCATTAACCAAGTTGAGCTAGTTCAAGTCATACTGAATGGCTTGAGAGATGACTATGATAATCTTGTTCAATCTTTTGCTATTAAGGAGAAGTTATCTAATCTAGAAACTCTCCTAGGAATTCTTATTTCTGAAGAATCTAGACAAAGATATAAACTCTCCAGGATGAACAAACTTGAACATGGTGGAAGTGACAAGGCCCTCTTTGTCAAAGGCAAGCAGAAAGGAAGAAGTAAGAACCAATTCTCTCAAGCATACAACAAAGACAAAGCCAAAGATCGAGATCAAGATGGTGAAGAGGATGAAACAACTCATCCCTCTACTCAAAAACCAAGAAGAAGAAAGTGAAGTGCCTCTTTTGTGGCAAAAAGGGGCACTATGCCTCTAATTGCTTTAAGAAGAAAAACCAACTCAAGCAAGCTAATCTCTCCAAAGAGATTGAAGAATATTCTGTTGCAAGTGATGGAGAAGGATCACTTATGGTGTCCAGTTTTTCTTCATCACCTTTCAAGAAAGATGGAGTTTGGTACATAGACAGTGGAGCCTCTTCACATATGTGCTGTTCAAAGGAGTCATTTGACTCAATCTTACCTTTCAAAGGACTCAAGAGGTCTATTTACACAGCTAATGATCATGAGTGTCCAATAGAAGGAATTGGCAACATTCCATTGAAACTTGCTTCTTCAAAAGTTCTTGCACTTTCTAATGTTCTTTTCATTCCAAAACTTACAAAGAACTTAATTAGTGTGGGAAAGTTGCTTGATAATGGTTGTGATGTAAAGTTCAACTCCAATACGTGTTTTATCAAGAGAAAAAAATGAGATCCTTGCTGATGGAACTAGATGTGGTGGAATTTTTAAGTTGAATTCTTATGAGAATGCAAACCTTTGTGAAGTTGCTTTGTTATCTAAGGAGGAGTTGTGGCATAGAACGTTGGGACATCCTAACTTTACATCTATGTCTTCTATGGTTAAGAAGGAGAAGGCTATTGGTGTTCCAAAATCTCTTTCTAAAGATTTCAAGCCTTGTGAGGCTTGTGCCATTGCAAAGTCACACAGAAAGCCATATCAGAAGTCTTTTATAAAGACTACTTATCCATTGAAACTCATACATTCAGATGTACATTTTTCCTCTTCTAAAAGTATTGGTGGTGCAACATGTTTTGTCACCTTTATTGCTGACTTTACTAGATACACTTGGTTGTATCTACTTTTTTCAAAGGCTATGGTTTTTGATCACTTTCTTATCTTCAAAGCTTATGTAGAAAAATAGTTTTCTTGCAAAGTTAAAGCTTTAAGATGTGATGGAGGAGGTGAATATATCTCCAACAAGTTTCATAATTATTGTGAAGGTGAACAAATAAAGAGAGAATTTTCTTGTGCCTATTCTCCATCCCAAAATGGAGTAGCTGAGAGGAAAAACAGATCTTTATGTGAATGTGCTAAAGCAATTCAAGTAGCAGCTTCTTTGCCTATTGAATATTGGGGTGAAGCTATAAATTGTGCAAACTATTTGTGCAATAGATTACCTCACAATGCTCTTGCTGGAAAAACACCTTTTGAAGTCTTGTTTAAGAACAAACCTAAGGTAGATTACCTTAGAGTTTTTGGTTGTACTTGCTTTGTTAATATGCCCTTGGAAACAAGGAAGAAAGATTATCCTAATTTTGTTAAAGGGATCATGGTTGGATATGCATCCAACAAGAAAGCTTACAGAATCTATGTTTCCTCTACCTCAACTACAATTGAGAGTAGAGATGTTATATTCCATGAAGATCAAAAATACATTCTTGAGAAGGTCGAGTTCAAAGATTCTCACAAAGATACTCCAATCATCACCCTTGAAGATCATCATGGAGAGATGGGGCCGAGACTTGAGGAGGAGTCACCTCGAATTTTTTCACCAAGGAGATCTCAAAGAGAAAGATCCGAGCCTAGAAGGCTTACCTATGGAGATAGAGGAAAGCAAGTGGAAATCAACTCCACTAATTGTGCCTATTTTATTTCTCATGAGGAGCCGAAGGATGTATATGATGCTATCAACTCAAAGGAATGGTACCTTGCCATGAAGGAGGAATATGATGCTTTGATGGCCAATAATACATGGGAGCTTGTAAATCTTCCATCCAACAAGCATACCATTGGTTGCAAATGGATTTTTCGAGTCAAGTATAATCAAGATGGCACAATCAACAAGTACAAGACTAGGCTTTGTGCTAAAGGCTTTTCTCAAGTATATGGACTTGATTATGAAGAGACCTTTGCCCCAGTTGCAAAGATGGTGTCAATTAGAATCATTATTTCTCTTGCTTGTTTTTTCAATTGGCAAATTCTTCAACTAGATGTTTCTAATGCATTTCTAAATGGCTATCTAGAAGAAGAAATCTATATGGATCAACCTATTGGGTTCATCCATGATAAAGGAAAAGTTTGCTTGCTCTTCAAAAGTTTATATGGATTAAAGCAAGCTTCAAGGTCATGGTATTCTCAACTTAACACCTTTCTTGAGTCACTAGGATGTAATCTTAGTAACTATGATCATTCCTTATATGTCAAGTTTTTTTTTATTGTCATCCTTCTTATTTATGTTGATGATATCATCCTGACAGGAAGTTGTATCAAGTTAGTTGAGGAAACCAAGATTGCACTTGGAAAAGAGTTCAAGATGCAAGATCTTGAAAAAATTCACTATATTCTAGGATTATAGATTGACTTCTTAAAGATAAAGCTTTGTATGTCAATCTAAGTATGCTCTTTCAATGTTAAAAAAGTTCAATATGTTGAATTGTAAGAGTATAGAAACACCTATGGAGCAAAATGTAGAGGACTCTAACAAAGGTAAAGAAAGATCCTTCGAGGACATCACACTTTTTAGAAGTCTTATAGGCTCCTTAATTTGGCTCACAATAACTAGACCTGACATAAGCTTTAGTGTTCATAAGTTGAGCCAGGCTATGCAAAATCCTTCAGTTTATCATTGGAAAAAGGCCAAGAGAATGCTTAGATATATATCTTCAACTTTTGATTTTGGTTTATTGTATAAAAGTGAATATCTTTTTATTATTGGTTATTCTGACTCGGATTTTGCAAATGATAGAGCAGATCAAAAATCTACAAGTGCTTATGTCATATATCCTAGAGGTAACTTGATATCTTGGCTTTCCAAAAAGCAAGATATTGTATCACTCTCATCATGTGAAGTTGAGTACAAGGCGCTCACTACAACAACTAAGGAAGTGCTTTGGATCAAGAGGTTACTAGTGGAGCTAAAGATAATTATGGAAGAAGATATACCTATGATCATGTGTGACAACATTTCAGCTCAAGCCATTGCCAACAACCCAATATTCCATGCAAGGAGCAAGCATATCGAAGTTGCACATCACTTCGTGAGAGAGAAGTTCATTGGAGGTGAAATCAAATTGGAGCACATCGACACATCATCTTGCATTGCTGATATGCTCACCAAACCTTTGAGCAAAAGTTCCTTCAACAAGCATCGAGCCAACCTTGGAGTTATACCAAGATCCATGTTCAAATCAATATAGATCATTTTTAGGAGGAGTATTAAAATTGAAAAATAATCCATATTTATTTCTTGGCTTGCTACAAATGTTGTACCATGCAAGTATGTAGCTCATTAATGCAAAATGCCAAGTTTGGCCTACATAGAACTCGAGCTACATGGTTATGTATTATCTAGTTTGATAAATGCAACTTGCATATAGTTTGTAGACATAGAATTAGCATGATTATGCTTGTAGAAACTCCTGGCAACTCACATGCATTATTTGTAAGTGATCCATAGTGACATGCAAGGCATGCACAAAGTTTAATGGACACATGCATGATGATTTGGACATTTCTAGTTAGAACTAGTACACTTGTAAAAAGTTGGTAGAATTTCATGCATGACAAGTGACAAATGTCACATAGACCCTAGATGTCATTTTAGATGTCATTTTGGAATGGATAGATGTGGTTCTGCCTCGAGCTACCTCAAACTCCATAAATATGCGTAGCTCTCCACACAATCAATGATGAAGAACCAAAGTTTTGTAGCTATCTCATGCCATTTTGGATCTAAACAAATATTGCTTGTTATCTCTCTAGATTTCTCTCTCTAACTCGTGTTGAGGCTAATGCTCATACACTGAAATCTTGTACTTTTATTCATTCTTTGATTGATTGCTATTATATTTTGTTGATTAGCATGCTAGATTGTGAATTAGCCATTTCTTCTGAACTAGATATTGTTGATCAATCTAGAATCAGGTTATAGTGCCAACCACAAAGCCTAATCAAGATCAATCACTCCTGTGGACATTTCCCACATGTGTGAATTCTAGAAATTTTGTCACTAAGGATACTATCTAAAGTGCTCAGGATAGAAATAAGCACTATGTTGATGTTAAGATATCTCCCAAAGATTTTAAAGTTGATGACTGGGTAAATCTTAGGATTCCAAAAGATTCTAAGATGTTACATATAGGGAAGCATTACAAACTGTCTACCCATTTTTCTGGACCGTTCAAGATTGTGCATAGAATTGGTTCTTTGGCATATGAACTCGATCTTCAAGGAAAATTGGTTGCACACCCAATATTTCATGTAAGTCATTTAAGACTAAGTTTACATGAAGGTCATACAATTGGATTGGATGAGAATTTATCCCAATTGGAAGATTTGTCGCTTAGTGTACCTTTGGAACCTGTGGATCTATTGATGACTAGGCACTTTCACACGTGCCAAACCAGCCGAGTCAGCTGCAAATCGAGCTCCCACTCGTATATATAGAGCCACATTTGGCCATAATGATAAATGAATTGAGATCTTGATTTTGGAGGCATATCTTGAATTAGTTCAATGCTAGTCTTGATGTTTTATGATTTCTTACCATTCTAACTGTTAGTACTTCATTCTCTATCTGTAGGCCATATAGGTAAATAAAGTCTTCACACGTGTGAAACCAGTAGGCCTTATTTTTTTATCATTATTGATAGTTCTTGTTAGATTTTTTTTATGGAAAATTGATCTAAAGTACACTAATCTTGTGGAGATTGGTAGATCGATTGAATCTAACACCCAATCTCTCTTGTAGATTTGTTTGTGATCCATTCTCGGTCCTCATTTTCTATATTTTCACAAAGATACATTGCTTTGATCCACTCCTCTTTGTGTTTTGCTTCATCTACATATGTAGATTCGTCAGAAGAGGTTAGGAAAGCATAGTTTGTACCACCAATAACTTGCTTACCCTTTTTATCATAAGTGAGCCTGAAAGGTTGTTGCCTTTGCCTTGATGTCCTCCTTGGATTTTGACTTGAAGAAGGCTCTTCACCATCAACATCCAAAGTATCATCAACATCAAGAATGTTAGATCCAATAACCACATCACCACTTGAAGAAAACTTTGGAATATCTGTCTCATAAAAAATGACATCTCTTCCAATGACCACTTTCTTAGTTGAAGGAATATAGACTTTGTAAGCTTTGCTCACCTCACTATAACCAACAAATATACCTTTTCTTAAAGATGGTTCCTCCTTTGTCTAATCATCAAGAGTAATGTTGATATAGCAAACGCATGCAAAAGTTTGAAAAACTTGACACTCGGCCTTCTACCAAACAAGACCTCAAATGGTGTTTTCGCATCCAATACAACACTCGGCCATCTATTTCATAGAAAATTGGCACACAACAAAGCTTTATCCCAAAAAGGTTTAGGAAGCTTTGCACCTAACCTCGTTGCTTTGGCTCCTTCACATAAGGTTCTATTCTTCCTCTCGGCCACTCCATTTTGTTGAGGTGTCCTTGGACTTGTGTACTCCCTCTTGATCCCATTTGCATCACAAAATGCTTTGAACTTGGTAGAAATGTACTCACCACCATTTTTCTCCTCAAGCACTTGATCTTGGTAGAAAATTGGACCTGCTTTGAGATCTTGAACTTGACAAAGATATCAAACACCTCATCTTTGCTCTTTAGTAGATACACCCAACAAAATCTACTAAAATCATCAATAAATGTCACATACATCTTAGCACGCCATTGTGAATTGTAGACACACCATGAATATCCGAATTCACAACTTGAAAAGGCTTACTTGATCTTGATGTAGATCTCTTGTAAGGTAACCTATGTGACTTTGATAAAGCACATTGCTCACAAACATGATTCATGCTAGTTAGAGATTTGGGAAGACCAAAAACAGCTTTTCTCTTTGCCATCATTTCCAATGACTTGTAGCTGAGATGCCCCAATCTCTTGTGACATACCTCTTGCATTGCCAATTTCTCCTTTTCCATACATCCAACTTGGTTAGCAACAACACAAGCATCAAGTTTGAACAACTTACATTCTCTCTTCCCTTTTGCAATCAATTCTCTTTCCTTCTTGATCAAGCAAGCATCACCATCAAACTCCACCTTGAATCTCTTGTCACACTAAGAAGGTTCTTAGTGATAGATGGAATGAACAAAACATCTTTCAAATTCACATTCCTATTGGTAGAGAGAGAGAGAGAGAGAGAGAGAGAGAGAGAGAGAGAGAGAGAGAGAGAGAGAGAGAGAGAGAGAGAGAGAGAGAGAGAGAGAGAGAGAGAGAGAGAGAGAGAGAGAGAGAGAGAGAGAGAGAGAGAGAGAGAGAACCAAGAGAGTTTTATTAGAATGAGAATGGAAGATGATACAATACAAAAAAAATGGCTCCCTCTTATAGATTTTAGAGGTGAGCTTCCTTCACTCTCATTGGCCACTTCATTGGGGCAAGGATTCTAATCCAAGCCTTTAAAATAAACACAACTTAAATCTATTGGTGCTAAGAAAGCACAAGGGCACTCACATGATTCATGTGAGTTTTAAGTTGGACACTTTTAGCTTTTTTATTTGCAACTTAACTTAGGACCTCTAATGTCATTTTAGAGTTTTAAGCCCCTAGTCTCTTATTCCTAGGAATTACAACTTGCTACTTGTGCTGGGTTGGGCTTACACACGCAGGATGCTAGTGCCCTCGCACTTATTACCCTACTTACAATGTACTATGAGGGGGCCCACTAGGTAAGGCTTGGCCAACAGTATTTTAAGTGGTGGGACCCACTTGTTTATTACTGTGCTAGAAATACCCACAACAGGGTCACGGCCCAAAGTAGTGCTGGTCCCTCGGCACTAGGCTGGAACTGTCATGAAGGGGTGTAGTTGTCAGTTCTTTTATTGCTGGGACATGGCTGCTTTAGGAAAAGCATGGATAGAATTTGCTTACGTAAAACCTGAGGCTTTATTAGTGGATTATCAACAAGAACTGGGACTTGCAGATTTTCAATAATACCCATAAGGGTCTGGTGGCCATTCCGGATAACCTTGTTCATCAACAATTGGGTAGTTGAGGCATTTTATCAGAGTATCCCAGGATAAAAGTGGATCCTCATAGATTGGCGCAACTAGTCCCAGATCATGGACTCCCCCAAATCATAATGTGGATATGACATTCTTGCTTGACTCTCTTGTCTGTCCAGGTATTCATGGTATGCCATAACTTGAAGACTTTCCTCAACAGTCAATATCAAAGATTTAGGACAAGGCATTGTCATTGTAGGTGCTGGTGCTTACTGTACTGGAAGCCTATTTGGGCTTGGATTCCCTGGATTTGGCCTTTGAAGAATGGATATACCCAAATTTGGTGTTGGTTTGGACTGCTGCATTATGGAACAATGAGACTTTGGTTGAATCTTGCTTGTTAAGGGACAATCATCAACTTTAGTCTTCCCTTGGTCATTTCACTTCTCCGTTGAAGGCTGCGTGATGGCACTTTTCCTTGGATCTTGTGCTGAATTGCCTTCAAGTTGCCCTGTTGACGCTAGTCCTCTTTGTACTTCATCACTAAGAATTCTATGCAGTGATTGCGCCAAGAGACTTGGTAAAATCCGTTGGACTTCATCGGATGCCAATTTCTTGACTTCCTCAGTTACCATTGGCGTGATGGATTCTACCATGTTCTAGGCCATTTTTTGCTCTTGGGAACCTTCACAGGGACACTTTTTTGGAGATCTAACTCTCACAGACTTCTTTGTTTCCTTGTCTCAGTGAGATGGAACTTCGGAGAGCTCTGCGAAGGTTAGTTTTGAGTTTTGAATTTTTTTATTTATTTTTCCAAAGGATTTTTGAATTTTTCTCTGTTTTTTCAAAATCTATTGGGAAGTAACCTTCACAGGCTTCTATGTAGGTCTGGAACAGTACCCTGGAGCTGCTGCCAGTCATGCAAAGGTTAGTTCTTGCTGGTTTTTGAGAAATCAAAATCTGATGGGATTTTGGCTCTCTTTTTCCCTCCAAAAATAGATTTTGAGCTTTTTTTTTTTTTTTTTTTTTTCTGATTTTTATGGATTTTATGGATTAACGAAGGGATTGGATGCTTGGATCTAATCGTCCCAACCCACAATCTCTCCCTACAGTGCAAACAAACAAAAAAATCATGAAAAAATGGCAAAAACTAACACTACTCACACTATTCTACCCTAAAAATTCGATTTTTTTGATGAAAAAAATTCATGAGAGAGAAGAAAGAGAGAGATAGAGGAAAAGAGAAAGAGAGTGAGAAAGCTATGTAGCAAAACGAGTGTGTGGCGCTCCCCGGCAACGGCGCCACTGTTGTGTCATCGATGTAGCATAGGGGTCCGTCGCTGGGAGCGGCAACCTCACCTTCACCTGCATAGCAAGAAGAAAGAGGGAGAGGAGAGAGAGGAGAAAGAGAGTGGAGAGAGAAAGAGAGAGAATGCCTAGGTTGAGAAAGGCTGTGGGGGCGCGAGCGCCTACCCAAAGCTATTCTATCCCAACGTAGAGAGAGAGAGAGAGAGAGAGAGAGAGAGAGAGAGAGAGAGAGAGAGAGAGAGAGAGAGAGAGAGAGAGAGAGAGAGAGAGAGAGAGAGAGAGAGAGAGAGAGAGAGAGAGAGAGAGAGAGATGGAGAAACCAAGAGAGTTTTATTAGAATGAGAATGGAAGATGATACAATACAAAGGAAATGGCTCTCTTATATAGATTTTAGAGGTGAGCGTCCTTCACTCTCATTGGCCACTTCATTGGGGCAAGGATTCTAATCCAAGCCTTTAAAATAATTACAACTTAAATCTATTGGTGCTAAGAAAGCACAAGGGCACTCACATGATTCATGTGAGTTTTAAGTTGGACCCTTTTAGCTTTTTTATTTGCAACTTGACTTAGGACCTCTAATGTCATTTTAGAGTTTTAAGCCCCTAGTCTCTTATTCCTAGGAATTACAACTTGCTACTTGTGCTGGGTTGGGCTTACATGCGCATGATGCCAGTGCCCTTGCACTTATTACTCTACTTACAATGTATTGTGGCGGGGCCCACTAGGTAAGGCTTGGCCAACAATATTCTAAGTGGTGGGACCCACTTGTTTATTATTGTGCAGGAAATACCCACAACACTCTCACCCTGATTTCTCTTCTTCGTGAAGCAATCACTAGCAAAATTTGCTTTGACTCCACAATAGAATTTCTTTAGCTTAGATCTATCTTTCTTCTTGCCAACAAAAGTAGAAGACTCACCTTGATCTTGTCCTTTTGACCAATTGCTTTTTCCCTTGCCCTTGAACTTGCCTTTTGAGAATATAGCTTCCTCCTCTATCCACCATGTATCTTCTCCCTTGAAACTTGATGAAGAAAAGCTTGACATCATTAGTGAGTCCTCATGTGGACTCTCTTCCTCCTCTTGGCTGATGTTTGCTTGTCCTTGTGCTTGCTTCTTCTTGAATCATTCCAAGGCATAGTGCCCCATCTTATCAAATTAGTATCTTGGATTTGTCCTTCTTGGTGTTTCTTGGAGTTGAACTTGAAGATCCATCTTGATCCTCAATCTTTGCTTGGTTATCCTTGAATGTAGCTCCCTTGCTCTTGGCTTTTCCCTTGCAGATCTTGATTAAGAGTGCTTGATCATCTCCATCATGGATAGAAGCCTATTCATCCTTGCATTGAAGTGTTGTCTCCTATTATCCTCAGCCATGAGGACACCTTGGAGGTCTTCAAGTGATGGCAACTTGCTCATTATGGCATATCCTTGCACCAAGTTAGAGAAATCTATACAAAGGCCATTCAAGATTAGTTGTACAAGATCATCTTCCTTTATAAATTCTCCTATAAAGGAAAGCTCTTTGATTAGCTCCTTGATCCTCAGAACATATGAATGAGCACTCTATCCCTTCTTTTGGTAGCTTTGAAAGATTTGATACTTCAAGGCAAGCACCCTTGTAGTGTTCTTTGACTCAAAGGCCTTTTGAAGGGACTCCCAAGCCTCTTGGGTAGAGGTACACTCTCCTACTTCCTTTAGGAGTTCATTGGCTACATTCATTTTTATACAATGAAGAGCTAGTTTGCACCTCTTCTTGTATTTAGTGGATTCTTGAGGGTGGATAGGCTCATCCTCCTCCACACTCACTATGTCCATCAAATCTTGCATTACAAGGATTGATTCCAATCTTAGTTTCCAAATCTGTCTCTAAGTTGAAATTTCATGTTGGCCTCAAAATTGCCAAAATATCTCAACTAAACTAGTTGAATTTTTCACACATTATACAAACCTTTACATTCTAGGATAGAAAATCCCATGAAAAAATTTGAACCCACTTCATGGATAGTATTTTGACAAATCCCAAAAAAAATAAGAACCTTAGGCAAGATAAGATTAGAGTTGCATGCTTGTTTGAGAATAAGCATGCATGCATGTAAACTGATACTAGTATAGTTTTCTTGAGTTGCATGGTTGCATGCAAAGCTTCATGTCTTGTTCTCATTATGAGTTTGTGACTGTGCATTTTTTCTTGAGATCAACAATAATGTTAGTCTCAATTCAAGTTTAGTTTTTTTCTAAAAGAAAGTTGCGTTAATTGCCATGAGAGAATGCATGCTCGTATTTTACACCAAGCATGTGAGAAAGCACGTGTGTTTACGTGTCTATCTTTATGTGTACGCTCACATACTTCTTGACTTAGTCACCTAATGTCATTGAGCATAAGAGGGTCTAAAGTTCACCTATATCTCTGAAAAAATGTAGATAACCATGTAGTTGAGAAAGTCAAACCAAGGAGTGTAAATTCTTCCTATTTAGAATTCAATATGTGCCTACCATTTATAATCATATGATGCAGTATTATATTATGGAGATGTGATTCATGTGCTCCTAAATTCTAGACATCATTTTGTTCTTTTCTCACTAGTGTGGAAGTTCCATTCGATGTGATGTAAGTTTCTTGTCACAACATATTAAAGTAGCTTAAATTGCAACATTTGTGCATGTGACCAACCTTTTTATATGTGCATAGAGTCTATGAAACTTCGTAAAGTGACATAAAAACTCTATATTACACTTCAACCATAGAACATATCATAATTTTAAAAGGACAAAGGCTTTACACTACTCACAATAAATAAGTCCTTGTTCAAAGTTATGCAAAAATGTAATCTATAATATGAAAATCTAGCAAAGTCAACCTAGCCACGAATGGAGGTGGCAGACATCATCAATCTAAAAATTAGATCTTTTGCATGCATCTTCTGAAGTTATAATTAGATAAATGTTGAAATTTAATGTACTTATCATGCATGTTAAATTTTTAGCTAAGCTTTCGATAAGTGCTAGTTATGTATGAAAAAGAAATATAACCTTCAAGAAACATTGTGCAGTTGAGTTGAGCAAAAAGTGTGCAAAGATATGTAGGCAATGAGAAAATGATCAACAAAAATGTAAAGAACAATAAATATGTAATCAATAGTGGAACACAAAGGCATCAACCTACAATTGTAGGTGAGTAAGTCAATAAAAAAGGTGTCATTGTTGAGCACAAGATATGATTCCCAAAGAAAATAGTTTTTCAATCACTAACAAATTGGTATATAAAAGTCCAAAATACCAAAACATGATACCTAGTGGGGAAAGAAGGTCAGAATGACAACTCAAAGAATTGTACATCACTTTGAGTAGCATAAGCGAGCTTGGAGCATTTTCTACTTAATGATGGCTTCATAGCTCCATGCAAAACAAGTCATGGATATCATGATTGTCATGCATGCAAATTTCGCACTTTTCAACTTGCATCTATCTATGATGAAAATCTGTTTTTTATAATCTAACAAGAACCACCACATAGAGGAACCTTTCCAGTTGACCTTACTATTCAATAAAAGGCATAGTTCCATCCATAAGATATATGCTAATTAGTAGCACAAAACATATTCATCTTCTAGTCTAGTTCAATTTGCCAAACCTCCTACCTATGCTTCCACAAGGGATGTCCTCTTGGGAGAAAAAAATATCTATTTGTCTCTCAAAGGGTTTTTATATTTTGCAATATGTTGTAGTCTCCCGAGAGCATTACGGTCATATTACCCTCTTTTATGTTAGAACAAAAAGTATTCCCTCAAAGCTTTGAATTTGGTCTCTAAACAAAAGAAAAAGTACCTTGTGCATCAAGGACCAATGCGTGGTGCACTAGTTGTGGTAAAGAGGGACACAACCAAGTTGAATGTCCTTGTACTAGATGAGTATCATTGGTTGAAAAATCAACAATCATACTGCCCTCAAAGCTTATAATTTGATCTCTAAACAAAAGAGAAAAGTACCTTTTGCATCAAGGACTAATGTATAGTGCACTAGTTGTGGTAAAGAGGGACACAACCAAGCTGAGTGTCCTTGAGAAGAGTATAATTGGTTGAAATATTGATAATCAATGATAGGGGTATAGTGTTCTATTATGTCCAAGTAGAGACAAAAGATAAAATTCACAAGATTCAAATTACTCATCTAAGACCTTCACCTTAAATTTGTAGCACCCTACCAAACAAGTCCTTTTGTTAAAGAGATATGCTCCATTACAACAATGACTAGTCCACCTCAAAAGAGATATTTGCTCACTAATCTCCAAGGAGTAAAAGAATGGCTATTAGCTTGTAAAACTGCACATAGTCAGAATGCTACCTTACATATAGGCATACTTGAGAATGTTACAATTCATATAGGATATGGAACATTTTTATAAATTTTATCATGTGATCAAACTAGTTTTAATACCTTTCTCTCCATTGTTGATAGGAAGACTTGATTATATAGAGTATGGAACTTATTAGAAGAAGAAAAAAGCCATCTCCATTTCAAGAAGAAAATTGGAAAACAATGATCATAAGAAAATCTTGTGGTTTCTTGGGAGAGGGATCATTTTAAAGGAGAGATTTTGTCAACTGACATAAATTTTAACTTTTGACCTGATGATCTTTAGTTGAAAGTATATAAATCTTTAAATCGGTTTAGTTGATTTATAATATTCATGTTGGAAATCTAATTCCACTTCAACCATTCAATCTAGTTGCCATTATATTAGCTACCAGCTATTTCTTTCAGGTATTTACGTTAGTGTCCCTGACTTGGTTATTTACACAGGAACCTGGTACAGAGAAAAACTTGCAGATTTACACACAAGTTCAAAGATAGGGTTCGCGACACTATTGCAAGGTCTACCGAATAAGTAGATTCATTCGATAGTTCAACTATTAATCGATAGTACCCCTTCCCAGTCTCATGACTCGAACACTCCGAACTATCGAGCACTCTTCGGAAGACGTCTGAACCTAATGACAAAACTAATGTCTCAAACTATTGTTAGTGCTATCGGGTCTTCGTTCTCACTTTACTCTTTGAACAGTCCAAGATTGGTGTGTTATAGAGTAAGTACATTGTGTACATAAATAGAGTCAGATTCACATTTTAAATAAGCTAGACACAGATGTTTTTTCAGCTTACTACAGAACATTTATTGAATGTCTTTTTGTTATCAGACAATCTACTTGATCTATCTAATCAGGACTATCGAGCCAATGACATTCTAACTATTTACCCTAGCTTTATCATTCAATTTTAAATTGATCTTCTAGGCTTGTATAGTAATTTCTTTTACATCAATCTCATGTAAATTCATGCACCTTAATCATACTCTGAATTCTTTGAATTTTTGTATAATGTGTGAATGATAATTATTGTTTCTACTTTTCTATTTGTGAATCAAATGCTTTTTAATCTCCTTATGTGTCATATCAAATGAGTCGAAGAACAGAATCATAGTTGTCCTTGACGCCTCCGAATCTATATCTATGGTTGTCTTTGACACCTATTGATTTTTCTACCGTCACACAAAGATTATCAAACCAGGATAACTTATTCTGCTTTCAACAACAGGTTACAAAACCCGTGGAGCAGAGAATTCTTTGATGAAATAGTTTAATGTTGAAGCTCTACACTCCCGAATCATTCCTAAGGGGGAGTGATGGAAGCAAACTATATTTTTCAGCATACAGTTTGTCAACACAATTTTTCGTATCTTTTCTGTAGTACAGATCCACATTAAGGAGGACTGTTGGAATTTTCCTTTAATTCAATTGGTAATGAAGATCTATTCATTACCTTCTTGCAGAACTGTTGGCAAAACAGTCTGCATTTTTTGCTCTTTCAAGATCAAACCATGTAAGTAGGCTAATTTTACTGCTCTGATTCCATTTATGCCCTCTACAAAGGTTGGTTTGTTGATCTTGATGCTCTACGAAGGTTGCAAAGATTTTGCCTTTCTGAACCCTCGCAGACACTCAAATTTGATGATTTGTCCATCAGTAACTCTTGCAGAGATTTCCATAGATGCATCTTTGTCAAATTTGGTGACTATTAAAGTTTCAAGAATTAGTTCCCAAGGGATCTCAAAAAATAATGAGAAAAGTGCTCTTCTTCAATGTTTTTTGATGAGATCTTGAGATTATCTGATTCTTAACTCTTGCATACTAGTATTCCACTACATCCAGGTTAAAATGGAGAGTAATTAAAGAATTTTGATGTACATTTGGTAGCAGATCAATGAATTTAAGTGAATTTTGTCTTTATTTTGCTACGTTTTCTTGAGATCGATGTCTCTAATTTGCAAGAATGGAGGCTTTTGATGTAGTCTGATGATCTTCTTCTCTATTCATCCTATCTGGATCTAGATCTTACTTGCATATTGTCGGATGTTGTTGGATCTTACCAGATCTTGATGGATCTGGCTCAATCTGACTAGATTTTTTCAGATTTGGCTGTGAGCACAACTAGTAAGCTTGTTTCACAAAGTTTATGCAGTGCTTTATGGCGTAATTGTAGAGATTTGGATTCATCAAGGCGTTGCGTTGTGGCGATCCTTAATGAAGGGACCAAAAACTCTACTGGAATTATTGCATCCTGACCATAGACTAGCTGAAATGGCATTTGATCAGTGCTTCCTTTGTAAGTTGTTATGAATGTCCACAGAGCAGCTTGCAACTTGTGCTCCCAATCAGATCTGCTAGCTTCAACTGTTTTTGTGATTACGCTAGACAAGATCTTGTTGGATGATTCGGCCTGTCCATTACCGTGGGGATAATAAGACGTGCTGAATCTATGGATCACGAAGAATTCCTCCAATAGGACTTTGATGGTCTTATTGTCAAAATGGCTTTCCCGATCACTAAATATTTCCACCAGACATCCAAAGAACACAATGATATTCTCATACAAAAACTTGACAGTTGCTCGAGCATTAGCTGTTCGCATTGCCTTGACTTCGACCCACTTGGTGAGGTAGTCTGTGGCCACGATAATATATCGGGCTTGTGAGCTTCTTGTAGTAGGATGAATTGGACCGATGTAGTCCAATCTCCACTTCTCAAATGGTGCTTGAGCTAGAACTGGATGTAAAGGATCATAGTTCAGCCTTGTTGGCCTCCTAGCTCTTTGGCACACATCGCACTTCTTCAAGTATTCATCCATATCCTTATGAATTGTTGGCCACCAGCATCCTGATTGTAGAATCTTGTGAACTATAATGTCGGATATAAAATGACCACCACTCATACCTTCATGCGAAATTGAAATAATTTGGGTGGCCTCGTGTGGAAGAATATATTTACGAAGAATACCATCTGGCCTCTTCGATACAATTGGCCGGCAATGAACTGATAAGATCTTGCTTTTAGTATTAGTTTTTGTTGTTCTGCCCTGGATAAAGATTTATCTGGTTGGCCCCACATTAAATATTCAACTATATGTGTAGCCCATTCGGGTATGATGTCAATGTAAAATAAGGCAGCATCAGGTAGCTCATTGTCAAGTAGGGCATCAGTTTCCTTCCCCTTGATTCGTGACACATAATTTGCCATGTAATGCTGCTTTTCCTTGCAAATTACTATTCGAAAATCAAACTCCAACAACAGAAGTAACCATCGGGTGATTCTCCCTATGTTGCAAGTTTTATTAACAAGATATATCAAGGGTTGATGGTCCGTATAAAAGGAAAATGTGTGGCCATCAAATAATGTCAAAATTTCTTAACCGCGTAAATCATAGCCAGTGCCTCTCATTCTGTTGTTGAATAATTCATCTCTGAGTCACTGAGCTATCGGCTTGCAAATCGGATTGAAAAATCATTTTTGTGTTCTCCTGGCTGACAGCTCTTACTGCATACTTTGATTCATCCATATGCATGTGAAACTCTATGGACCAATTGGGTGGCCGTAATATTGGTGCTAAGACCAATGCATTTTTAAGCTTCTGAAAAGCTTGTAGGGCTTCCTCTGTCCAACGTGGTTCTGTTGTGAGTTTGTAAATTGGTCGTGCTAACTCCGCAAAGTCTAAAGTGAAGATTTTGTAATAGTTAGCGTGACCCATGAAAATGTAGACTCCGCGGATCGTTCCTGGTGGTGGCAGATCAACAATGATCCTTATCTTTGACAAGTCCATGGCAATCCTGTGTCTGGATACTATATGGCCAAGAATTAGGCCAAGCGTCATCCAAAACTGACATTTTTCTGGGTTCAAGGATATCTGATACTTGTGGCACCTTCTCCAGATTAGATAAATGCTCTGACTTAGGTCCGTGCACGCACAAATCATCCAAGAAAATCTCCAAAAAATTTTGTAGATATTCTTTGAATGTCGCCTACGTAACTCATTGAAAGATAATTGGGGCATTGCAAAGTCCAAACAGCATCACCTTGTAGGCATAGGTTCTTCATTATGTGGTGAATGTTGTCTTGTGTTGATCTTGCGGCACTATTTTCACCTAATTGTAGCTGCTGAACCCGTCCAGGAAACTGTAGGCTTCTGTTGCTGCTACTTTGTCTAGAACACTTTTCGTAAATGGTAAAGAAAAATGATCCTTCTTGGTGACTACATATAACGCTTTCAGGTTGACACAGATCCGCATTTTGCCATTCTTCTTAGGTACTATGACTATTGATGACACTCATTCTGTGTGCTCGATTTCATAAATGAAATCAACATCTAGCAGTTTCTGCAACTCTTGCTCGATCAACTCTATGTAGTTTGGGTTGCAACGATAGTAACAGCTCACCTTGGGGACGACTCCATCCACCAAGGATAGTATGTTGGACTACGGTTGGTGGGATTCCCTTCATATCATTGTAATTCCACGCGAAACAATCCTTGTATTCCACCAACAATGAACATGGTCTTTTGCATTGAGTGGGCGTTAACTATTCTCTCACATGCACGATCTTTTCTTCTTCACTTGGCTCAACTAAATTCATAGGTTGTGTTCGCACAGGTCCTTCAAAGATCTGTTCCGATGGTTCCTGACTTTGATCATGATCTCATTGAGCTTGCGGCATCATGATTACTACGTCATCTAGGATATAGTTCTTGAAGGTCTCAGACATCTCATAAACTGGCGTTCGGCAGGATTTCTCCTTCAGCATATTGATCTTATCTTTGCGTGTAGCCCTTTGCGACAAGCCTTGCCTTGTAGCGGCTAATGGTGCCATCTGATTTCATCTTCTTGTATACCCACTTGCAGTCGACTATATTTCTGTTTTCTGGTAGTGGCTCTAGTGTCCATGCCTCATTTCGCCTCATTGACTTGATCTCCTCTGACATTGCCTGCTTCCAAAATTCTCCCTTTGGACTCTAGATAGCTTCTTGATATGTTGTTGGCTCTTCAGTGAAGCTGCAGTACTCAAATTGCGTTTCTTCACTCCACTGAAGATTGTTAGAGTAATGGTCTAGAGGTCTTCTTTTCCTTGTTGACCTTCTAAGTTTGTTTCGTCACTGCTCGAACGTTTTTTGTTCGTGGATTTGATCTTCTACTTTCTGCTGCTCTGGAGTCTGTGGCTCTAATTCTAATTTGATGTTTGTCCTCGATCTCCCTCTTGAATTGGCAATAGTGTGAAGATCTCATGGCCTCTTTCGTCTTTTAGTCCAAGGAATGTGGACTCATCAAACTTCACATCTCTATTCGAAACAACCTTTTTTGTGGTTGGATCGTAGAGCCTGTACATTTGTGTTCCGTTCGAGTAGCCGACCATGATCGTTTGCTTTGATTTGTCATCAAGCTTGCTAATTTTTTCTTTTGGAATGTGCTTATATGCTGCACATCCAAACCAACGTACGTATGATAGATCAAGTTTTCTACTTGTCCACATTTCGTACGGTGTCTTATCTTCCAGCACTGTAGTTGTGGATCTATTCTGTAGATGTACTGCTACAGCTATTGCCTCAACCCAGAATTGACTTGGAAATCGAGCCTGTGCCATCATGCATTTGGCTCTTTTGACTAGCATTTTGTTTCTTCTTTCTGCAACACCATTGTATTCTGGTGTGTATGCGGGAGTGAACTGGTGTTCGATCCCATGCTCTTGGCAGAATCTTGAAAATTTTTTGCTTTTGTTTTCATCTCCATTGTCAGATCTGAGGATCTGTATCTTTTTTGAGGTGTGTCGCTCTGCAAATGCCACAAACTTCTTGAAGGAATCAAACACTTCAGATTTCTTCTTTAGGTAGTAGATCATGGTCATCCGGTTGTAATCATCTATGAACGTCAGAAAATACCTCGAACCTGAGAGCGAATCCATTTTCATCGGTCCACAGACATCAGAGTGGACGACCACAAACGACCACATACATCAGAGTGGACGACCACAGACGACCACATACATCAGAGTGGACGACCACAGACATCAGAGTTTGTATTTCTCTCGATCATGCGGCATGTGTTGTCGCTGAAAAAACTTGAATACCAAGATCTGCCATCTTGGAGACTGATAGCAGATCTTTCCTTAGTGAAGGCACGTAGAGTGCTCCTGGCAGCTCTGCTTGCCCTGACAATGTTCACAGCTGTAGAGTGTCGATGCCTTTGACATTGTGTCTGCTTCCATCACCTAGAATCACTACTTTGTTGTTTTCGAGTACCCTGAAGTCGATCAAGATCTTCTTGTTGCAGGTGATGTGTGATGTTGCTCCTGAATCAAATGACTACATCGTAGTCGTGTTCAATGTGGCTCCTTGAAGCTTCATCAAGTATCGTGAAGGATTCGTCACCTCTATCTGCATCCTTGGATGACTTTGTAACATTTGCCTTTTCAGCTTTGTTTTTCTTTCTGAGTTGAATCTACAATCGTATGCAGAGTGCCCTTTCAAATTCTTCTTGCAATGCATGGAAGGTATTACTGGATTGAACCAGCATTTGTTGGCTGTATGGCCTGTTTTGTGACAGTGATCACAAGAAGAAGATTGTTGATTCAAGGACTTCGTCTTCTCGAATCTTGGCTTGTTCTTGTTCTTCTTCTTTCCTTTCGTGAAGAGAGCCTTCTCTTGATCACTGCTTCCCTCTCCTTTGTCCCTCATCAGTCTCTCATTAGCGGCAAGACTGACTGCTTTGTCGAATGTCATTTTTGTAGACTCAGTATGAGCATCCTCAAAGGCTAATAGGACGTCAGTAGAAATTTCATGAAGTACATCAGCTGCAGTGGTGCTGGGACCTGGTGTTCATGTCCTGATGCAGCGAGCTGAGCGAAGATCATTCTGATCTTCTCAACGTGTTGATCTAACTGGTTGTCATCCTATCTTATGGATTGCAGCTGATTGTGAAGGTGCATGACTGAAGCTATAGTCCTCACTTCGTACTTCTGTTTTAATCTTTCCCATGCTGCATGGTTGTTTGGCAGTCTTCAATCTGCATGAGTAGATCTTTTTTTATGGACGAAATGATAATCGCCATTGCACACTCATCTTTCTGATCCACTCAACTCTCTTCAGGTGTCCCTTTGGAGGCTGCACCGCTAAGAGTTCGGTCACCCCAGATGCCTTCGCCCTTCAGAAGTGTTTTGATTTTGAATTTCCAGATTCTGTAATTTGCACCATCAAGATTGATTGCTACTCTTGTCTGAATTGTTGTAGCCATATTGTGTTGTCTAGATAATCACTACTTAGATGTCAATAGTGATAACTTGTGTGCTCTGATACCATGTTGCAAAATTGGTTTTCGATTCGGTGTCGCGAACGATTTTGTTTCTTTTAAATATTCTTTTGCACGGAAGCTTCACAAGAACTTAGACATGCAACCACACATCACAGAACAGATTTCATTCTAGCAATTAAGACAACGTAAGATAGGGAGATGCACAAAGAATAGAGCAACTATATTATCTGTTTAAGTTTTAGAGCAAGATTGTCAGTGTCTCGCTGGTTGGCAGCCTGATGCTCAGCTCTTTCGTTGTGTTCTGCTCGTTGGCAGACTTTCATGCATAGCTAATTGTCTTTTTCTTTTTTGCTCTACTCGTGCACATACTATGTGTTACAGTCTACGTTATGATCCAGAAATATAGTTTTTATCTCCATTGTGTGGAGTTTACAAGATAGCTAAATAAAGAATTGCAAGACTAGTTAACGCTAATCAACTAATCAGTTACTTGGAAGAAAAAAGAAAAGCCTAAATAGCAGAATGGCGACAAGAAAACATGCGTGAGATGCAAACATGAATGACATACTATCAATTCGTGTTGGCTCAATCCGAAGATTGAGCATGTCCATTGTCACAAGAAGGGTCATGCAGCCATGGACTATTACCAAAACCCAAGAAACAAACATGCTCAAGGCAAAGAGGAGAACAATAATAGTTTGTCCTACATTGAAGAGCCAGAAAGCTCGAAGATGGGCAAAGAAAGATCGAACTATGGAAATTTGACTGCCTACATCTGTGCAGACATGTGTGCAGTATCGACACTTGACACACAGGAGGTAATCCTTGCTTCAGAAGCAACCTCACACTTCGTTACATCAAGACGGATAATGTCTGACTTTCGGAGTGTAGATCCATCAAGATTTATTATTCTTGGAGACGGATCAAAACATCAAGTGAATGGTGGCTCAACACAAACGGTAGAGACAGACGACTCGAACACAGTCTGTTCATACCTACACTGCAGCAGGACTTGCTATCAGTCGCAAGGATAGTAGATGCTGGGATGCATGTGACGTTTTCACACGAAACATGTAATGTCATTGATGCAAGCAACAGTACATTGATTACACAAGGTAGAAGAAAAGACAACATGTATCACTTGAAGGTACGCCTACCTGCAAATCAGTAACATCAAATCCATGATGATTCGTCAAATATTCTATGGGACCAGAGATATGTCATATGAACTCAATGGCATTGTATCAAGCAAGCCATCATGGAGCTATCGCAGGGGTGAGCATCTCGAATGCAACTAGTTCAATGACCTGTGATGCATGTATAAAAGGTAAGATGTCACGTATTCCTTTTGTCAAGGACTCCTACAGAATGACAAAGGTTCTGGAGCTAGTACATTCGGACATCTGCAGACCTTTCGACGTGATCTCAGTAGGAGGCTTGAAGTACTATATCACCTTTATTGATGACTACAGTAAGTTTGCCCGAATCTACTTCATTCACAACAAATCAGAGGCATTTGACAAGTTCACAAAATATGTAAACTGGACAAAAAGATGCACAGAAAATAAGGTAAAGCACATCATAATAGATTGGGGTGGAGAATACATCTCAAACCGATTCACTGATTTTTGCAATGATCGAGGAATCATTCATAGAAGGACAACATCCTATACACCGTAGCACAATGGCCCTTGTAGAAAGAAAGACGAGGACTCTCATAGAAGCCGCTAGGTGCCTGATGGCCTATTCGAAGGCTCCAAGGGCACAATGGGTTGAAGCAGTAGCTACAGTGGTCTACATTCAAAAAAGACATGAAAATTTGGTGTTCCTCACACAACACCACATGAACTATGGTGGGGTAGAAAACCCAATCTGACTCATGTTCGAATCTTTGGCTGTGCAACATATGCACATGTTCTTGACAAGCTTCGAAAGAAGCTTGATGAGAAAGCAGAGCAAGAATATCTTGTAGGATATGACAATCATTTGTCATACTACAGAATCTGTATGCCAGAGACAAACACAATGAAGACAGTCAGAGACGTCAAGTTCAATGAGACCAGAACAATGGCTAACAATGATCCTGTTAGTTATGAAGGTCTTGGAAGGCAAAAGTTATGATCTACTAACTGCGATAGAGAGAACAAAGGACGAACATTCAGATGAAGATGTTCGAGTCGCACCTCAGTCAGGCAACAAATCAGACGAAGAAATATTTGCAAGTCTGCCTACTGCTACTACACATGTAAACCGAAATAGTTCCGGACCTAGCAGAACAGATAAAGACAAGAGCATTGCAGTGCCAGAAGGATCTCCCAAAAGATCAACAAGAGAGCGAAGAGTGCCAACAAGATTTGTGTCAGGTAGCTCAGCTTCTACATCTGAAGAATTTTGTGGATTCAGTGGATAACCACAAACATTCAAGGAAGCAATTGAATGTCTAGAGAAGGACAAATGGATTCAAGCCATCAATGAAAAAATCGAATCCATGAAGAAGAATGAGGTATGGACACTGCAACCAGTGCCGGAAAGCGAAAAATAGTGCAATGCAAATGGGTTTACAAACTCATGTATGAACCAAATGGAGATGTTTCAAGATACAAGGCTAGACTTGTAGCGAAGGATTTTTCTCAGAAGTACAACATCGACTACATTAAGACCTTCTCTCCAGTGGTCAAACATACTTCCTTACGCCTACTATTTTCATATGCAGCTGCATATGACCTCAAGATTCAAATCGTTTATGAGAAGACATCATTCCTACATGGCGAATTAGACGAAGAAGTCTACATGGATCAACCTCCAGGTTATATCTCCGAATCACTTCCTACCTATGCATGCCAAATGAACAGAAGTATCTATGGTCTGAAGCAATCAGCACAACAATGGTATAAGAAGAAAGATCAAGCCCTAAGATCATTAGGATTTGAGCCATTGATAGTCCATTCCAATGTTTATGTGAGAATCATAGATGGGGAGATCATCATTGTTGTTGTGTATGTGGATGACACCCTGATACTATGCCCAGAATCAGACACAATTGAAAACACTGATATTAGTTTGATTTATTCAGGCTTTCATCATGTTCTTTGAAGGAGAATTCCTAGTATTTTTCCTATAGTCAGTCTTCTTCTTTGGAACTAAACAATAAGAGACACCCATTCACTACTTAAGACGAGATAAATAATGCCTTCCTTGAGGTGTTTGTTGAGTTTATCTTTCACCATAAGAGATTACTTTGATTGAGATGATATTGTGTCTGTCGGACAAAAACAACATCTTCTTTAAGATCAATGCGGTGCTCGCCAAATTCAGCAAGAATTCTCTTCAAGTCTTCGAGCGACCATGCAAATACATCTTGGTACTCTTTCAATAACTCAGTAAATTCTGCT
Source organism: Diphasiastrum complanatum (assembly GCA_029204225.1). Taxonomy (NCBI): domain Eukaryota; kingdom Viridiplantae; phylum Streptophyta; class Lycopodiopsida; order Lycopodiales; family Lycopodiaceae; genus Diphasiastrum; species Diphasiastrum complanatum. The sequence continues at coordinate 52,805,454 of CM055092.1, read as the reverse complement.
GATTTTGTCTCGCCAATGGACTTAGAAACATGCACAAATTTACCAGGTGCAAGTTCAATTAGCTCAGTAGAATCTGGTAAAATAATACCTTCCGTCATATTGGCCTCAATATGGCCATAAGTTTTACGCATGGCTGACTCCATGGATTTATTCTTGTCATCAGTAGTCTGGTCTTTATTTCCAAATTCTTGTTCGGATTCGTCAGATTTGTCATCAGTATCTTCATCATCTTGGTCAGAATCTTCAGAATTCTTGTCTACAACTTTTGATTCATTCAAAGATATATCAACATCTATCTTGCAGACATCGAAGAATTCTTTTTCATCATCCAATGAATTATTATTCTTATAGCACTCAAAATAATTTAATTCGAAGTCTGATGCATTAGAGAAAATACTAAGGGTGTAAGAAGAATCTTCAGAGGTAAAACTAGTGTCGGGAGTTTCACCTTCATATCTATCACGACTCCAAATGATAATCTGTTCTTTCGGCTTTCCACAATTAGTTGTTTTGCTAGTTTGGAATCTTAGTTCTTTGGACTTCCAGTGAACACTTGCATTAGATTGATAAAGCCAAGGTCATCCAATCAAAATAGAGTAAGATGCCAAACCAAGTGCTTTGATAACAATAAAATTCATTGTAAAAGACTTGGCTTGAATATATACAGTCACGTCTTTCAATTCACCAACATGTTTTCTTCGTGTCAAGTCAACCAACTTAATATTTCTTTGCATTGGTTGAATATTAGTCAAACCTAAGGCATGAGCAGTGTCTTCAATTATTATGTTGACATTCGAACCTGAGTCAATCGGCACCTTTTCAATTAAGCATCCAACAATTGTAACATCAATTTCTGGTGCGCCAACAAGGTCTCCTAAATTAATAGATAATACGCCAACATCTGATAGAGAAATTCATTTCTTGGCCTCAGAGACAGAGAGACCTTTTAACTGTTTACGACAATTGTTCAAAAGTTATATTGGGACGAAGTGAACCAATATCAGTTACGATGTCATAGTCTTTCGTCTTTGCTTTCGAGATAGGCTTGTCAATAGTGTACTCCGAAAGATTTTTCTTCATAATTTCCATGTCCCTTTCCTCAAAGGTGACTTCTTCTCAGCAGCGGCTGTCTGTAATTCAAAATTGATGATTTTTTTTGCTTCCGCTGAAATATCCTTCAAGAATAGCTTGGCTGCATCTCAATCGTAATCAAGATTAGCTTTGAGATCTTCCTTCGTAGTAGACTTTTTTAAAGATTTCTTCTTCGAGGAATTCCTCCACTTCTTTGAAGATACTTTTGTGTTAGGTTTCGAGGAGCTTTTGCTTCTCGTAGTTACTTTGAATAACTTCTCAACATCGCTTGGCCAAGATTGATCAATTGTCTTTGTTTGTTTGGCTTTGATGACATCAACCTTTTGCACAACAACGTTAGCCGAAGATTTTAATTTTGTATCAACAATAGCAGCATATGTGGCTACATACTGGTACTTTGGATGCGGCTTCTGCGGTTGTGGATAGTCCAGATACTTGTGGCTAGGTTCTTTGCAGTTTGAGCATAAAAATATATATTCAATCGCCTTTCGTGGCTGCGGACAATCAGACAAAAAATGTCCTGGTTCACCACAATTATAGCAATTTTCCGAAATGGGATTCGTCGAACTGGTAACATTGATTGCAAGACCAAAAAAATTTGGTGTATTGTATCTTTTCGGTGTGAACTTTGGTTTGCCTTGTTGGGTTGGTGTTGTGCTGCCCTGAACATAATTAGTTGTCGCATCATCTTAAAATATAAAGAGCACTTCTTGAGAAGAATCTTCAATATACTTTACGTTCACAAATTTGCAATCTTCTTTCGAATGTCCAGATGTACCGCACTTCGTATACCATATTCCTGAGTTCAAAGAAGAAGCCTTCAGTCTCTTGTCTGCAACTTCTAAAATTTGAACTTTCAGATCGTTGAACTTGTTATTAAGATCAGCCATATTACTTTTCCATAGCTTTTTATCTTTAGATGTTGCAGACTTGTCCTCGGTGGTTTTGTTATCTTCTTTTCGTTTGGACTTTCGTTTCTTCCTTCGATCAGCATCATCAGTTTTTGTATCTGACGAGTCACTGGAATCAGATTCGAAACTAGAAAAACTTGAACTAGATTTAGATTAAAATTTGTCTTCACTGCCACTAGAGTCATGCTTAGACTTTCGAGTTCATAGACCGTCTTTTGCATGCTAACTTGGAAGTCTCATAATTCTCAGCACTTGCTATACTGTTGATAAAGAAGTCATATCTCCTTGTCTGCAGTATCGATCAACTTTTGGTGGTAAACTTGCCAAAAATCACTCGACTTGCATCACGACAGGGTACACACTGGTTAATTTTTCAATCAGATTCTTTACTTTTCGGGTGTACCTTTTTTTCTTCTTCTGTACATTGTTGAGTCATCCAAGAACTTTGGATGAATAACCAATTTCTTTGAATTGGTTCAAAAACACATCTTTCAACAGTAACCAGGTAGCTACACGTCCTAGTTCAACTTGGTTGTACCATATGCATGCTTGCTTTCTCAGAAGACAGTAATATTTGTAGCTTGTCAGCATCCGCACCTTAGTTGTTCGAGTTAGCAATCGACTAGAACTGCGAAACATAACTATCAGCATCATCTGAAGATGTTCCTTTAAAATAATCTGGACCTGGAACTGGATTTACAACTTCAAAACCTGGTTCAGCTGCAGCAAAAGCTTCAAGACGAAGATTTTTGGGTAAATTTTCAAGATTAAGAAAATTATCAAAAAAAGTTTCGTTCAAATTATGGAAGGGTGAAGCTCCTTTTTGCAAAGATTTCTGGTGACTTTTGAAAAAATCATCTCAAAGTTTCTGATATCTTTCTAGTCGAGCAGCTCTATCTGACATACACTAGGAATGGATATGGACTTGTCAGTTTGTATTAACTTTATTTGTCTATCCCCGACAACGGCACCAAAAATTGGCATATGTCATGATATACCAACATAGAATTGCTAGATTTGTGTAGTATTTATGTCGTTCCCTAAGGAGATAGCATTTAAAAGCTGTTTAATTGGTATAGTCCTAACTTATTTCGAATGAAGTGGAGTCATGTGTTAATATGGTTGTCAATAGACATTTAATAAGTAACCAGTATTACTTTTGTGGTGGGTGTGGTGATGACAAATTCAAAACATCAGTCTTCCTCTATCAAACCGAATCGGCCAAAGTGATTTATCATTCTGTGCACCTAATTAAGTTTGTCAAACAAGCATAACTCCATTGCATCAGTAAAACCAACAAAGAGACACTTACAAATGTCTCAGCACAATCTGTCCTCAACAACTAATTATCGCTCATTCAACCAAACGATCGACCACAACTAGACTACACGAGTATCCATAAGAAAGATTTAGAGTATCAATTCACAACAACACAGAGTATACTTTAGGATATGTAAGAATGAATGTTCATTAGTGCAAATGAAACTGTAATTCTGAATGTTGTTATCACAATTAAGTTATGAATCATTGATTATTCAATCACATAGACAATCAAACAATCAATGAGTTTTAAGACAACTGTAGCAGTGAATTTATGGTTGCACACTTACGACAGTATCAAGACTAAAGAGTTGTTTGACCATAGTTATCATCATAGGCATATCCGAGAAGTTGAGGCTTACCGACTGTTAGAAACAGAAGTACTCAACAAGCAGAAAGCTTATGAAAGTGAAGAACAAGAAAAACTTGAAGACTCAAAATCTCTTGTGATCTCCTAAAAGACTCGATAATTGTATTGAAGTGAATGTGAGGTACATATAGGGAATCGAGTGCGAAAGTGCATAACTCTTAGTAACTAATATGCCACTTCTTATTTTTATCCAATGAGAAAATTACAAGTGTTATGATGTGGCACATACATCAGTACACAGATAAGCGAATGGATTCTTGTTGGCTCTTTCTTCAACCATCTTCGAGGATTTCGGTTCCTCCACGTACGATGAGTTGTTAGAGTTCTCCTTTCTATCTTGTGTCTTCTTATTCCTTGGAGTCTAATAGCAATCCATGGTTGCATGACCCTTCTTGTGACAGTGTATGCACTCTATCTTTGGATTAAGCCAACATGTATCTATCGTGTGGCCATCACGTCTACATCTGACGCAAGTCTTTTTCTCATTGTCTTGCTGCTTTTTCTTGCTCCTTCCTTTCCATCTCCCTTCATGATCTCCCTCTTTCTGCTGACTCTGATCTTGTCTTCGGGTTGACTCCCTCTTAGGTTGAGGTTTCTTCTTCGGTTGATCTCTATTGTTATAGAGAGCTTGATCTGACTCATTTTTGTCGTCATAGTGCTCTCAAGCCTCCACTTCTTCTTTGATGTCAATGATAGCCTTCCTGAAAGTCATGTTAGGATCTTTGGCTAGTAGAGTCCGAGTTTTTGGAACGATCTTGGTAGAAAGCGTAAAAGGTACATGAGCTGCTTTTCTTGTGAGAATGTGTGTTTTTTTTTTTTGCATTATGCAAAGACAAGAACAGGTTCTTCATCTTCCTGATGAATCTTGTGAGATCTTTGCCATTCCATCATAGATAGGTAAGTTGATCTTCCTGATGCATGATCTGATTACGTGACTTGGTCCGAACTCTGGTGATGAGTGCATCCCACATCTCTGTGGCATTAGAGATAGATGTGAGGTCAAGAGTAATGCTATCAAGAGATAGATGTGGGATCAAGATAGATGTGAAGTCAAGAGATAGATGTGAGGTCAAGAGCAATGATATCTTCAATTGATGATGAAATGATAGCTACTACTTTGTCATTCTTTTTCTTTCATTCACAAAGTTCTTTGCTTGTGCTGGTAGGCATTTCTTCAGTTCCGTCTGTTGAAAATCCAGCAACTTCACACGTGTGGGGAACCACATCAAAACTACATGCATGTGTCCATTACTATATTTGCATGTCTTGCATGTCACAATGGAAACTTAGGACACAATGCATGGCTCGAGTTTCTACAAGGTCATATTAGACCATTTCCATGTGTAAATTTACATGCTGTCAATCTAGACATTGTGAACATTGTTGCATGTCATACTAGACCAACTAGACTTTATGCATGTCATTGGAACTTGATCTACCTAACCCAAACTCACCCTATTCATACAAGGATATGTGGACATTGTTGCATGTCATACTAGACCAACTAGACTTTATGCATGTAATTGGAACTTGATCTACCTAGCCCAAACTCGACCTATTCTACAAGGATATGTGCTCAATTTTTACACTTGGGATATGTACAATCAATTTACATGGGTAGAACCCCCAAAATCAACATATGCAATATAGATATGTTTTACAATTCTTCACACTCCTCCTTACAATATATCTATCTGACGTTGATGAAGATTCTTTGTGTGGATTCTTTGTTTTGTATCTGAAGTGAAGATCCAAAGAATCCATCATAGCAGCACGCTTACCAAATCCACGATAAGATCTCTTTGATAGAAATCTTTTCCAAATGCCTTTGAAAAATATTCCACCAATCTGCCACTATGTCGATGTGCCTCCTCCATGCATGATGTAGATTCTGGCCCCCTTTGAGCAAAAATTCCTTCATCAAGCATAGAGCCAATCTTGGATTCATTCCAAGATCCATGTTCAAGTCAACATAGATTAATTTTCAGGAGGAGTGTTTGAAAAATGAAAATCATCTACCTTGACTTTAGGCTTTGCAAAGTTTTTTCTATGTGTATGTAATGTTTCATATTGCAAATGCCAAATTTGGCCTAGAAGAAACTCGAGCTACATGGTTTCTTGAGTCTTGTTGGTCATATACAACATGCATATAGAATGTAGACATAGAAATGCCAATAATGGGCTTGTAGAAACTCGTGGCATATCATACGCAATGATTGTAAGTGATCCAAAGTGACATGTAAGGCATGTACAAAGTGAATTGGACACATGCATAGTGATTTGGACAAATTTAGTTTAGAATTTGACACTTGGTAAAAGTAGGTAGAAATGCATGCATGTGAAGTGACAAAAGTCACTAGTTTGCTAGTTATCATTTTTAGATGTGGATGAAAGTAAAATACTCTGACGTTCGTGGGCATTGTTCTTACAGCCTGCACCTCGGATTTGATGAAATTACAGAGTTCTTTGTCCAATGGTATGGGGATTCGAGGTGTAGTTGGAGAACTTAAGACAACACGGCCTTCCATGCGGAGATTTCTGAGAATCTCATTCCGCCTAATAGTCTGAAACTGTTGCGCAAAAACCCTAATTCTGCTAGGCGCTCTTGTTGTTTGTTTTGTCCTGGACATGTGCTTACTTCTAGCCATAGAAAACTCAAAATTATGCTAAATAGGTCTAACTGGTGTCAGAAATACAAACCAAAACAGAAATAAAATCTATGAAACTACAGTCTCCTCTTTTGGTAAAAGTGAAAATGAATGGTAAAATTCCTTTATATATTTTTTCACCCATGCATACTAAAGTTCAACTAGCACGTTTTGGCCCATTTTAGCTTAATGCAAGGTTTTAGGGCAATATCGGATATGTGCAAATAACGAGGTAGAGAATCACGGACAGTTAGTTCTGCGCACAAGTTCGATATATGATTTTTAGAATCTTCTAAAAAATATTCTTCATCGAATATTCATTTTGAAAGAATTTTGTTTTTTGTACAAATGTAAAGTGGCTAGAATATTCTAATATTCGACGGCGCATTTATTTCATGACCGTTTTGGTGACACGTGTTCAATTCAGAAAGTGTATAAATATCACTTTAATGCCAACATTACATTTTTAGTGATTTTTTTTTTCTTCTACCACCGTTAAGGTCGTACATATCGTTCTTTTGTGCAGTTCCTTATAACCTTAATATTGCTATTGATGACTGTGCACATATTCGATACATACAGTTAATCTGTTGTTAATATTAATTTAACACAATGTCTTTAGCTTCATGTAGATCTGATCCAAATATCGTGCTCTCTTCATTTCTCGACGACTTTGGTATTATCAAAGCTAGGGAGTACTTCATATCATTGTTTCATTTTTTGCTACTGCTCATCATAATAGACACGTGTTCTTTGAGTCTTACAAGATATTCAAAAGTTTTGTTACATTGCCTTTGCAAACGTTTGAGAACATGGTTTTTTTTGCATTACACTGATATTGTCAAGCATGTTGATATTCATCTGAAAAAAGATTGAATCGATTATGTATAAAACTTTATGAGAAATTTAAGTTCTCAGGTTACTACCAAATTTGTCGCATGAAGTATAGATTAGTTGAATATCAATCTGCATTTATATTATATTTGATTATTTTGATCTCAGATGAAGTGGATTGCTCAAGTTCCATGCAGACTTCATCTCTCTCCTTTTCACGAGATCAGAAGATCAAGGATATAGTTTCTTGAAGAAACTGACATAAAATCTGACAATATTATAGAATTTGGTCCAAGTGATAATCGATCTGCATTTGTAGGAGAGAACGAATGTGCTATGGATGAATCAAATGAAATTCCTTCACGATTCTTTTTTTATTTTCCTAAATATTACATAGATTATGATAGTTATCTTACTATACCTGACTTGTGCGATTTTTTTTATTATCATGAAGATGAAGTGTTATGTATTTTAGCCAAAACATTAGGTGAGTTTTTTGACATTTTTGATTTTGAGTATGATGACATTGTTCCTAGAGTAGATGATGAGATCGATGATAATGATACACTTTGTCCAGAAGAGTGCTTGCAACAGTCTTTGTCAAAGACCCGTGAGCATCAAAAAAATATTCCCTTAGAGGATGACTTCATTGCTTTCCAGACCCAACTTGGTTTTGGGCCTCAAAAAATATACCAACCAGATGACCCTGAAATGATTGAAGCAGATACCGTTGAATGCGAGTTCTTTTATTTTTTATGCATGCAATTAGTTTCGCATATTGTTTATATTCATTATAAGAACTAACATTTTATTGACGAGTTTGTCATTCGACGAGGTAGCTTTCGAACCTACTTAGGCAAATTTAACAAGGACAACGACCTTGAAAATTATCTCAAAATTTTCAAAAACCATGAGATTTGTGTTGCCCATTTGAAATTCAGTGCTCAAGGCAAAATTATTATCATGGCAATATAGGCATTGTCTCAATACTTAGGTGGTCATAAATTCATTAAGCCACATAAAATAATTTTTGTTAAACGCTCAATTGTACTCAAGATTTTAGGTTATGGATCCGAGAATACTATTTTTGGATCTGCTCATTTTGCTTTGTATGCAACTTACATAGAATTATGTCGAGAAAAGAAAAATGCATATCTTTTGGATCCATTTGCAAGAAGAGAATTTCTCCACAACAACAAAATGCAACTGGTACTAGAAAAAGAAAAAGAAGATGACAAGGAGATATAGATATATTCAATTAGTTAAAAACTTATTTATTTTTAAACAAATTACAAATATATAACATAGATGCACTACGATTCTAAATCGCGGTCAAAATCGCGATTTAAAAAAAAATCGGAATCGTTTTTTTTTTTTGAAATTTTTTTTTGGGCAATATGGGTATCAGATGAAAGCTATGATTAAGAGCATTATTAATGTGTAGTTTGTCGACTGTTTCGGATGCAGGATGGCCAGTTTAAGTGCATTGATTCATGTTGGATTCTGTCAAGGATAAAAATTCAAAACTAACCTCTAGCCTGTTCGTTACGATCAAATGGTTCCAATGAGACAGAGACAGAGAACTATAGAGCAATTGTACCTCACTTTTTGCTTCGGGGGGCGCTGCCCCTGATTCCTCCGCCAGGAGGGGGCAGACGACAGTAGCAGGGGGGCGCTGCCCCCCATGCACCCCCTTGTAGCTAAAAATGGAGGTCCAAATGCGCGCCGATAAGGGCCCAATATTTAGCCCAAATTGTAGCATGAACATTTACTGAGAACCAGAGCAAATAACAACCAAATAGCTATTGAAAACAAAATCTGTTTGTGCTCTATCTACTACACTTCTGAGAGGCAACACGTTGGTTTGACCAGTGCTCCTCTAAAAAAATTTCAACCATAAGCTATTTTTCATTTTTTTTTTTTTTGGGTTCGAATCGCGATTCGCGAACCCAACAAATCGCGATTCACTGCAACTATGATATATAGTACAATGTTGTGTCTGTCAATTTACCTCCCTTGATGTATAGGTTTGCATGTCTTTCTGAACTTGATGTAATTTATAGATTTTGTTCGACGTCGTATTTGTGCTCGTCGATAGAACCATTGAAATAGCTGAAGAATATATCCGTGTCTACCATTGAGGCCACCATGCTTTGTGTTTTTATGAAATGCTACTCTTGCTTGCCAATGAGATTTTTTTATCCCTTGTGATGACCATATACTCAAACTTCCATGATTTTCTGCTAAGGATATGGACTGGTGTCGTAATGTGTGTGCAAAATATCAACAATTTTTATTAATAGGTAAACTTTAAGAAACAAAATAAAATGGTAACTTTATCTGTTTTTAAATGCTTACCATGTAATGTGTGATATGATCCTCTCCCCATGCCACTTTAACTGCATCTACAAACCCAACACAACTTTTCTAGAGCAATCGCAAGTCATTGTTTGAAAATATTTCCTTTCGTAATATTTTAACCATATCATCTAATTGTTTCCATACTTCAACTTTCATTACCCTTGTTGCTCCTTCCTAAACAAAGTCTTGAGTAGCAGCTATGATGTCTTTCCAAACAGAGTAACGCGTCTTAGATACTTTCCTGAATGGTTAGATAAAAATCTTCGCGCCTTTACTCCACCAATGCTCGACTTGCAAGGTACATTTCCTTTTCCCGAAAGCTTAAGGTCTTTTTGTATTTTAACATGTTCTTTATGGAGACTTGTTTTAGACAGAGCATCTTCTAATCTAGAAATAGCCTCCTTGGAAGATGATTTTGGCTTTGTGTTCCAAGTATATAATATGTGACAATACACAAGCTTTTCCATTATTCTAAACCTCAGCATGGAGAGTGCAAATATGTACATTTTGTAGAGCAATTGGCAGAACAAGTTTCTAATTTGGATGTTTTTTGTCTCTTGTTATTCTTGTACTTGGTCATGTCATTTGATGATTTCATACAGTATAAACATGGATTTTTGGAGGTTGGTCCATGGGAAACATTGAACATACATTTTAAACTTTTCAAATCACCAGCCAAATGCCACTCTAACTTGAAGTCTCATTCCAAGTACATTGAAAAGTTTTTCATCCATATGCTCTTTGATGATTCTGAGATATGTTGTTAGAAAGTCATGATCTTCCTTTAAAACCTAGAAAATGGATAAACAAAAACTAGTCAATTGATAACAATATCAAATCCAAGTAACATACTTTATATTTTAGTTTTTCAAATATCGTACCTCAAAGGCTGCTAACCACCATATGTCATTCTCGGACTGAACATTGAAGTTAAAATATCCTTAATTGTTTGTCTTTTGAAGAGCTTAATTCATGAGTCTTATATTCACTATCTCCATTTTTTGTCCTTTAATAAGTTCCGATTCGTCCAACTTCAGTACCAAGACTATCTTATTGTCTACCTTTTCAGTGGAAATATCATAGAAATGTATAATAAATTTTAATAACGTAGTCATATCTACAAACAAGTTATTTGACTAATTGTAAGACATGGATTTTTTGTCCTTTGATTGATATACTTCCTCGATATGAAATGGAACACCTATAAACTTTTGAATTCCTCTATTCAATGAATCGCACTCTCGTTTTATTTGAAATGGTCGTGGAATAGGAAATTTCTTAATGCTAACCAGCGTCAAAGCCTGTTTGATAATCTTAAATATGGTGCCATAAGCATCTCTGCTTATTTTAACAAAATCACATGCTCTTGGAATTATGATATTGTCAAGTATTTTTTGTACTTCAATCATTAATGCATCAACAATTTTTATATTAACATGACTGTTTTGATTGTTGGTCATCAATGACTCAGTTGATTTTGTTGTCAAAATAGAGCTAATTAATGTTACAATCTACAGTCATGCAAAAACAATATAAGATCTGAACTCTTGAAGTAAAAAAAAGATTGCAAAGGCCAAAAAGTCAAAAACCTACTTGAATGCATAAATTCTCTTTTTTCGATAGCCTCCTGTTGATGACAAATTATGAATATTTGTGTTGATCACTCGCTTTCGTTTTTTTGTTTTTACCTTTTTACCAATCAAGTCAACATCTTTCAATAGTTGTGAGTATGCAAAACAGCCATTATTCACATCGATTTTCATTTGATCAATGTCTTTTCTTGTACTCACTATGATTTTTTGTAATAATTCACTATTATTCCGTCGATTTTCATTTTCATTTTGGAGAACCTCAATCTCTAGTAATTTTATTCGCAAAATATTGTCTTTTTGAGCACAATCTGAAGATATACGTCTAATTACATCCTCTAAACAATGGATTCTTTCCATTGAAGATGCATTACCATGTTCTTCTAATCTTTTACAATAACCTAGCAAACCATTCTTTTCATGACACACAAAATATATCAATTGAGTAGCAGAAGAAAATCTGGGATGCTGCATGGTAAATGGACCTTTAGAATATAATGTCATGTCTACCCAGAGGTCGAGATTTGTTTTCCCGTTAGCCCTATAGCGCAAACAATCATCAACTGATAAGCAAGATGCTTTGACACCTCTTTTAATCAAAGGAACATATTCTTCAAGAAGATCTATATGGAGATGAAATACATCTCTAATTAAAAGTGTCATACTAAATGAGGAGCTATTGTAAGGTTGTGAGAACACCGACATGTACGATTATCATGAGAGGAGTGTGCGCCTCCACCTACACTAGAGTTATAGGACAAGTAGGAACCTCATGATGTGGAGATGGATCATCTACTATATCAATAACATCTTGTGATTCATCCAAGTATACAGGTGCAAGTGCCAATGCCTCATTGGCTAGTACCACCTCTATAAGTTGACTAGATCTTAAATTAAAGGCTCATCTCCATTATCTTATCCTTCAACTGAAATATCTAGTGCCCCCTCCACACATCTGTGTTGCATGGCATATACTCGAAATCTTTGCTACATACAGAAGATCAGGGTGCCAATATCCCCTCCCAAGTATTCTACAACACACAGCTTCCATAGTAATCCTTTATCATTCCAGAGTATCATGTAGCCCATGAAGTAAATGATGAGCCTCTATCTCATCTAAATGGCCATCTATCTCATCAGCAAATGCCTACGCATGATGACAAATCTTCAAAATTTCTAACTCATGTAGAGTATCATATGAATCATCAAAGTCATGTAATTGTGTCTCATGTGTGGATCTTTGTCATTGGACCATGTTCTTCTCATTATGAGGATATTACTCTTGGAAGAAAATAAAAATCATTATGAACTATAGCTACTAATAAAAAAAAATACCATCAAAATAAAGGAAACCCGTAAAAAAATAGAATCTCAATCTCCCTAAGGTGCAACACAAGTGGTCACTATAGGAAGATCAATGAACCAAAAAGTTTCAAAAGACGATATAAAATATTACAATAACTTGAAAATGTGATCCCAATCAAAATCTATACAATACAATAGAATTACCCTATTGCAAACAACACGATGATATAAAGATCACCAAATTCCACAAAAAAGAGAGGGTAAGTGACATATTCATTATAGTTATCGAAATGACCTAAAGATTAGATGTATAGTATCTTCACTTCTAGGAATTTGATTTGCAAATAGAAGCATCTTACTGTAAGAAACATATTGATTCAAAAAATCTCAACTACACAATACAATTAGAAAAGAAAATGAAGACAAAAAAAATCTGAAGAAGAAAAAAAAAACCTTCAAATCTCAAAACACCACTTCACTTCTTGTGATAACATTGATCTAAGAATCTCCAAAAAGTGTAGAAAAAAAGTATGAAAGTGACAACATTGCCCAAAACTAGGAAATGGTAAATTATGGTGCAAAAAAAAAAACTAAAAACAAAGAAAATTGACACCAACTCAAGTGTCAAGAAAAGGCTCTAATACCAAGTTATGATCACATCACAAATATTGCATCAAATAAGAATAAGAACAATACACAATGAAATGTTGATCAAATAGTAATCTCCTATAGGGAAATCGATACAACCAAGAAAACCCTCTCTTAATTTCAACCAATTCTTTGTATTTTTTGAGATTTTTCTAATGCCTCTAAATTTTTGTACGTAAAATATGTGGATGCTCTTTTTAAGGCATCATTTATGAAGGAGATAAAATAATTCACCCCTTCGACATTGGTCCACACGAATAGACTAGATCAAATGAAGGAGCTATGTTGCAATCTTATCTTGTTTATATTATGAAATTTTTGCAACTATCTTGATTTGTCAAATGACAATCACCAATAACAAGTACCATGTGCCCTTTCTGAAACCTCTCCAAACTCTTGTGGACTGAGCGTCCAAATTTGATGCCAAAAGTATGCCTAATCTGAATTTGGTCTACAAATGTAATCAAATGACATGTTGAATTGGTTCCAAAGATGAATAAAGATTCCCTTCATGTTTCCGACTATAGATATCCTTAGCTTTTCTAATCTTATTGGACGCACGTCTTTGTAGAACATGTAACATGAGTCATACCTGCAACTCAACTCTTGGCATTTTGCAAGATGACAATAATGTAGTACATTCTTAATGATTGCTAGTTTTCCATTTGATAAGAGGGCTATTTGCAAGATGAGGGACATGTAATACACTTGTCATGATTCCTCTTTTGCCATTCTCACGATGACTGCTGAAATAGATTCAACTCCCACTGCCAGTAGTACCTCATCATTCCCCATCATGATTGGCTTGCACTCATTTAATGCATGATACTTTCCATTCAATCTTTGGATGGTATCATATGTTCTAGCCTTCAGAGTCCAAAACAAGAATGTGTCATCATTGTCTTCATCAATCACTGTTGCAAGTTGTCCACTTCATGTCTCCCAATTTCTGCTTTTCTTACAACAGTTCATGTCGTGTCCATGGATGTTGCAATAAAACCCCTTCACTTGAGTCAAATCTTGCTTATATGTACTTCTCTATTGACAAAATGCCTTTTGAGACCATAATGGTGTCATAACTACTAACTAGACTTATCATTTTTATGTATGTTTTCTTTTGCTGCAATCAAAAAAGTATTTGTATCCACAGAAGTTGTCTTTTTCCTAGTCTGTTGTCAATGTTGCAATGAGTATAAGACAGAAGCTGCTTTAGCTTAACTACAAAATAGATACAAAAAGCTCTATCTGTTCTTTGGCCCAAATACACAAGCATGCCACTGGCTCACAAAAGTGAGAATATTGTCGATGTTACGTAAAGAGAAGGTTACAATTTTTCTATATAACACTATCTTTGCGCTTGGCCAGTAAGCGGTCTAGATGGAGCTAGTATAACTAAACAAAATGTCAACACCATCAAAACATGGATCAACTAATTGTCAGCCTATAATGCCTACGTACATGAAGGCAAACACTAGATCCCTTTGCCTAAGGCCACTTATTTTTGTTAAATGACAAATTCCTTAAAATCATTACTCTAAAAACAAGAGCCACCAAAATTGGCCAAGATTGATCTAACCTTTGACTTGTCAATGTTTGAATGTTGCCTCTGATTCTTCTGATGGTGTTAGTACAATCCTTGAGTATAAGCTCACTGATGTGCTTAGAAACTATCCACATATGTTCCCACAAAGTCTCCTTTAACCATGCCCTGCCTATGCATAACAATAAGTGACATAAATGGGAAGTTTCAGAATCTTGTCACAGGCACTGGCCTTTGCAATGTGCCTTTTGCTCGAAGTACTTCTCGCACATACGGCAGCCTAAACCATTTTACAAAGGATGCACCCCGGCACCAGAGGCAACCCAAGGGTGCATCATTGAACTGGAAGGGTGAGTCCAAAGGTCTGAGCATTTTTTCCACAGCTTCCCTCACAAAACTGGAGCTGGAATCATCCCTCAATCCCGTTAAGATTTTTATGCGCTGAGGAACAAAACGGCGCTTTAAGATCCTTTCTCTGAAACTTTCTAGTGTACAAAGAGTGGCAATCAAGGTTGTCCCAACTGACATGTTTTTAACATACAGAGACCAAACCAGATCTGTCTTGAATTGGATAACATCTGGATAAATGTTGGCCTCTGAAGCAATCCTCCATACACAAGATGCTAGGCGTTGCTGGCCCATCAGCACCAGGTAGTTCATGAGTAAGTTGGTGAAATATCGCTTGCTTTTAAGGTCAACAGTCATTGCAGGACTTGTATAAAATAAGCTAACCAAATCTGAAAGTGATTGCTCTTGCCGCGGACCCTGAAGCAATTTGCACAAAAAGGAGTGTGCAGGATGTTTCATGATTCGCATTAATTGAAGCAGTGGCTTTTCATGCTGCTCCTCAGAACACTTTACGAAATGTCTAAAAATCACACAGTAGCTTCGCAAATCGATACCAGAAGCAGAATTTAGCATTGATATGACGACTTGCTTAGCTGCACTATACATTTTCTCTTCAATTAAACCGTGTAAAAGCTGACGATACACTCTGATATTTGGCTGGATGTTAAGAGCTTGTGCCTTCAGAAACAGACGCCCACCCAAAGCGACATTTCCCTCATCAAGAAAACCCATCAGAACTTCCATGAAAATATCATCCACCCTGAAACCAGACACCTTCATCTCATTCAAAATGTTCTCTGCATCCTTTAAGTTACCAGATCTTGCAATTGCTGCAATTACCTGCCTGAAAGTGTCTTGAGGTGGTCTCAACCCAACCTCTCTCATATCCTTGTACAGTTGAACGGCAACATCAGGCTTGCCACCTCTAACACTGAACTCTACTAAAGCTGCATAGATGTGCGGAGAGGGCCAGAGGCCCACATTTCTCATGTCATTATAGAAGCCCATTGCAACATCCAGCTTTCCTGCTTTCGCATGTGATTCCAGCAATGTTGAATAGAGGGACAAATTAGGCTCGAAGGCAGCAGCTTGCATATCCTTGTACAACTTCATCGACAACTCCAATCTGCCAGATTTTGCATATGACTCAATGAGAGCACAGTAGGTGCCTAGACCAGCCTTGTGACCAGCATCCTGCATTGCACCATAAAACTTCATCCCAAGATCCAGTTTGCCAGCCTTGGCAAGGAAAATTACCATTGTGAAATAGAGCACTGCGCTTGGCTTGAAGCCCTTTTCCAGCATTTCTTCAAATATCTTGCAAGCCCTATCTAGTTTCCCTACTTTTGCTAGACTGGAAATTACCATCTCATATATGACATCAGTAGACTGATCGCTTTCTTTTATCATGTCATCATAAGCATCTACCACTTTCTCAGGAACGCCTGCAGTGTAGTAAACACTTATAAGGGTGCCGAAGGTGTATGAGTCAGGCTTGCATCCAGCCTCTTGCATTTCCTTGTAAACGCGGGAAACCTCATCAAGCTGCTTAGCCTTTCCAAATATTCTGATGAGCGTGTTGTATGTCACTGTGGTAAATGCACAGCCCTCGGTTTTCATGCTTTGGACCATCTGCTGAATAACGCCAAGATCGGAACCCCGCCCTAGAGAGTTGATGAGGATGGTGTAGATGTAAGGGTTTGGTGTGTACCATGGCTGCCGCTTCACCCAGCCAAAGAAGTCAAGGGCGACGCTAACATTTCTCTGCTGCTTCAATGCCTCACTGATATGATATGCTTTCGGCTTTGCAGCATATAACAGCAGATCAAGCTCCTTGGCAATTTCCTTAGTCCACGAGGGTTTTTGGAGAGAATCACGCAGAGCACTGATTATTTCTGCATCAGTCAGCGGCCTGGCCTCCAAAGGAGCAGGAATTGCAGCGACAGCAGACTCAGAATGAAACAACAGTACTGTTCTTATTTTCAAAGCATCAATTGCTGCTGCTTTTCTCAAAGAAGAACGTGTAAATAGGGCTTGGCACATCATCATTTTCCATTCATGCCGTTCTACTAATCTTCATCAGAACTGGGTTCACAGCTAAAAAGACAAGATCAATGTTCCCACGATGCTCCGTGAACAGAACTGCTCTGAATCCCAAAGCATCACTTACTGCTGTTTTTCTCAGGCAGGAACATGTAAATAGGGCTCGGCACGTCGTCATCTTCCATACACGCACTGCTAATCTTTATCAGAACTGGGTTCAAACTTCAAAAGAGAAGATCAATGTTCCCTGGATGCAGGAACCACGATTTTCCTTCAAGCAATATGAAAAGCCAACCAGCAGGAACTGTTTTTTGGGGTTTCCCATCTCTGCTCTGACCATGATTGGCATTGTGATTGCTTCGCCTTTGCAAGCCAAGTAAAGCGCTGAAAACATACAAGGCTGACAATAAGATGATGCTGGATTTATGCCGCTACCCTATGAAACCAACCCCCAGGGGCAAGGGTTTAGTGCCAAATGTCTCTGAAAGCATTCAGAGATAAGCTTATGAGAATTTTTTCTACCAATAAGGCCAAGAACCAAGAAGATGGGAGAGATCATTTCCACACAGAGAGAGAGAGAGAGAGAGAGAGAGAGAGAGAGAGAATGTCTCAAAGAAAGAAGGAGATCAAAATGACTATCCAAAATTGATGCATATCTCAAACCCTAACCCTATTCTAAATCTAAGTCCATTTCCATGAATGTGTTGGAAGATTTTCCAATTGAGTTGTTAGGGTCCTGCCCCACCTACAAGTTCTTTTTGTGAAAGAATTCATAAGAGAAATACCATTGTTTATCTACCTTTGACAAAGAAACATTGTATGAAAAGATTGCTACCTTTTGTGAGCATATATTAAGGATACTATTATATTTCCACAAATGTACAAGTACAAAAGAGATGGCAACCTCAGGCCAAGTCAATCAAACGGTCCAAAAGGACGATGTGTACAAATTGAAAAATGAGGACTTTAGCACTCCACGTAGGGAGGCAGTCCAAAAGTACTAACTAGTGTGCAGAAAAAAAAGTAGCCATGTGGAGACATGTCGAAGCCGAGAGAGTGGGAGCAGTGCCCTCAAAAAAAAGTAGCCATGCGAAGACATGTTGAAGTCGAGCGAGTGGGAGCAGTGCCCTCAAAAACCTGCCGATTCCATGTCGTCAAAACCTTCTAGAATACTATGTCAGAGGGTCAGAGTAGAGCAATCTGTGATGTGAGAGTCGCCCAGCAGAATGGTGTCAATGTCCATAGAGAAGGTCAATTCCCAATAATGAAGGTGATGGGCATACTCAGTCCACAATTCTTGCACTAGTAAAAGAACAAGTGTTGTACCATTTCTTCCTTTAGGTGGCAAATAGGGCAACTCCTTCTCTGTGTGCAGAGAGGATTTCATTAGAATTCTCATCAATAATAGTACATCGACTAGCAGTAAACAAAGCTCTATAGTCTTGATCAGTGATCTTGCTTATAGACAGTAAATTCTTTGTTAACTTGGGTACGTAAAGTACACCATCTAACTGTCTAGTGATGCCATCAGGGAACTGTAGTTGAATGGAGCCCTGGCCTTCGACTTTGTGTGAGGTTGAGTCTCCGAAGAAAATGTACTTTTATTTCGTGTTGTGAGAGTAGAAAATACGTTCTTACATGGCGTCATGTGCTGTGAAGCACCTGAATCGAGATACCATTCACAAGTATCTTTGCTTGGTTGGTCTTGTACCAGCAGCGCCTTCTCATCTTCCTGGGAATTTTTGACAGAGTTAGAACCTCCTTCTTGGTGCTGCTGCATCTTCTTCCTCGTTTTATTGTGCTTGAGGATCCGACAATCCTTGATGTTGTGATTAAATTTCTTGCAGTATCTGCAAAAGAGTTTGGTCTTGGATGGTTGTTGTTGTCGATGTTGTTGTTGTTGTTGTTGCGTTGATTCTGGCTGCTCCGTTTTCGTCTTCTTGTCCTTAAAAATATTCTTCTTGGACTGCTGCTTATTAGAGTATAAGGCCATTGACTTGGTACTCATTGTAGATAAGCTCTTTCTCCTAACTTCTTCCAGCAATAGACTTGCTGTCAGCTTTTGGAGTGATAGCACAGGAGTATTGCTCAAGAGCAATACTAGGTTGTCGTAGTTGGATGGAAGACTGGTGAGACGAGACATTGTTGAGTCTTTTTTTGAAATAGGAAAACCTATTGCAGCTAATTGATTCAGCAATCGTTTGAATTTGTTCAAATGGTCACTGACTGAGGTGCCTTTGCTCATTTTGAGTGTAAGGACATTCTTTCTCAAGAAGAGACGAGTCAACACATCTGAAGTCTCATAGATACTTGTTAAGATATCCCACGCTTCTTTGGAGATGGTACTATTTGATACGTGAGAAATCTGAGTGTCCTTCAGATTCAAGGATACAATGGCAAGTGCTTTGTCATCTTTTGCTTCCCATGCTAGGAGCATTTTAGGTTCCGTCGGTCTGGCTATCAATTACATATCCCATAGCTCATTTTCGATCAAGATCATCCTCATTTTTTAATTTCCACATGTGGAAATAATCTTTGTTGAACTTGTTGATCAAACGAATCTCAGAGATTGAACCTTCCATTATGATCAATGAACAGAGATAAAAACACAAATAGAATATAAACTAGCTCTGAAAACAGTAACGTATTTTATATCCTAGACTCTAGTAAATCCAAAACTAGGCTCTGATACCACTCTGATGGAGGGTAATGTGGCGATGTATGCTTATCAGCTCTAATACCACTCTGATAGGATGGATGGAACAGACTAGGTCTAGGCCTCAACAGAAATGAAGGTCGTCGTCCCACTAGATTAGAAACAATGAACAGTGATAACTGATGATAAGGACCTAGATTACTTGGAGAACGGAATTATGCTATTTTGATTGTGTTGATTAAGAGTATCAGTGTAGGAGTCTTAGACTATCATAAAGAGAGATTGCAGAGAACAATTAGGTGTCTGAGACAGCCATGCAATTTTTTGATACTAATATTTTGATATAAAGAAATGTAAGAACGATTCGGCATCAAAGACAGTCATACATTTATTCATTTATGATGTTTGCGGAAAAAGAGTGAGAGTTAATTAACATTCAACGGAATTCAATGAGATAGAACAATAGCGAATCTGTATATTAATGTTGTAATAACAACGATTAGATCACAATACAATTGCATTGATAAGCACATGATCCTACTTACAGAAACAAAACAATTGCTATAGTTTTGAATATTTACTCTCTCTCTATATTCTCTAACTCTGAGGAGTCAGATACTATGAAGACCAATTTTGGTCGTTTGATCTCTGTCGTGTAGACTTTGAATCAATCTTGTATCAATCACGAGTCATCCTACTTCTCCAATTGCTTATTTACTTATATAGCAGCTGGATCATCTTGTGCTATTCTAACTTTACAATTACAAGATCGTTAACGGTTGTCTAACTAATCAATTAGGTCAGTGATTATTGGAGCGTGAAGACGTAACAAACTATACTTGAGATCCTGTGTAAATATGTAGAGTGTCGCATTTCTGGAAGTGCCAGAAATGGCCCAAAATCTTGAGTGAACACTTTGTCGCATTTTTTTTCGCAAAATCCTCTGTACTCAGAATGACTAGAAAGTGAAGTAGAAGACTTTGTCAAGTTTTTTGCCTTTTTTGGCTATTGAAGTTTGTGAGTAAAAATGCAGACTGTTGCGATAAACAATTAATAAATTGCAAACTTCTTTGGAGAGTGATTTACTTAGAAAGAAGAAGGGCAAGTTAGGATGAGTAGGAGAAAGATTAAACTCCAACAGGGGGAAGATCGACAACCAGCTTGTTCCTCAGCTGCCGCTTAAGATTCAAGATTATGTTGAACTGCTAGATTTTCATATAATGAATTTGGATAGCGTAGACATAATCTTGAGAAAGGAGTGGTTTTACTCTAAAAATGAGTCTTTAAGAAAGGATTATATTCCACATAGTATTTTCTTT
The DNA here is from genome assembly GCA_029204225.1 of Diphasiastrum complanatum. Taxonomy (NCBI): domain Eukaryota; kingdom Viridiplantae; phylum Streptophyta; class Lycopodiopsida; order Lycopodiales; family Lycopodiaceae; genus Diphasiastrum; species Diphasiastrum complanatum. The sequence continues at coordinate 52,784,470 of CM055092.1, read as the reverse complement.
TTGCATAAGGGCTCGTTAGTTTAGCTGAAAGGCGATGTAAATAGGCCTTTTGATCCTATGGTTTCTACTTTATAAATTGTTGAATATTTGAAAGATTCTGCTAATAAAGTTCATCTTTGTTTTTTGAAAGATGAAATTTATGTGGATGACCATGCAGTCCGGAGTCTAAATATTGATTTATCGCATTTGCCTTCAAATAATCCCTTAGGTGTAATTTACCTGAAGGAAGAATATTTAACAAACTTAGGCAAGAGTATAGCGATGTTTTTCCTGAAAAACTCCCTGATGGCCTACCTCCCCAAAGGAGTGTTGACCGTCAGATTGAGTTGCTTCCTGAAAGACAATCTGTATCTCTTTTGGGCCATATTCGGCCTAGTAAGTCTCCTTGGGGAGCACCAATCCTTTTAGTCAATAAAAAATATGGAGGCACACGTTTGTGTGGTGACTTTAAAAATTTAGATGATTTAACCATCAAGAACAAATATCCCTTACCTAGGATGGATGATTCTATGGATCGTCTGAATGGAGCTAAGTATTCCTCCAAGATTGATCTTAGATTAGAATACCATCAGATAAGGATTAGGAACGAAGATGTTCCTAAGACTGGATTTCGATCCAAGTATGGCCATTATAAGTTTTTAGTGTTACCTTTTAGACTCACGAATGTGCTTGCCACTTTCCAGCAGATGATGTGAACGATATTCTTCATCCATATCTAGAAAATTTTGTGGTGGTGTATTTGGACGACATATTAATTTATAGTCGTGAATCCTTGAGGAGCATGAAGAGCATCTTCGTATTGTCTTGGATCTTCTAAGACAAGAAAAGCTCTATGCTAAGGAGTCGAAATGTGAGCTCTTTCAAACTAAACTCAAATACTTGGGCCATGTCATATCTGATAAAGGTCTTGAAATTGATTATGACAAAGTCCATAAGGTAAGAGAATGATCGAGACCTTTGACAATTCGTGATGCGAAATCCTTTTTGGGCTTCACAAGTCCATTTTGGACTATGTCTTAATTGCATTTCCCTTAACGAACGTTCTTAAGAGGGTGAAGAAAAAATGTAGTCGCAGAAAAAGTCCATTGATAACATGGATTGATAAAATAAATGAGAGTTTTGAGACTCTCAAGCACTATGTTTCTACGGCTCCAATTTTACACATTGTCGATCCTAACCGACCATTTGTGGTTGATACGGATGCCAGCGACTTTGCTGTAGGAGCAGTCCTTTATCAAGATGGTAGACCAGTTGCTTTTGAAAGCAAGAAACTAGATTCTACTCAGACTAGGTATTCTACCTATGAGAAGGAGCTTTTTACAGTCATTCACGCGTTAAAAATCTGGAGGCATTATCTTTATGGTGCCAGATTCACAATTATGACTGATCACCAATCCCTTAAGTATATTTGTGATGCCAAGGACCTTCGTGGCGGTAAGGCTAGATGATCGAAACTCATTCGACATTAAGTATTGTAAAGGTAATTGATACTATGTTGTCGATGCCTTGAGTCAAATTGGAGAGATTAATCAGTTATGCTTTGTTAAGATCCAATCTAATTTGTATCTTTCACTACAGGACCTTTGTTGAATTGATAGGTTTTTTGGTCGCGTCTGGCCAGATGTCCTGACAAGAAATTCTAGATCTAGTGATGAACTTGGGATGTAGGATCCCAAGCAATCCCAAAATGATAAGATACGTGAAGACTATTCCATAAGGAATGGCTTGCTTTTCCGAAAGGGAAAGGTTTTGTGAAGAATTGCCAAAAATTGGCAAATCTAGCTTGATAAAAAAACCATGTAGAATAGTGTAAATTGTGTGCACAAGTGGGTCCCACACATGTGAGGCCATGATGCCACATGGGAAACCCATCCTAATTTAGGTTAGGTCAAGTCAAGAGAGTTGGTCATGTCTATTTGGTGGTCATCCCTACTTTATAGGACCTACACCTAAGTTTAAGGTGAAAATTTGACCAACTAGCTACCTACCAAGCATAACTCTAGGAAATAGACTAGGGTTTCATTTTAGGTCAAGGAGAGTGAGTTAACTTCCTTATTACATGCTGGAAATCCACCTAACTTCAAGGAGGAAGTCGAATTTGCTATGTATTCCCTCTCTCCATAGTGAGAAGAAAGAAAATTTTTGGAGCTAATTGGCAATCTCAAGCTAGTTCACTATGTACATTGAGTTTTTGTGATCCAAATGAAACCAAATCAATTTCTACTTGTTTCTCAGGTTGAAGGCCGTACTACAGCCTATAGTACACATGTGTGGGCTCAGATTTCAATGTTTATCATTGCTTTTGATTGTTAATGCTTGTTGTTTGTCAAATTGCCAATCTAGATCAACTTTTTTGTGTCTAGTTTTTTGATAGATTGTTAAGCAAGCATCCAATCACTCTTGTGGATCTTTTGTAGATCCATTTATGGTCTTAAAGTACAAGATAATAATATCAGAGCCAAGTACAAGAACATAAGCCATTGATCTAATGCAAATGTTGGTGCTAAAAACTAGTATTGAGAGGGCAAGCTAGAATCTTGATTTTGGTGAGGAGATTTGATCCCAAACTTGGTAGGGGTCCAAATCCGTACTGTCCACATGTGTGGGCACCTCTGAACCTGCATTTAATGCATGGTATTCATTTGATCCAAAAAAAATTCAATTTGTGAGCTGTTGGTGTAATTTTTGATGGAGATCCTAGGATAATCTACCAAGATCATTTGCCATTGATTAGATTTGAATTTGTTTCATGGAATCTAATTAATCTAGGCTGAGTTCAGGTCCTATTAAGGTTAAAAATAGGTCTTGAAAGTACACCAAGAAGGAAGAAAGAGATTAAGTCACTTTTTTGTCCAAAAATAGCCAAAATTGGCAAGATTTGATTGTAAGTAGATTTCACATCATCAATTTGTACAAGCTCTCCATCATGAATCTTCTCTCCAATGGAAGCCAACTCCCTATTTAGAGTGAAAAACTACAAGAAAGAGACCTTAGTGAGTTTCTAGAGACAATCAAATCCATTTTTTGGCAAGATTTGTTTGAAAGTAGTTTTCACTTCATCTTATCTTCATTCCAGCTTTGTGAGGGAGTGATAGAACTGTGATTATAAGTCCATTTGTTGGATTAGAAATCAAATTTGAGTGAAACACTACAAGTGTGAGACCTTTGTGAGTTTCAAGTCAATCAAATCTATTTCTTGTTTGTAGAAGTCACTAGTAAGATGGGATCTGCTGGAGCATACCTTCTAGAAGCTAGTGAGAGGTTGAATTCTACAAATTATGCTATTCAGAAGGTTAGAATGGAGTCACTCTTGGTGCTCCAAGACCTTTATGAGTTCCTGATTGAAGATGAAGCTGAACCTCTAGGTGCACAGGAGTTAGCTAGATACAAGAAGAGATCTAGGCTTGCACTTCATTGTGTGAAGATGAATGTGAGCAATGATTTGTTGAGAGAAGTATCAGCTTGTACTAATGCTAAAGAGGCTTGGGAGTCTTTAAAATCAATCTATGAGTCTAGCAACACTTCTAGAGTTCTTATGCTTAGAAATCAAATTTTGCAAAGCATGAGGAGAAGTGAGGAGAGTGCACATGATTATGTACTCAGAATCAAGTCACTTAATATTTTAATTGATGTATCTTCAAGTGCACAAAATGCCTTGGAATCCATGGCTTGGCATGATGTTTAGTTTTGAAGTGTGCTACATGTATATAGACACATTTATGGAACATCTTGTAAGGGATCCTCTAAGAGGTGGTGAAAGATCCTTCATGGACATCATTCTCTATTGGAGTCTCAAAAGTTCCTTGTTTGTAGCTGGATTTTTTAGACACTTCTAAAAGCTTTCATTCATCTATCAAGAGATTTGTAAATAGATCAAGCTAAATTTGAGGAGGAGTGTGAAGAATTGCCAAAAATTGGCAAATCTAGCTTGATAAAAAAACCATGTAGAATAGTGTAAATTGTGTACACAAGTGGGTCCCACACATGTGAGGCCATGATGCCACATGGGAAACCCATCCTAATGTAGGTTAGGTCAAGTCAAGAGAGTTGGTCATGTCTATTTGGTGGTCATCCCTACTTTATAGGACCTACACCTAAGTTTAAGGTGAAAATTTGACCAACTAGCTACCTACCAAGCATAACTCTAGGAAATAGACTAGGGTTTCATTTTAGGTCAAGGAGAGTGAGTTAACTTCCTTATTACATGCTGGAAATCCACCTAACTTCAAGAAGGAAGTCGAATTTGCTATGTATTCCCTCTCTCCATAGTGAGAAGAAAGAAAATTTTTGGAGCTAATTGGCAATCTCAAGCTAGTTCACTATGTACATTGAGTTTTTGTGATCCAAATGAAACCAAATCAATTTCTACTTGTTTCTCAGGTTGAAGGCCGTACTACAGCCTGTAGTACACACGTGTGGGCTCGGATTTCAATATTTATCAATGTTTTTGATTGTTAATGCTTGTTGTTTGTCAAATTGCCAATCTAGATCAACTTTTTTGTGTCTAGTTTTTTGATAGATTGTTAAGCAAGCATCCAATCACTCTTGTAGATCTTTTGTAGATCCATTTATGGTCCTAAAGTACAGTACTTTCACAGGTTTGTGTGCCAGATACGGAGGACTTGCAGGCCCAAATCCTGTAGCAGTGTCATGACAACCCTTGCGTTGGTCATCCATGTTGGAATTCGATGCTCAGTCTCAAATCTATTCATTGATGAGCAACTTGAAAAACCAGAAACAAAAGGCTCAAATTTTTGAGCAGAAGATTAAAAAACTCAGGATCAAGTTTTTTAGAATTTTTCGATACCGGTTCGACTCAAAAAATCCGTAATTTTTTTTAGTCAGTGTAAATCTTCAAAACATTGTTATTTTTTATACTGGTAAATTTTGATACTGTCGGAAATCCAACCCAACGACTTGGCGTTGATAGACCGTCCACTTTGTACATGCATTAACTGTAATGAGGCGGTTGTAATAACTACAACAAAAATGGTTGTTGTAGATATTTTGTTGGATATCAATCCTAGAATCTTCATCAGAAAACTTCTTCTGATAATCTGATCAATCTTTTTATAGCTAGCGTTATCACGCTCAATGACTGTAAGCTGAAGTTATCACTTCAAGCATTATACTCACTATTTGATATTAATCAGAGTGCAAATTCTCAGTCTCACTACTGTATTATTTCATTGAGCATTCGTCTGAATCATTCAATTTGAATATTCTGTTTCTAACTGTGCGTGGCGCTTCCATTCCTACACGCACTCACTCAAACTTCCGCTGACTAACCTCTCGATTTTCTGACATGGTATCAGAGCGGGCTGTTCAGTATTCTACACAATGTCTATAGATTATCAAGTCTTGTAAGATGTTCTTCTAGCAAGCACACAACCAACAGTATCACAAAATCGTTGTTTCTATCAACGATCTCGCTCAACCAGAATGGATCCATCTACTAGTTCTTCTCTAATCGACTGACTCGATGGGAGTAACTACCATCTTTGAAAGTTCAAAACGAAGGTCACACTACTAGCCAAGGAATTGTGGGGCATCATTGATAGCACAGAAGTTAAACCTAAAGGTAATGCAGCCATTATCAGAAATGGAGATTGAAAGATGTCAAGGCTTTTTCCATGATCACTCTCAATATCAGTGACAATCAAATCAGTCACATACGTGCTGCTCAGACTTCACCGGACGAGATTGGAAGTTAAAGATATCCACGCGTGGATATCTTCTGCGTGGATTATCCATGCATTTTTGTTTTATTTTTATTTTTTGCATGTTGATAATGACATGAAATTAGTTAAATAAATATATTTCTAAAGTGAATTATATTATTATTAGGCTATATTTTTTTTTTTCTAAAGTGAATTATATTATGATGAGGTTTTTTATTTATTTTGCATGTTTATAATGAAATGGAATTAGTTAAATAAATGTTTTTCTAAAGTGAATTATATCATGGTGTTCCTAGATGATTGGGATTTTTTTATGAGGGCGGCCACCTACTTTTATAAGACAATTGACTTGAGCTACCAAGAGGGTAATTATGCATGATGGTTTTGAGAGCCAGGGGTTTAGGGTCTACCCTAATGGCACTCTACCTAATCTCATATCCGAGATCATTTGATATGGATTGAGAGCTCATTTTGTACATACTTCGAGAGATTATCAAGAGATGGTGATTTTGGAAAGTTTTCTCTTTAATGAGAAATTGATGAATGATGAATGTGATATTTTTTATGTCTAATGAATAGATCTAAATCTGAACAAAATATTATACTTTCCATGTGTGTGACAGGATGTGAAGATCAATTATTTCTAGTTTTATTGTGGTGTTCAAAAGCCTTTGCCAATTAGATGCAAAATAGGTTGAATTGTGTGCTAGTTAGATATAAGTGAAACCTTTGATGCTTTTTCAGGATTTTAGTATCCAAATGAGGTTCATAACCTTTGATTTTAACATGGTATCAGAGCTCAAATGCAATCATCAAGGCTCAAATACAAGGAAGAGAGAAGCAATTACAAGTTGATGATTGTTTAATTTTTATTGCCCTTATTACTACCTTAAGTTTGATGATGTTCCTTCAAGTGTGAATGAAACTGTAGCAACAAAAGAGTGATTTAATGTAATGAAAAGTGAGGCGAGTACATATGCATTGTTTGAGAAACTTGTAAAATTATTGATCCTCCATCAAAGATACAAAATGTTACTGTTTGCAAATGGGTCTTCAAGATCAAGCTTAATCAAGATGGTAGTGTGAACAATTATAAAACAAGACTAGTTGCCAAGGGATATGCTCAATTCAAGGGGATTGACTATGATGAAACACTTGATTTTGTCATAGTTTGTGGTGGTGATTTCATTAACTCACATGCTTTTAGTGATTTACTGTCTTTGCAACATTTGTTAAAAAATGAGAATTTTCTTGGAACATGAAGCCGTACATCTATCTTCACCGACATTATCTCCAAAAAAATGGGATTGAAGTCAAACTATGTCTATTCTTTTCACTTACTTGACCATAAATGAGACTCTATTTTGGCTAAATAACAATCATTTGAAAGCATTGCAAGAATCAATTTCATTCAGAATTACAATAATCAATTTTTATTCAGAATCACAAGAATCAATTTCATCAGCGACAATGTCTTGCAATTCATCTCCTCTTAGATGATTTTCATCATCACTCTCACTTTCAAAAATTATTTCATCATCCAAACTATTAGAATTTCTATTCTCAACATCTATGGAAGTGGGTGCTTCAAGTATGGTTTGATGATTTATTACATCTCTAGGTAGCTCAATCTCATAGTTAAAATGAAGGTTTTTCATTTAATTCTCAACATTTGCACCCTCAAATACTCGTCAACTTGAGCTACAAACCACCATATCTTGTTTAGTCGAACTGGTTGAAAAAACACTATTTTAGAATATATCGAAATCTCAAATATTGAAGTCACTTGCAATAAAATGAAAAACATTATAGCATAGCATGTGCACCTGCTCACAGTGACGAGGCAACACCAATGTGTCAAAGGACTCCATGCTCAATGTTTTTGATGAATCAATCGCAAAAAATCCACTTGGATCCTATTTTACGGTTGCATAAATCCCTCTACAAACTACCTTGAACCATTTCACATCAAATAAAAAATAGTGTCCACTTTCACCAAATGACACATCATAAATATTTTGTATAGTTCCTACGTATTCTATATCTCCTGAGATGGGATTCCGATCTCATGCACTGCTTTGACTTTCTTGTTGGAAAGATGCTATTACACCACAATCGTGTGTGCATCTCTTGTTATCAATCCTTTCAACACGAAAGTGAAAACCAAAAGCCCATATAGCATTATACATTTTGCACTGCCACATGACAAACATGAATCTCATAAATAATCATTGTGAATGAACATGGTGTTTCAAAATGATTAAACAAATATTGTTATAAACAAGAATGTTCTAATAATAAAGTATCTAAAGAGTAATACCTTCTATTCGCATCCTCTTGCAAAGTCCCATTCTGCGTTTGATATTTTTTTTTTCTCTTTTGTTGCTTTTTGTAGTGTATCATGCATCCACTCTATAGTGCATTGCTTGGGCAATGGCTCAAGATCATGTGAACTTGAGGCCATGTGTCTACCTCTATTTTGTCGTTGGCGCTTTCTAGACAAGACCCTCTTTTTTTTTTTTTCTTCTTCATATAGGTCTAACCATTTATCCATAACTCCACAATTATAAAGCATGGATGTAAAAAAAAATTTCTCGTTGGAGAGGTGCCAACCTATGGACCTTTCCCATCCCTTGAGATTTTTCACTAGTTACCTCTTCGGCTTCCTCATCGCGCCGCAATAGTGGAGCAGATGGATGTAGTTGGTGCAAAATTTCGGTAACATAAAAGAGAGATTCATGTACTAACCATCCCTCTGACATGCTACCTTCAGGCCTTGTCTTTTGACACACAAAATCTTTTAAGACTTTCATGTACCTTTCCATAAAGAACATTCACCTAAAAAGTTAGAAATGGTTAAAAATAAGTGTTTTATTTAGTGAGTTCATGTATCAATTGATTTAGTTTAAATACACATTCAAAAGATAATTTATGCACTTATACCTAGTGTGCACTGGACCAGCAATAGAAACTTCTTCAACCAAGTGCACCAATAAATGCACTTGTGAGTCCATGATGGAAGTCGTAAAATATCTCTCAAACATGCACACAATCTCCACCATATCCTCATGTCTCTTGCGAAGATCCAGCTCACGGATTTCTTTTGAACACACACATCTGCAACATATTCAATCCATTTTATGTCTATTTGAGTTTCCAATCAATAAATACTAAATAGAAAAATGCACCAAGTACATGTAAATACCTGACAATGATTGATAGTTTGTATATGGTCTCACAAATATATTTTGACAAGCACCCATGAATTGACAATGGATAGATGAATTGAATTATCTTTAGCCAATCATGAGATTTGAGACCTTGCAACTTTCCATCCACTGTGAATGATGACCGTAGAGAATGGGCAAAACCAGTTGGTGTTCTAATGTCATTAATAATGGAGCGCACATGGTTAATCTCCTCCTTAGTGAATGTCCAAGGTACTTTTGGAGCATGATCTTCACCATCCTTTATCCAATATTCTTTTTTGGTGTTTGATTCTTTTAGATCGTGCCTTGCAGCAATGATATCTTTTTCACCAATCAAGTGTTTCCAAATAGATTCACCCACATTTTTAAATATGTGCATGGGATCAAGTAGGTGATTAATCAAAAGGTTATTCCAATATTCCAAACGATGAAATATAGATAATGTTTTCATACCATCGATTGGCTTTGCTTGAGATTCCTCCCATAGTATTCGCCAATCAATCACGGACATCCTCTTTGGAGGCATCTCTCTCTCAACTCTTCCTCCAAAACCTCTTCTATGAGTGTCTCTGAATGGATGGCCTTCATGCAAGTATTTACGATGATTTTCATAAACCACTTTTTTGAGACTAAAAGAGTATCTTTCCACAATATTTGGCCCGCACAAAAAACAAGCATTGTTTCCATCCGTTTGAAAGTCTGCCCAACAAATGGATACTATCAGTCACTTTTAAAAAAAGCATATGTCAAAGAATAATTATAGCCATTGTAGTATATCATGTAAATGTCAAGAATTACTAGTTGTATGTAACTGTAAACAAACTCCTATGTACACAAGATAGACATTGTTTGAATGACTACCTGAGCATTCACCTAATCTTGGATAGTCATGCATTGTCCACATTACAATGGCATGTAGTGTAAACTCCCTCTCATGTAAGGGGCCCAAAATGTCATATGCTTTTATCCCCTTCCACAAATCTTCCAACTCATCAATAAGCGGCTCAAGATACACATCCATGTTCTTAACCTTGCGTTGGCCAGGAATTAAAAGTGCCAACATAATGTGTCCCTTTTTTGTACTCAACCAAGGAAAAATATTATAATTTACCAAGCAAATAGGCCAAATGGACCACGTAGTTGCTCATACACCAAAGGGGTTCACACCATCTATTGCAAGACCAAATCTCACATTTCTTGACTTATTGGCAAATCTTGGATACTCTTTGTTGATGTGTTTCCATGCAGGTGAATCTGAAGGTACCCTCATCATCACCTCCGTAGAGGTATGGTGTGCATGCCAGTCCATAAGTTGTGCAAGAGATTTACAACGAAATAAAAGTTGCAATCGTGGAATTACTGGAAAATGTCGTAAAACTTTGCACGGAATGGTTGCCCCTTGCAAATCATCTCTATATCAAGGAGTATCACAAATGGGACATTTCTTGAGTGATTCATACCTTCCTTGATATAAAATACAATCTTTTGGACATGCATGATATTGCTTGTAGTCCATCCCGATGTTAGTCAACATCTTTCGTGCCTCGTCATTTGTCTAGATTAAATGTTAGGAGCATTATTCGTCTTTGAGTTCATTGAATGTTAACAAGTTGAAAAGACAAATCTGTCTAATAGATACATTGGTATGTTCATACTTTTTAAACTAAGAGGTGATTTATATTCATATGCAACATTTAGATCTATCAAGTATTTGGAGGAAATGTTTATCAAGCATTGTTTCAACCTACTTCTTGTTATTTTGATATATAAGATTCTTCATCCTCATTTAGTGTTGGAGACAATAATCATTGTAATGGTCGACGTAGACGACGAATGCAATACAACGGTCCACATATAAAGCAATTATCTCGTCGTCTACGTCAAGGTCTAAAAGAGATGATGGAAATTGATGAGCGCATTAATTGAGAGACTAATGCATCTGAATCTAGCTCATCTAGATCTACTTCTTCGCAAACAAGCTCCAACGATGAAAATGAGCTTCCAATGAATGATGAATTTGAAGTCATGGGAGACATGCTGGATGATATGTATGAGAACAATATTGCAGCTAGACACAATGAACAAGATGAGGAGGCACTTTTGTCTAAAGAAGAAAGAAAATTGCGAGAAGAATCAAAGACCACATTGTATCTTGGAGCAAAGACATCTTGTTTGGCGACTTCTCTACTTCTATTAAATCTTCAAGCCAAATATAGATGGAGTGACCAAAGACTCACATCATTATTTGAGTAAAAAAAATTTCATCTACTTGTCATTTTTGCTTTGAAACAAAATTTACAATTTGGACATCGAGTGATATTTTTTTTACAATGACTTCTTTTGTCATGTACAGACTATTAAAAAACAAAATTCTCCCAAAAGGGAACGTCATGCCTGAGACAATAATGCTCCTAACATTTGACATATTTAATGACACAAACCAAATACAATCAAGATGCATGAATTATACATCTCTACATATCAACAAAATTAAAATCTTCACATTTGACTTATTGTCTTTTGCAAACATTTGGGTAGAGGACGGTTGAAACTATACTTGATGAACAATTCCTCCCCAAACCTGATAGATCTAGTGGCACAAACCATTACATAAGTGCCCTTTACATTTCTAGTAAAATATTCTTCTTTTCCATTGGTGCGTTCTTCAAAATCACAATTCGTCAATGGAAGGTGGCCAATGGAACTATTTATATATGCAGCAATGTTTTCATGCACATCTGGATGTCCATCAATGTATGTACGATTTGCCCTTGAGATGTCGCTTCCTTGCATGCGTTGCTCCTCTAAAGAACAAGCAATTGAATTCAAGTCATATACTTGCATCCTCCATTGGTGACGACACAGAGCATGCCAATCACCCCAATTGTATTGAGGTCCTGCATATGGCATCAATGTCACAACACTATTTAAAGGGACCTCAATATTACTCAATGCAAAAAGGCCCAAACTAGCCTTAGGAAAGTGTTTACTAGGCATCATTATGTACATTCGACCCCAATACGTAAATGGTGTTCCATTTAATGGTAATGGTGATTGGAGTGGCCAACACGAGTATCCACTTCTAATAAAAGTTTTTACTAATGGTTGCAAGCTAGGTGGAAGAGGAAGGTCAGACAAAGGACCTAGAATGTCTTTTGACACATCAACAGTGCGTAGTAATTTGCAATTATCTTTCAAACTAGCCATAATATGTCCAAGACGTGTTATCTTTTTTAAAGGGGTGGTCAAGTTTGTGGAATCCACGTGGAGTATCGTGGAGGACTCATGTGCAACATCTAGGATATGTGTGGTTGGGTGGTAAGAACATTCTAGAGATTAGGAGACATGGATTGAATTACAAGGCATTGATGAACTAATTATATCATGCAAGGGGTCATCATCAACAAGAGTATTATCTAGGGCCAATGATGATCCAAAATCAATATTCATGTGATTTATCCTATCAATAATATTCTCGATCTCTCTTGCAACTCTTTTTCTTGAAACCAACTTATGGTCCTTCTGCAAAAGTTGAAAATGTTAGATCAGTCTCTCTCTCTCTCTCTCTCTCTCTCTCTCTCTCTCTCTCTCTCTCTCTCTCTCTCTCTCTCTCTCTCTCTCTCTCTCTCTCTCTCTCTCTCTCTCTCTCTCTCTCTCTCTCTCTCTCTCAAGCATGAAACATAAATTAATATATAACACAAATCGTAAACCAATAGCATGAAACACACACACAAATACACGCACGCATACACACACACCCACCACACCGACCCTAAACACACATGAAGAGAAAAACAGAGAGAACATTATAGAGTGCTAATCAAAACTCCCGAACCACACGATTATATCCTACTCCATAATGTCACCACATGCTCCCTCCTTGCGGCGTTTGGGCTTTTTTGTGGAAATCATCTTTCAACAAAAAATATTTGAACCACATCTTTAACGGAAGAAAACAAGGGCTACACAGCTTCCTAGAATTGGGAGTGTTGGTTACCTTTAACTCTTTTATGATCTCTCTCTCTCTCTCTCTCTCTCTCTCTCTCTCTCTCTCTCTCTCTCTCTCTCTCTCTCTCTCTCTCTCTCTCTCTCTCTCTCTCTCTCTCTCTCTCTCTCTCTCTCTCTCTCTCTGACATGAATGAGTCTGTTATGGGTGATTGAATATGGAAATCAAGATTAATTACATCTAATCATTCTATTTGAATTTTTTTTCTTAGAACCTTTTAGAAGCAAGTGAGAGATTAACTTCAAAGTATCATGGCACTCATCCTATTGCTCAATATTTATTGGCCAAACTATACTTGAAGTGTCATAAGGGTCAAAGATTAAAGCATTTTTGAAAAACACTTTAAAGAGTTTACCTCTCGTACTCTTGGATTCTCTGTGTGCACTCCATTGGCCCAAATATAATCGTTGACAATCCTCCTTGTCCGAATCCTAAGGGCTTTGCATTGTGTGCATGTACACGGTATCCTCTCATCATATTCTGGTTGAAACTGGTCCAATAATCCAATTGCAAATTGCACAAATTCTTGTAGTGTCATTCAAGTGAAAATTGACAAATTCTAACATGTGACAAAAATTGACAAAATAGTCTTTGTACATTTAGTGCATTTTCAACCTTCATTTGTAATGGAGTGGTGTCTTGGCTTTCCAAAGAGCAATATACTATATCCAAAGAGCAAATCGGATTACATCACTATTACAAATAAAAAAAGTATGACATAAATCAATATACATACATGTGATGGATCAATAGGCGGTCTACGTCGACTGATGGAAGAGCTTGAAGATAAACCAGTCAATAGTTGTTCATTGTACTTTAGTCTTGATTGCTCCTTTTTTCTGTGATAGAGCTCAATTCTTTTTTCTTTCTCTAAATCACGTGGAGGTGCGATAATTTTCCTAGAATTCATAATTCTAATCAAATGTCATTGTAAGAATAAATTTGCAAGAAAAATTATACACTCATATTCAAATAACAAATAAAGTGCAATTGATGTCAATATCAATAACAATGTATACGTGCTGTTGCGATCATGAGATGAATCGCTATCTGATGATGATGACATCGTCGTTGACATATACACACTATAGCCAACTACTCTATACCACATCATAAGTAATCATTATGAGACCGTATGTTCTGAACATATATAATAAAACTTGTTAAAGACATGCCAACATCTAATCCATGTATATTCTACTTATGCTTAATGTAAATCTAATATTCTAGTAACATTGCTATCAAGAAAATTGCTTGGGTGGGGCAACACATGACGAGCAATCAAAATGAGGTTACTGACAAATGTTAGACATCAGTAGATAGTGCGTGCAGGCCTATCTCAACTAATTTAAAGACCACATAGCAGTCAATGTTCGAAGCTCTCAGTTTAAACTCTTGTCTAAGATGAGTGATGATCTCAAAGTAAATCTCTTTGGATTGGCCTAGTGTGCCATGGTATCTCATGACGAGCAATATGCATTCGCCTTTTCTATCTATGGTTGCTTTGTATGCAAGAAATCACACCATTGATCAACATCTTTATTACAATGCTAAATGATATTTCAACTAATTACTATGATTTCATATAAGGTTATATAGGTCACACACCAACAATTAAAAAGATTTATCATATAGGTCACATATCATTAAGGTCCTCAATATAACATAAATGCTTTTGATCATGAATCTAAATGACCCCATGCAACCATTTAAGAGGCCACATGGCAAAAGCAAAAAAAAATTATTTGACCATGTAATTATGTCATCAAATTATATCAAATCTATGACACCTAGCTTATTAATAAAGTAAATGTTTTATGACATCACCAATTTGACATAATATTTTGTCATAAAATCTTAAAAAACTTGTCAAAGTACTTGTTTAATAATAATACTTTGATACAATGTCTTCAAGTGGTAGGTCAAGTGGAAGGTCAAGTGGGAGACCATCTAGGAGAAGATCTCGTGAGGACCCCGAAGAATATAATCAAGAGTGGTTTGAGAATGTATCTCCTCAACAAAGAGATAGATCAAAAATCTTGTGTTATCTTCTTCGAATGAATCATCCGAGAGAAGAGCTTCCGAAGATGCCCCTTCTCAAGAATCGTGTAGTGTGTATTATGATCTTAATCCACGTGGTGGAGTTATAAAAAATATGCGTGGCAATGTAGTTCATGCACGTTTGCGTGATTTAGTTGCTTTATATTTTGGTAAAGATTACATGATCAATTGGTCCTCCCAATCGCTTGAAGACACAAATAAAATTATAGAGACTTTGTATTCTGAATTTCCTCAATCCAATGCTTTTAGTAGGACTTGGGCCTTGAATACCATGTGCCTTTGGATTCGAAACAAAAGGCAATTGATGAGAAGAGCCGTGAGGAATCCCAAGAATCCCACGAAGCTTGGATGGTGCTCCAAAAGGGATTGGAGGAAGGTGAAAGAGGAATTGTTACAAAATAATCCCCAAAAGTATGAACAACAACGTAGGGCCGCCGCCGAGAAGCTTTTAAAACATGGCCAAAGTCACTTGGGATCGGGAAGAAGGGGCAATCTAGAGGCCCAGTTTGTAAGTGCAATATTTATTAATATGATTCTATTTTTGTAGTGAGATTGTTAATGTTTTTTTATTGCTAAACTATATTGTATCGCTAAACTATGTTTTTTTGTTGAATGTAGCTTAGTGATTTTGGAAGACACATGACCGCCGCGGAGTACAAACAAGGTTACAATCATGGATATGCCGGCCTTAAGGCTTTTATGGAATCCCATGGATTGTTTCCAATCGTAAACTCTTAACCTTTATTGTTTTGTGATTGTTTACTTTGTGGTTTACAAGTAAGTTTAGTCTCAATTTAATTAAATATTTGATTCTATTTTGTAGAGAGACTCTACAACTTCAAGTGTTCGTGATGTGGAAGAGTACGTGAATGAAAGCGAAGGAGAGTTTGAAGATGTGGACACCAACGTACACCTACAAGATGAAGGAGACGAGGAGGGAAGAAGTGATGATGAGTAGAGGTTCTTAAATTGAATGTAAGGCCTTGTAGAAGGCAATGTAGGAAGAGAGAATTTATTCTCTCATCAATGTACTTGTTTTCAATCAATCAATATAATGTTTTGGCATCACATCATTCTTGCAAAATTTTTTAATGCATACATTTTTAATCCATGAATGCAAATGTATAGTCTATTAAATGCACATCTATTGATTGCAAATGTATCTATTGATGTATTCAATGCAATGTATAGTCTATTTAATGCACATCTATGCAATGCAAATGTATCCATTGATGAATTTAATGCAATGTATCTATTTTAGCACATGATTTGCATGCTAGAATGCACAATAAAAAGTAATGGAAATAGATAACACATTAAGTTATCAACTAAATATCAAATGAATCAAAATAAATGTGAATTTACCTTTACTATTGTATCTCCATTGTTTTGCAATCTTTGCTTTTCTATTTGCATGCACTTGATCTTTGAATCCTTTGCAATGAAAGCTCATTTTTCATATCCAAACCTACATCACAAACAAAAAAGATCTTAAAACTTATGATCACAAAACACATACTATTAACATCCATCAATGAGCTAAAAATCCTAAACACTATCAATCTTCTCACTCACATTCATCCTCATCTCATTCTCACTCCCATCTATACTCTCTTTCTCTCTCTCTCACACAACACAAAAAAGAAAGTCACCTCTATTTTCGGAGCGAACCACATTTTGTTTCGCCCCAAATGTTTTTTTTTTGACAAAAAATTTTGCGTGGATTATCCATGCATGGATAATCCACGCAAATTCCAGAAACCTTTCCATGTGGATATAAAAAAAAATTTATCCACGCGGTATCCACGGCCTCAACTCTCTGGATTTTGCGTGGATAAAGCGAATTTTGCATGGATAATCCACGCGTGGATAATTATCCACACAGTATCCATGCAAAAGCCGAGCCTTTTTTATTTTATTTTTACTATGGCATGGATTATCCATGAGAAATTAGAATTCCTATTTCTGGCTCCGGGTGTCAGAGGTTTGCCCGGTTGCCGGTAGTCGGACTTGGCATGGATAATCCACGCATTTTGAATTTCACGATGTCCGACTGATCTGCTGCCAGAAAAGACATTTGTGTGGAACATCCATGCGTGGATAATCCACACGCTTGTATCCACGCGTATATCCACGCCAATCCACGACTATATCCACGTAGATTTTTTTTTGCCTGCGCGTCCTCCTTTGTATTGTGCGTGGATATTTGCTATATGTGTTCTTGTGACTCTATTTCTCAAACTATATGCCTCGAGATTGTGCTGAATCTTTTATTCTTGCTCCTCCACGAATAGAACACAGAATTCCACGTATCGATGCATCAAAGTACGATGGAGAATCTGACCCAGTTAGATTTCTCCAAGACTTTGATAATGTAAGCCGTTTCTATGGAGATACCTCTGAAATTGAAAAGCTTCGACTATTCCCGACGGTACTCTATGGAACAGCCAAAGAGTGGTATCTTAACCTTGAAGCTCTTGATCTTGTTTCTTGGACTACCCTCAAGGACGCTCTCATCAAGCGTTTCAAACTGTCTAAACTAACTTAGAGTCTATTCATCCAAATCACCCATCTTAAGATGCTTTGCGAAGACTACAATGAGCATTTTAAAAGTCTCAAAGGAGAATGTATAAACGATAATATCACCGAACGTATGGCTATCAAATTGTTCTTGGTTAGATTGTCTAAAAACATCCGCTGCAAACTGAAACCAGTTGACCTTTATGATCAGCTTAAGGATGTAATGACTGATGCCATTCATGAAGAAGAGAGGATTTTGATGACGACTTTGACAATCGTGAAAGAAATCTAAGAATCCTGAACGTCTTAATCACCCGAAGTATGAAAATACTGCCCAATCTTCCGAACTTCTACATCAAATGAAAACTGGCAAAAAGCTCAACAAACTCATATGGATAAACTTGCTGCTGATTTCCAAACCACCATGAAATATATTGCTGATAAATCTCTTCCAGCAAGAGAGAATGTCTGGTTCCAATTTGTTCATAGAATCACACTGCTAATGAATGCCCTCAACTGAGAAATCATTATCCGCATCCGCTCATACGCCAATCTCCAAACCTCCCAAGTCACCATCCAGACAGCTGAAAGGCAAGGCCCCCCTCGAATTCCCAACACATGATGTGCCTGCATATTTTAAAGACTATACGATAGAGGATGTGACCATCCAATTACCACAAGCTCAATGTGAGCCAAACGGTAATTCACCCTACGGAGGCCCTACCCGAACCATCACTCTCTCCTTGAGTGAGCCCAATAAAAGTAACGAATATATTGTCCACGTCGGAGCTCATCTCAATTGGTAAAAACATAGAAGGCTTAAGAAGCTTCTACGCAAATATCGACATGTCTTTGCTTGGTCCTATAAAGACATGAAAGGAGTCTCACCCCAAGTAGTTGTGCATCATATTTCCCTTTAACCGGGTGCAAGACCAACTGCTAGCCGTCCCTACAGATGTAATCTGATCTACAAGACCAAAATCAAAGAAGAATTACAATGCCTGTTAGATGAGGATTCTCCGAAAGGTAATGTAACATGATCATGTTACATTACCTTTCGGAGAATCCATTGTAAATTTTTTTAGTCAGTGTAAATTTTCGAGACTGTTATGGCCATATTCGGTTAAGGACCTGAAATAGTCCTAATATGGTAGACCGGCCCTCCATTACTCGAAATTATTGGTCACGCCGTGATTTAATTCCATGTCAAGGCCTGTTTGTGACTAATTACCTTGAGAGGACCCAGACACTCTAATTGAGACATATGGAGTATTGCATGTCTGTGTGACGGATATAGGCAGGAGGACTGCATGAAAAGATGTGATCTATTTATAGTTGACCTGCATGGGGGTTGCATGGTTTCATGCACATGACTCTACTCTCTATATAATGAGGTAGGGATTCTCCCATCATTGGATTTAGGCTACCAGTTTCTCTCTTCTCTTCTTGCTTCACATGGCATGGTGGGGGCTAGATCCAGGTTTGATCTAGGATTGGTTGGGTGGTTTGGCTCCATAGTCTCTCTTAGTGTGTTCTCCTATCCTCATCTTAGGAGTTATCCCTTTTGGGTCTTTACATTGGTATCAGAGCCCGACTAAGATGCGGTCATGGATGGGATGGAGACAAGCCTACATTGATTTGGAAGTTGAAAGCGCTTGGATTTACATCCCGGTAGGAGTGCTGATTTTCTCAAGAGAAAATCGAATTTGAGTTTCGCTAATTTCGGTTGATGGGCATGCTTTTCAAAATTGGTGGTAGGGTGCTCTTCTACAAGTTCGATTTTGGTAAAGATGCTTGGAGCTAGTGAGGATTCATTTGTAATTTCCTGTTTTTCTTGAAGAAGCTTTTGATTCATGTAGAAGGATCTAATTTAGAAGATCTGATTGCTTGTTTATTGCTTAAATCTGCTAGATGGAGTGACAATAGGACCATAATGTTCTATGGATTTGGATTCATGTAGGACTAGCTAAGTTATTGATTGATTGATTTGGATTGATCAGTCCTGCTGAAATAACCAGCTAGCTAGCGTGAATCTAACGTTTGTGTGTGAGGATTGAGAGTTTTTTCCTCTGCTGAAACATGCAACCTGTGGAGCATAGATTGGTGATTGCAGTTATGGTTTTCCTAATAGCATAAAGTAAAGCTGAGAGATTTAACCACCTTCATGAGCGTTTATTCCATGTTTGGATGAGTTATGGAACTTCCCTGTTTTTTGTGAGACCTTTTGAGCTTAATGAAATTGTGGGAATTAGCCATAACAATCTGGAATGGATAGAGCTTATATGTTTCCCTGGCGGAAATCCATCTGTGAGAAGCTTCTATATTCTGTTCCCACCTCGAATTTGTATCTTCCAGCTCTTGAATGGAGTGAATAGTGTTACTAAACTTCTAGAATCCAGCTGTTTGGTTGGTGGACCGTAGAGTTGTGCTTACTTCTAATTTTGTTGAAGCTAGATTACCTGCGAACTGACAAACCGCTTGAGACTAGATGAAGCAGCGTGAGTTGTAGATCTGTTCGATGTCTGAAGTTAGTTGAATTTTTTTTCTATCAGTGACTGAGGACATTGCTATGATTGTGGGCAATGAATTGTGCTATCTCAGGGAAGCCATTGTCAGAGTAATCTCTGAGAGCTTTAAACATAATGAAGCGCAGCTTCCATTCCTATTTGTTTGTTCAGAGTTGTTGGTGTTGTGAAATAGCTTTTCAAAGCTTGGAAGGAAGCTCTTGAAGCTTTCTGAAATGCGAGGAGAGCTGTGGGCGCAGAACAGCTAGTTGTGGAGCTGGGAAGATCTGTCAAAATTGTGGTACAACGATCTGTTGGGATCTCGGTTTTCCCTGGGACAGTTGAGGAGAGTGCGAGTGGCTGCAAGCTTATTCTCCTGCGCGATGCGCGATGCCTTGCTGAGGTAGATCCTCTCTGAACGATGAGGAACCCATCTTCTTCAAACTAATGGTGGCGGCCGTTTGGGATCATGTTTTCCTTCAACCTAATAGGGTTTGGTGGTCAAGTTTTTGCATGGCCTTTGAAGTAGATACTTTTAGGCATGTTGGTTTGGCCTTTTTGAAGGGAAGTGACCGGCGGTTTTGACTCTCATGTAAGCGCTTTGAATTGGCAATCTTGGAAATTGCACGGCTATGTTTGTTACGTGCCAGATGTTCAAAGCATTTCAAGGTTTTAGACATGGAGTAACTTTAAGTTGGTTTAGAGGAGAATTCTTTTAGTTCCTTAAAATCAACCCGATATATTTACGTTACTAGCACTCGATTCCAGAAATTTGATTTTTCGGTGCTCAGTTGTCAATTTTAGAAAACTTTGTAATGCTGTGACTTTTGATAGTTACATGGACTTTGTTTCTTACATCAAATCTATTGTGGATCTGGGTCTCTTTGATGCCAATTCTCTCTCTCTCTCTCTCTCTCTCTCTCTCTCTCTCTCTCTCTCTCTCTCTCTCTCACAAACACACACACACACACACACACACACACACACAGAGGAGTCAAACTTTGCCGCTAATTGTAACTATGCAAGATTATTGTGATCACAATATCCAACCAATGTGGTTACTATTATAAACTAGTTTGTAACTATGGTCTAGTTTGTAACCATTTCGGGTTAGTAATTTAACTTGAAGAAGTTGATTCGGGGCCGCATTATACTCTACGGGAAGCACAAGTCAACCAATCATATGTGTAAGAGCCTGGTGGCAATTTAAAAAATTCAATACTTACAAACCAATTTGCTAGTCCCGATGAGCTATGGTACGTAGATTTTATTTTTGGGTCGAGGTGAAGAGGAGGCACTTTTCACTCATGGAAAAGGCAAAGGCAAGGTGAAGGCACATTTCAAGGATGAATCCAAGGAGGAAGATGATGTCTCATCATCATCTAATAGCATGAAGGACAAATCCAATGTCAAGTGCTATTATTTTGGCAAGAAGGGGCATTTTGCCTTGGAGTGCTACAAGAAGAAAAGAGATGAGGAAAAGCAAGAAGGAAGGCAAGTAAACTACAAAAATCAAGAGGCATATGGCTTCAATGAGGAGGAGTCACTCATGGCATGCATGAGGAAATCATTAATTTTTATCGAGGAAGTTCCTTGGTGGATTGATAGTGGGTGAGCTCACATATCACAAGGCAAAGAAAATATTTCTCTTTATTTTCATCATGTTCTAAGAAGAATATTCTTGTTTCAAATGGTTCTAAAAGTAAGATTCATGTGATAGGAACCATTCCTATTTGGCTTGAGTCAAGAAGGAGAGCAAAACTTTCAAATGTCTTGCATGTGTCTTCAATGTCTAGAAATTTGTTGAGTGTAAGTAAATTGATTGACAATGGATTACAATACTTGCTTTATCATCAAGAACGAAAATGTCATTGCCAAAGGGATTAGAAATGGTAGGCTTTCCAAACTTGATGTTTGTGCAAAATCTGATCACAATTTGGATGTGATGGAAGCCAAATGAGAGCTTGTTTCTCAAAAGGAGAAAGTGGAGCACTCAAATCTCAAATCCATGGATGTTGGCTTTGATGTTAATGTCAAGAATGATATTTAAAGTGCGGATGAAAGTGCGTCTAATGTTGTTTGTGTCATGGATCTTGCAAGGCTTAAGGAGGAGTCAAGTGAAAGAAAGTGTAGAGCATCAATCTCTACAACCAAGCACACCAAGGGGATCGTCAAGATCCAAGGAGGACCCATCAAGTCTTGTTTGCATGAGCAAGGATATTCAAAGGGAAGACACTATCTCATCCACTTCTAACACTTTCATGACTTCTTTGATAGATGGATCAAGTTGCTTTCATGATGTGCCCAAATCTCAAAGTAGACTTGAGATAATTCCACATGACTACAATGCTTTGATGAGATACAAAAATGTGATGATTTGTGATTCTCTATTTGATAGCATGCCATTAGATCATGTGTGGAATTATCTGCTTGCTCTTGGATTTTATGCAAGTAGGATTGGTCAATTCATCCATTTGTTGGATGATGGTGTTTTTACATATTGTGAGGCAATTTGTAAACGCATTTTGAGAATAAGTAAAACATCCTCCAAGGGACACATATATCCATAATTTCGTATTTAGCCTCATTAGATCTAAGATTAGCATGAAATCCAAGCATAAAGATATGATGCAAAATAACATGCACAGTCTTGCCAATCTTGATATGTCTAATCCTCAAGATCTTGATAATATGATGATGAATCTTTGTGATCCTTTTGAATCAAGGAGGAGTCTTGATTTCCTCATGGAGTTGCAATTATTTTCAAGGAGGAGAAGCTTTGGGATCCATCATGTTCTTCAAGGATGGAAGAAATCAATGGAAAAAGTGCTCAAATGGTGGAAAGCTCTTCATGGTGCTTGGAAATGGTTTTCAATCAAGAAAGCCTTGTCATGGCTATGGTGATCTTGCTGAAATTTCAAGTTTATTGGCTGGTTTTTCCATCAAATCCATGCCAAAGGACTTACTTGAGAAGCCACTTTTAGTGACTTAAGTTTTGGAGAAAACTAGCATAGTCATCAAAGCTATATTTTGAGGAGTGTGAAAAATATGCAAAATTTAGGTTGATCATTTTACATTTTGATGTACATATGTAAATCACACATGTGTGGAGCATGTTCCCACGTGTGAATAGTAGGACTATTTGCATTAGCTAATTCATGTCTTAGAATAGCTTATTTTTCAAAGCAATGTGAAAGTAGGCAAAAGCTAGTTAAGTAGAATCGTGCTAAGTGTCATTATGAGGTTGGGCCTCAATCTCCTCATGACCTGTACAAATCAAAATACATGATTAGGATAGGCAATTAGACATCTGTCTCAAGTCCTAGAGGTGTTGACACATGCCATAAAGTGTAGAAGTGCAAATTGGCACGTAGTCCACTATATGTCAAATTCATCATCACATTGACTTTTGGGGTCCAATCAAAATATGAGATGCAAATCATGGATCCAATCATGTTTAGAGGTGACTACATGCCTTATTGAGTAGGAGCTCGACCTACCACTATGTGGATGTGGAGTCTCATTTTACTTGAATAATTTTGAAAGATAATCAAGTTTTTGACTAGCATACTCTTTGTCCTTTCTCTCTCCACTTGAGATCTTGGTTGGTTATAGATTTGGTAGTAATATGTAAATTGCATTTGGACTAGTATTTCTAGGTTTATGGTTAAGTACCTAGAAGTTGCCATTTTAGGGCATACTTAGAAAAAGTGGCTAAATGACATTTAGGCTATTATAAATAGTTGAACATGCATGGAGAACAGATCATTGTATTCTCTGGAGCCCCCGAAGTCGCAGAAGAACAGCCAGTTCCATAGGCAACGCAAGCAGGTCCATCTTCATCAAGGACCACACCATTGTTCAGACAACCAATTAGTGTCGAGGACCAGATCCAGAGCTTTTTAGCGCAACATCCTCATGAGTCCTCGCGTGGTGGTTGGGTCATCAAGTTTAAGACCTCTGAAATTGAGGCCGGCAAAGAGTTGGATAAAATACTCGCATTGGGAGAGCAGCCGGCTTGGAGAATTACAGTTTTTGAGAAAACTCTGAAATCCATCAAGAGTTATGTGGCCAGCCCTCGCCAATCAAATAAACACTGAACCCTGATAGAGAGAGAAAACCTATGAGTAGACTAATAGACTAGCCTACGGCTATTGACAGCTGACGTAGATCCATACTACATACCAATGCCGCGCAGAAATAAGTGGAAGGATTTGGGATTGGCCATGGACAAAATCACCATGCCATATGCCAAACTGGCCAATCATCCACCAACCGTATAGTTGGGAGATCACAGTGGAGTTCCATCAAGCCGTACAAGCATACCAGCGGGAGTATATTCACTCTCTTGATCCAACAGTAAGGCAATCGGCACTTTTTGCAAAAGATCTCACTATGTTGGCGTCCGTCATCAAGGATAAACTTGGTTCATTTGGAACTAATGGTCTTTGCTTGATTGTTATCAAATTTACAGGAGCTGTAGTTGGTGGTGGCTTTGGTCTTGCTGGACATTCTTTGTAGCAATGCCCATAATCACAGTCACGATAGAATGGTACAAATTTGTCTTTGTTTGGACATTCTGCAACTCTGTGATTTTTTTCATATGCAAAGCATCCAAGTGGTGATCTGGTCCAGTTTCTAGATGCTTGTTGTTGCGCGGCAGCATAAATAGCATATTGTTTTAGAAACACCTTCATAATCATTACATAGTTCCATTGATCAGCACTTTTGTAAGGTTCTGGTTCCATCAAATTGGCAGGAGGAGCGGGGTGCTTTGATGGGGCAGGTAAGGCTAACTGTTACGGGTATCCAAGAGCAGATTGACGAGGTCTAGCTGTTGGATTTCCTCCATAATGTGGTTCTCGATATCCCATCTGGACATACCGTTGCTGAATAATTCAAGGATTGAAGTTGCAAAAAGTAGTCTCATGATCAGGCGAATTGCACAAATGGCATATACTGATTTTCATTCGTTTTTTCAATTGAGGACACTCATTCACTATGTGATTTCCCGTACAAATGGAACACCAGACATTTTCCCTGGTAGGAAAAGTCTTGGCAAACTTCTTAGGTTCCTTGTTCGCTTGTCCATGGAAATCTTCCAATGCTTTGATCTTCTCAACAAATTACAACTGCAACGTTTTCATTTGTTTCTGCTAGTTCTTCCCAAGTTTCTCGAACTCATTGAGCATCATCTCTGCAGTAGCATTGACATTCGTTGATGCAATAGTGGTGGATGTCGTAGTGGTCTCCCCAGCTGTATAAGGCAACATACTGATATTGAATCTTCATCCTCCTCTCAAATTGCATCGTTTTGCAAAATTGCGTACTCATTATGGCGTTTCAGCTCACGTCTGATCCTTTTAGGTAGACCTGACAAAAACCACATAATCATGACATTTTTATTAATCAACTCAGGTTCGCACTCAGATCTGAGGCGTTTAACCCGTTCAATGTAATCTCGAACCATTTCCCGCCTGTCCATTTTAATTTTACTTGAAAGTAGAAAAGGGTCTTCCATAAGCTTTCGAGGTTTGAACCGTGTAATAAGGGCTCGTTTGACAACCTCCCAATCTGTACACCCAGTTTCATCTTGATTATAGTACCAATCTTGTGCCGCGCCTGTTAAGGCCATTGGAAATAGCTTAAGTTTATCCTAGAGAAAAACTTTGTCGTAGACTTCACAAGATTCAGAATAGATTTGAAGAAATCTAACTGGAATTGTTAATCCATTGTATTTGGATAGATCCAAACGGGGTGCTCTCCTAACAATGATTGGATTGACTTCCTGAGGAGCACCTCCAAGGGCAGCCATTATTACAGATTAGATCAAGCAGACAATGAGATTGGATCTAGATTTTCAATAAGGAACTATCTCAGATCAGATTTGCTAGATCTCTTTCACTTGACGAGAATCAGATTCCTATACTATGAAAAAGATTCCTAAGATCAAACGTTCGACACTTCTCAAAATGAAAAATTCTTAGAATCAAAATCAGACTGAATCAGATTCGACCCAAAATTTGACAGAGACTTGATCTGGAAAATCAGAATCTAAAAATAGGACTGGCGAAGGTTCCACTGACGAAGGTTAATTCGACGAAGGTTCAATTTTGGTAAAAACTCTCTGATTCGACTTTTCTGACAAATTCTATGGAAATAACCTTCGCCGAACTCTCAGATTGAGAATCTGACACAGATAAAAGTAGGGAAAAACTGGCAAAGGTCCCTGACACATAAAAATACAGTTTCTGTAGTTTGGCGAGGAAAATAGAGATTTTCTATGATTCAGATAGAATGAATGTTCGCCCGTATAAAGTGAAAAAAATCTGAAACTATGGAGCAGTGATTCTTGAACACTTGGATGGAAAACATTTTGATACTCCCGTGAATGGCAGCCGACTAGGCAAGTTTTGGCAACCTACTCCGCCAGTTCAGCAAGCATGATCCAAATGATTTTTTATTTTTATTTGTTTTTCAATTTTTTGTTTTCACTAGTTAATTGTTAATTTCTTTTGGAAAAGACAGTATGAAACAAAAAAAAATAAGAAAAAATGAAGACAAAATGAGAAAAGACTGGGCGCTCTCAAATCCACTTCTGGATTTGGTAAGATCAATATAATTTGTCCTGCAACATGCTCTAATACCATGTGAAAAATCAGAGATCAAAACACTTTAGTTCATCAATGATCTTTAGCCAATTTGGATCACACATCTAGAATCATCAACAACATCCATAGTTGTGTCGCCTTGGTGCGGAGGAGAGAACTACGACATGACCAAAACTGGAATTTGAGGCCTGGCTTCCAACACCTGAGTGATAGCCTTTTCATATTCATTGATGGTTGCTTTGGCCTTTGCCAACTCAGTTGAAGCTGTACCCTTGAATCTGTCAAAACGGCCTTGGAATCCTTGGAGACGTGTGCAATCTTGTTCAGCCATCTGTAGTTGACCTTGGAGCAGCTGCACTTGTTGCTTTGCATCCTGCACGACCTTGTCCACTTGGTCTTGGGCGGTTGTAAGCATATTCTGCAGTGAACTGACATAGTTCTCTAGGCGATAAGCCAAGTGTTGTGTCTTCTTCTTCTCAGCTTCATAATTAGCTTCGTGCTGCTTGGCGATCTTCAACTCTTTGTCCAGCTAATTCACTTTCTAGTTAATGAGTGTATTCTCAGATCCCATATCTGAGATGCGCTGTTCCATTTCTTTTTTCTTATCCAACATAGAATGGATCACTTGCGCAAGGCTTGAGACTAACCCTAGAGCATCACTAGAATCTACTGTCGTGGAGGTGGTAACAACAGAAGGACCTGGTGGTACTATCCTTGGTTGGCATGGATCAGGTGCCTCTAATTCCTCTTCTTCAAAGAGATCTTCTTCATAGCCCTCAAGCATTGTGGTGTTGAACTGCTTTGGTGATTTGACAGCTTGCCCGACCCGAGAGAGAGAGAGAGAGAGAGAGAGAGAGAGAGAGAGAGAGAGAGAGAGAGAGAGAGAGAGAGAGAATCCACAACAATTATAGGGAGAACTTGTAACATCATGTAAAACAGATACATCCCCACCCAATTCAGAAGGAGGCATGTTTTGTTGCAGAGAGAAGCGCGAGATGCGGGATTGCAAACGTCCACTTCCAAGATGTAAACAGACACGGAAAAGGGCTTTCCAGCTAGCGCCCAGTCCAGGTTCGGATGTTAGCTTGGCCTTGTGGCACCCGACAATGGCAATCCGTGAGCATCTGCAAACTTCAAAATATCTCGCACTACGTGCTTGCCTGTGTAGCCCGAGGCTCCGAACACCACCACATCCACCAGCTTTTCCACCATCGCTGCTACTGCTTCTGGACGAAACATAAGCCCACGCCATCTAAAAACGGAAAGCTCTAGAATGAGCCCACGCCACCTCAACAGACACTCGCCGGAATCATCAGAACAGAACATTCCAGAATCACCCGTAATTTTTTTTAGAAATTTCACGTGGCGCTGCTCATTTCAGGACAGCTGTCCCATGTGGTATTAGAATTACGAAAAAATGACTGATCCATGTGACTATGCATGACACAAAAATCGGCAAAAAAATTAGGCGAAAACCAATTACACTAGGTAATGGCCATTGGTCGGGCCATTTCCATGAATAATCCGGTCCCTGAGCAGGCTCCGCCTCGAGCTGCTCGGGACCGGATTATTCATGGTAATGGCCCTCCAATAATGGCCATAACTTAGTACATAATTATCAAAGAGCCTCCCTTTGTGTGCGATAGAGCCATGGAGGTTCGCTTGATTTTAGGGTTAGAATTTGCAGCTCTGGATGCTTTCTATCTCCATGGATCGCAACCAGAATTCAGATCGAAAGCGCTCTTGCTATTCCTTGCCTTGCCTTGCCTTGCCTTGGATCTAACAAGCCACAATCATTGTCTCTTACTCTCTCATGTCATTGGTCAGAGATGATAGGGGTTTGAATTTCTGCTTGCAGGTCTGTTTCCAAACCGAAGCACAATTTGGTTGTGTTTTCACATGGATCTGACAAAAACATATGTAAATGGATCTGGCATATTTTCTTTGCTTTCCATCGCATTTTTCATCTTTGCAGAAGCATTGGGATGGAGTTAAGAGAAGCCCTAGAAAGAGACACATCAAGTGAGGCTAGAGGGAAGGGAGGGCCAGAACGTCGAGCTCAAGCAAAGAATGGTGAGGATGATGTGAAAATGATCGAATGGGAGGAGTTTGAAGATTCTTTGGCACACCTGTGTGGCACGGCAAAAGTGCTGGCTACCGCTCGAATGCAGAAAGAGGCTCTGGCTAAAAAGCTCGAAGCCTCACTTGAAGTGAGTGTTATTTCGGAAAAAGTTTTTTCGGTTCTTGTAACACATTCGTGACTTGCAAAATTTGTCTATTCTGGTAAGAAGCAGAAAGGTTATTGTATGCTGGAATTTGCTGATTTTCCCTGGAAAGTTTTTGATTGTTCCCATTTTTCTTTGGTAAGTTACTGAAATGCATTACCCTGAAGATGGATACATTGAGCTAGATTTTTCTTCTTCTGCGGCTCTTTGATGCCATCCTTATAAAAAGGGAGGGACTAGTTGTTCATTCTCCTTATTCATATATTATTAAGGTTTCTTTGGCTGCTCAGCATCTACAAAGCGAATGATACCATCCCTATAGATCAGCCGCTTTCCATTCGTTAGAGCCTCCTGATTTGCCTTTTTCCGTTCTTGAACCTGAATGAAAGTAGGGTCTTCATCCAGGTATATTGTAGTGCTCCGCAGTGTAGATCTCTTTCCTAGCACTTCATGATGACCTGTTGCAGATGCAAAGCGTATGACAAGAGTACCTGGGTCTTTCTTAGGCCGCCATGCCGTATCCATATCATTGTGGTGGTGTTGAAGATTCTCTTTAAGAAACTTTTTAGCTTCACCAATAGCATCATGGGAGTTCGTAATACCTCTGACTCGGACATTAAGAGCCTTTTACTCTCGCAAATGGCTCTCTGTGAACGTAGCTGAGATAAATGAAGGTGGAGGTGGTAGAACAACAATATTAGGACCTTTAAGCACATCTGCTTAGGATCGGACAGTGGTATGATGCTGTTCCACTTGACTTTCAAGCTGTTGGATC
Organism: Diphasiastrum complanatum; assembly: GCA_029204225.1. Lineage (NCBI taxonomy): Eukaryota > Viridiplantae > Streptophyta > Lycopodiopsida > Lycopodiales > Lycopodiaceae > Diphasiastrum > Diphasiastrum complanatum. The sequence goes on along the minus strand of CM055092.1, from coordinate 52,754,878 downwards.
TTAGATGAAGTAGTCGAATGAGAGGAAGCTTCGATTTTGATAGTCGTAACTCCTTTCTTGAGATCATTGATAGACGAATCTAGTTTCTGAAGATGAGATTGCACAACTTGGATCATAGCTTCATGAGAAAGAAGTTTTTTTTCGATGGTCGTTGAGATATTCATATGAACGTAACTGATCTGCACGAATGACGGAGATCATAAAGGCTGGAGGCACATGTGATTCCTCTTCTGGGGAATTCGGGGTCAGAGGGTCGGCTATAATGGATTCTCTATTAGCAAGAAGAGGATCTGATGGAGAGATAGGGATTGCAACTGGAATAGAAGGTGAAGGTGAAGGTGAAGGTGGATCGAAGGTAGATGCGATGGAAGATGCAGATGCGACGGTTCCACCTGATGCAGGTACGACAGGAGCAGGAGCATGAGCAGGAGCAGGAGCAGGCACAAAAAGGCTCAGATGTGACGGACAGACCTGCAATGGAGGCAGATTTCAGGCCAGCAGGGCGCGGCTCAAGACTGGAGGCGGATGCTTCAGGACCTGCGATGGAGGATGCAGGGCGCGGTGGAGGATGGGGGGAGTTACCTCCCCCCCCTGCTTGCGTGGAGCCATGCTGAAGATGGAGCGCTGGCAGTAAGGCACCCGGCTAGGCAGCCATCGCGAGAGAGAGAGAGAGAGAGAGAGAGAGAGAGAGAGAGAGAGAGGGAGAGAGAAAGTTTGGCAAAGACTAACTAAACCAATGTGACCATGAAATGTGTTTGAAACAGACTTTCAAACTTTTTTGATGTTTCTGATCTCTTGTTAGTGTTTTTTTAGGGTTTTGATCAACCCATATGTTGACTTAGCAGGTGGGAGGTCAAATACATTATAAAAGTGGTCGAATGAGCATGTAAAATGGCTGTTTTCTGCAACTGCCTTATAACCAAATTCAAGCACTGGATTGGGTGTGCTAATAGCTTGATCTAGGCGCCCTAGGGATTAGAAGACTACCTCAAAGTCTTGTCTCAATGCAAGAAACTTCTCATGCATCATTCAAAGAGGCCTACAGCATGCAACAATATCGTCCAGGTGCTTGTAGCATTCAGTAGTGTCAATAAAACAAGCTCTTGAGTTATGGGCAGTGAGTTAGTGGCCACCCATTCGTCCCTAAAATTTAAGAGGATCCCATGTGGGGGTCCTTTTGCTCCCTTTTGGCATTTCAAGGCTACAATGATTTTTTTATTCTATAAAAAAGCCATGAAATGCGTTTGATTTCTCCATATCAGTAAAGAAAAGCATATGTACTACAACTGCAATGATAAAATACATCTAATGTAAGAGAGTCAGGCTGCCAATATAAGGCTAGTGATAATGGTATATCTTGCTGTCCTCAAATACTGCTGCTGCCAATATGAGAGAGAGAGAGAGAGAGAGAGAGAGAGAGAGAGAGAGAGAGAGAGAGATTGTGAGACAGTTTTTGTGCTACAGGCACGCTCAAAATCATTGCAGCGAATGGATAACTTCGAGGCCCTGGAGAAGGAGCTTCAGTTGAGAAAGCTGAGGCTTGAAAGTTTAGAGTTTTCATTGCAGAAGAATACAGAGAAGGTTGCAAAAGATAGAGAGCTTCTTCTTCCTTCGGCACACTCTTTGTTGTTTTCCTCACAAGCCTTGGTTTCTGCACAAGGACGCATACAGGTGGCTTATGATGTCTTTAAGCTGCGTTGCTTTCTTTGTTGATCTATGTTTAGCATGTAGACAATTATATTGGCAGTTTCTAAATGATTCACAGAAGAGTGATCATCCATTTGTTCTCTCAAAATATCTGTAATCATCCATTTCAGTCAAATAAAATAAGTGACAGCTGAGTTACAATTCAAGTGGATACAGTTTCTTGCTATGGGTAGGTTAAAAGTTGTCCTTTGTATGATATTTATGTGCTTAGTTGGGAGTTCATGTTTTAATAAAAGGCTGTGTATGGAAGTTGAGAGCCACTAACTACTCATCAAGCTAATGACTGATAATTAATCTGTTCTGCAATTTCTTCAGAGGCTTGGACTTAGATTAAGATGAGTTTAGTAAATAAGCATTTCATTGGGTGCAGGAAGCTGACAGATTATTAGCAGGAGATGGTGGATATCTCCGCTTAATGCAGCTAAGAAAGTTGCTATTTAATAGACGCCGCTTAATGGTTGCTCAAGTTGCAGGGCTATATCCACTTGCAGGCTGTAATTGTGCTGGCATTGCAGCAACCAAACATGCATGTTCTAGCCGTATGCACTCGCAGCCATAAGGTTTTAACTCCATTTAGCAATTGCATATCTGCTGTTTTAGGTCCTTCCTTATAGCTAGCTTATGCTAACATCTAAACAGTTGGCTCTACACTCACGTTCAGGTCTACCACTCAGCCATCCTCCTGGAAAATTTATTTTGGATGATGGCAGTACTTCTAAAAGGCCACTCAGTATTTCGGGCTTGCATATACTCTCTCCAGGTAATAAGGCGCCCAGTCTCTTTGGTGACAAACAGAATCATGAAGGCACTGCTACAGCACTTGGCAATGTTGCACACGTGAGTTGATCTATTGACTGAAAAAACTGAAAAATCCTAAGCATTATTCTTATTGTATGTTGAAAGAATGAGTTATGCATTGCCAACCTAAGTCTTCTTTTTCTATTTTTCCGCTTCACTTGTCCCCTAATTTCTGTTCATATTCTTGTTTAGGGACTACAAGATACACAACTCAAAAACTTGTCATAGGTCCATTAATGCGTGAATCTAAAAAGTAAGACAAAGCTTGTGTCAACCCCATCAATGGGTGCGGTTTGACAAGGAAGACTCTTTGTATTTGGTTTCATTTTATTGGACAATCTGGTAAGCATCATGAGCATAAACATGACAGTGTTAAACCTTAATGGGTCGTATAAAAAGGTTACATGATGAATAAGTAATATTTTTAGCATCCACTAACCTCTAAGAAGTTTTCCAATAATTGTTACTTTTGAAGGAAGCTAAGGTTACGTGAGACTTCTATGCCATTTATGCACAATAACTTGGGCTCTTAGTCCTGGTTTCTTATTCCTCATCATAGCTTATGCACTAGGCACTTGGGCCACTATTTGGTATGACTTAGCATTTGATCACTATTTTTGGTCGTTTGGTCTTCTTGGGTTCCCGTTGTGACGGTTGCGTGCATGTAGAGACACTATCAGTTGGTTGTGGAGTGAGACCGGAGCGTGGAGGTTGCATGTCATCATGCACCGGCTATCGTAGCCTATATTTATTGGTAGATATTTGCTGTCCTACACAGGGATTTTTCAAATTCTTGTCTCTTCTCTCTCTCTTCTTGTATTCACATATTATGGCTTCGGGGGGGGCGCTGGGGGGACTGTTGTGGACCAATCTTTAGTTTCTACTTGATTGGGTGGTTTGGCTCCACTGTCTCCTTTTGAGTGTTCGTGCAAGCTTGATCTTTGGGGATTGTCTCGGTGGTATCATAGCAAGGCATGCGGTTGGATCAAAAGGTGGAGTCGATTGCTCACCTTTCTAGCTTCTTGGTAGGGATTCACATCCTCTTGGGTACCGTTGGTATTACCATCTTCAAGTAAGGCTATTACTCAGCTTTTGAATGCATTTTAGTTCCATGGAATGGATCATCTTCAATTAAGATGCCATCGGATTATTGATTGGATTCTCACAGTTTTTCATAGAAATGGGGGTTGTATTACAATGTTTGCTGACTTAACCTTAGATTAGACACTGCATGTTGCTGATTTGAGTAGTGCTTCACACGTTGCTCAATTGCTGTTGTGGACCAATCTTTAGTTTCTACTTGATTGGGTGGTTTGGCTCCACTGTCTCCTTTTGAGTGTTCTTGCAAGCTTGATCTTTGGGAATCGTCTCAGTGGTATCATAGCAATCTTGGGGGGGGGGGGGGGGGGTTCTTTAGTATCTACTTGATTGGGTGGTTTGGCTCCACTGTCTCCTTTGAGTGTTCTTGCAAGCTTGATCTTTGGGGATCGTCTCGGTGGTATCATAGCAAGGCATGCGGTTGGATCAAAAGGTGGAGTCGATTGCTTTGCTTTTTAGCTTCTTGGTAGGGATTCACCCTCTTGGGTACCGTTGGTATTACCATCTTTAAGTAAGGCTATTACTCAGCTTTTGAATGCACTTTTAGTTCAATGGAATCTTATCTTCAATTAAGATGCCATCGGATTATTGATTGAATTCTCACAGTTTTTCATAGAATTGGGCTTGTATTATAGTGTTTGCTGACTTAACCTTCGATTAGACACTGCATGTTCCCGCTTTGAGTAGTTCTTGGCACGTTGCTCAATTGCTAATCAGTAATTGTAGGCATGCATGCCAGTTTATGGCCTGGATTGAGTAGAAACATCAGAAAAATAGCTACAAAAGTACAATTTTGGCAAATTTTGGCTAGAATTCAATGTTAGATATTGATTGGCAGGTAGATTAGTGTTAAAATTGATGTAATGAGGTCGAATTTGTGTAGGAAAGACAATTATATGGTTGCATGTCTTAGAAAAGCATCAAAACATGTGAAAAACCATCGTTTTTTGGACAAAAGAGCATGGTTTTGGGTTGTTTTTTCATGGAATTCGTTTAGGTGTGACTAATAAGCTCGAACACTGGGAAAACCGAATATCCACATCAAGGATTATCCAAATCCTCGATATAGCACGTGGACGTAACATAAATAGTGCACTGTATCAGTTGGTGTGGTTAAATATATGTCCTTTACACTCCCACAATTGAAAACATTGGCCTCAATGTAGTTGCTGCACAGTATAAACTTTGAATTGGTAGCACATGGTGTGCTACTCTTTTTATGCCACTACATGATTTTTGAAGAATAAGAATTGTGGTTTGATGCATACTTAAAACTTTGACTATCCATCAAATTTTAAATAGGCCATTACAAAATACTTTGTTACTCTATAAATATAGGTGTACTTTTATTTAAAAAAAAAGTTTTGTTGAGGTTGTAAAAGCTAACATGCCAGCGTGCTAGCTTGCAAATTTTTTATTTCAAGAAAATGAAGTTTTTTTGACAAAATAATTTTTTTTTTGGAGCTAATTTGATTAGCATGCCGATGTGCTAGCCGAGTAAATTATAAAATAGAAAAGCTATTTTGACACATATGAGAATCAATTTTTGAGTAAAAACATTATTTCAGAATATTTTTTTCAATCTCGGAACATAGTAAGCCGACGTGCTAAGGTGCTATACGAAATGAAAAGAAACAATGAACATGAATCTGAAATTCTGATTATAATAAAGCAAGTACATATGATGGTGCTATCCAACCATGCACCTTGGAGAAGGGCTTCAATGGCGATCTAGAATAGACTCTGGATGACTGATGTACACAATAACATAATGCTTTAACTACTAATGAATGCCTCACAATGTGGTAGTTATATAGTAACGATCACCATCTGAGAGCGAACAGCCAAGGGACCAAGGGGATGCGAAACACCAAAAAGTGTGTTTTCGCTCAGGGACCCTGCCGCTGGGGGGCGTTGCCCCCCAAAACCCCCACCGGGGGGCTACCACCCCCCAAACCCCCTGGGACTTCCTGCTATATAGACATTGTAATCTAGCCATCTCCTAACCATCATGGTCTCACAGTAGACCCCACACTAACAACCGTGCTCAATAATGGCTTCTCCTCATAACGGGTGCCTTACAGATTTGAGCTCACGGTTAACTAGTGACTACTAAACTGAGAGGTGCATTATTTAGTTATGTCTAACAAATCCATGTTGGGTTCTGTCAAGGACTTTTATCTGTTTGTGGCCTATCTACTGTACTTATGGGAGGCAAAACGCTAGTTTGACCATTGCTCCCACAAAAAAAATTCAGCCATAAGCTATTTTTCCAATTTTTTTTTTTTTTAACAATTTTGGGTTTAGAATCGCGATTCGCGAATCGCGGACCCAGCGAATCGCAATTCGCTGCAACTATGATTAATGGAAGTGATCGTTGTTGTGGTTGTCAGGTAAATTCATGGATACCATCCAAGTCATAGTTGATTGTTCATGTGGTGGTACCAAGTGAGATCAATTCTTCTAAGAAGATCTGTTTTGAGTTGGAGAAAAGTTATTTCTTCAAGTTCTTGAATCTATCCAAGTTCACATTTTGTCATGTGGTAGATTCTGTTGTTTCCAATGATATTTGGAATCTAAGGTTGTTGATTAGCCGTTGGAAATCAATAGTATAGGTTGTTGTTTAGCCTCAAGAAAAACAACAGGGTTCATTTCTAGTAAAGTTCAAACAATATAACTCATTGAACACAAGCTCATCATTAAAGCCATATTTGCTTTCTAGAAGCATCTACAACTATCTAAATCTTAGTGCACTGAGATGACATTACGGAACTCCATAACTTTTAAAAGTTTGTTAATTCTTGTTTCAATAAAATCAAGTTAAAACCTCATTACATGGCCTTTTTGGGCCAAATTTTGTCTAGAACAAGATAGACACATGAGGCCAATCTCGATGGTTTGGACCATTATTTCCTTGCAATACAGTCTTGGTGTTAGAATGTAGCTAAGATTTAGCTACTAAAATTGTCTTTCTTTCAATTTATGTGTTTGCCTTTTGATAGTGAGGGTTTGAATTTGCAAGGGCATGTCCCAGAACTTTTTTTGATGTTGTAGTTGTTTGAGTTGTCCACATTCAACCTTTGATCAAGAAAAAGACCATTGAGTGAGAGACAAGTAGGTAGCACCTTAGGGTTAGGAGCCTTAGGTTCTTTGACATTAGTCGTATAACCAGCTCTGTATTTGCAAACTTGAATAGTCATATATGCAACAACATTGGTACAAGAGGTCATTGGACATCAAAAGCAAATGCTTTCACATCTTGAACCCCTTTGAGACTCAACAGGGGAGTAGAGACCTAGGATGTATGTTGATTGTTTAGGTATGTACCACTCTCGCACCTACCTTGTGTCAAAGTTCACACCCTGCCGACCTTGAATGCGCATTGTTCTCCTTTTATCTTAGCCATAATCACAAGTGGAAGTTGCACATAACCATCAAGGCATAAAGCATCACACAATACACGCATTCCTTTGAGCAATTTCATCATGAATATCTCCTTGCTTAGGATCGTAGCTATTATAATTCCTTCGGGGGATCTACCTCTATGTCCCATTGCAAATGAGCTAGGGCGCACTAGATACTTATAGACTTTGGTCTATGCCAAAAGCAAAAGCAAGAGCAAACTAAAAGCAACTAAATAATGTCTCTATATAAGGTAAAAGCACTAACACCTATCTATAGCAAAACTTGTGCTCCAAATCAAGCAGTAAATGTTGATTCTTTTCATATGAGCCTGCTTCATGTGACTTCCCAATGTCTTGCTTTTGTCTTCTTGTCTCTTTAGTCCATATGTGTGACCACCACGAGTGCAACATATCACCATCCAATACCTAGACTTTCTTAGGCTCAAACAACTTGGCTCCCCTGAATCAAATTATGTGGACATGATTAACCTTTGCCATACCTTTGAGAACTTTGCTTGAAGATTGACTCCCGTGGCTTTTTGAACATCTTCCAAGCTACCACAAATATGTAAGGATCTCGCCAACATCTATAAAGAATATTTAATTCTCTTTGATTACCATAGCACCATCATGACAATCATAAGTAGGATATAGAACTACAAATGTAAACATCAAATCTCATGCATCAACACCCACGTTAAAAACCTATACATCATAAGTAGTTGGCTCCACTTGTGTCGATTGAATTGAATCCACTTCAATTCTCTTGGTACTCTCATTTGTGATGGACTTAGCTGGATGTACACTTCATGTTTGCATTCCAACCGCTCTCCAACAATGATACAAATAGAATGTCATCCATGAACCAAACCAAATATGCAAGTAAGAGCATCCCCAATAGAAAGATAAAACGTATACAAAGTAAGTGACCCCTCAAATACTTTCTCACACAAAGTACGTGACATTAGCTTCTCCATGGAATCTCCTACCTCTATCACACACACAGAGTCGCCCCAAACAACTTTCCAACTTAGAAAGCATCTCATCATGACATCTATTTATTTTGACACTATGTCATAGCGAAACTCCCAACTAGTGTACGTCCATCTTCCTTGAAGAAACCTGCTTCACTTAAGAAGACTTCATATCGATTTTCTAAGTATTCGTGGGCTAGACATGTATGTGTCTTTGATGCTATGTGGTATTGCTACTCCATCTCATGCATAAATTGTATGTACCCCATACTTAAAAGTCTATTTGTATATACCTGGGCCATTCCCTACTTCTACATCTCCTATATCTACCCTCTTGGTCCACTCAATTACCTTGGCCATGGTGGATACATTTTGAGCCCCTTGCCACATGGCTTCTATTGTCAACACCATATCTAAGGATCTATATTCTCTACGTAGTAAGTATGAAAATACTAGGTTTTATCAAGTTAGTTTAGGTTTTATAATTCATGGATTGACCCCCCTAAGGGTGGCATGATGTTATGTAAAGTCATTTACAAAGGACATCACACATCCATGTTACAATAATGGCCAAGGTGGGCTGTATTCTTTTCATCACTTTGGGGGATATGAGTAAGTTCAAGAAATATATATAGCTTTGGCAAGAACGATGCTCAGTGAGTATAAAATTCGTGTTGCTCTAATTTCTATGAACTTTGTGTGTGGATTAGCTATCGAAATCAATGGAGTAAACTATGTGTTTCCTAGAAGTTGGCTAGCTGCCTCCCATTTAGTTTTAGGATTCTTTTTCTCTATAGGTCATTCATGGCACATGCGAGAAGAGCTCATGTGGTAGCAAGTAACAACTAGACAGATGGATTAGATCCAATTTAAATTGAAGGATAAGTGTAGTGTTCATATCTAAATTGGACAAGGTGAAGACAAAGAGTGAGAAATGATTACATATAAACATTGTCATCTTGGATGCTTCTAAGTTAGTGAAAATAGTAGTGGAGGTTTAGGAATTTGAGAAAAGCTACAATGAGCTAAGCAAGTAAGTAGAGGGTTGAGATGAGCTGTTGGAATAAGGGTATGGATGAGTTAATTTGTGCAATAGTCATGTGATGGACATCCATGGAGAGAGCTTCAGGGTCGAAGAGATCTTCATGATATCATTTGGTAGAACTTAATAGTTTTTTTGTATGCAAAAATAAGAAGTGCTTTAACATTAACGCTAGCTCATTTCAACTAAATAAAATTTGTATGCTGTATCAAATTCAACTTCTTTGAAACCAGCTCCTTGTGTTTTCATTGTAGATTATTTGCCTTGCGCTCGAGCTTTGAACTTGAAAATATCCACTTTTTAGGGTTTTTTAAGGATTTTGTTTTCATATCACATGATATATTGTCAAGAAAATGACAAATTTGGAAACAAAAATAGAATTGGGTTTTGACTTGAGTTTTGAGACACTTACGCTCGCTCCAAAATATTGGGGTATTGGAACATGTTCCGCTGTAAGTAAGGTATGCATTGCTGCATTTGATTATATTCTCTTCTCTTAGATACATGCCAATCCTGGTTTTTTGATGTTTTTATAGGTTATTCTTACTATGGCCAATGTGGGATCTTGTATCCCTTATATTAGTTCACCTAGAGGCTATGAGAACATATAGTGCTTCAGTAGATACTCAATCCCAGAAGATTCAAATCAATCAGGTTCTACATATGTAAGTAGATCACCAGAAGATTGGAATCTTAGAAAAGTTCCGATTGATTGGGGTCTATGGATTTGAAGAAGATTGCCAAAATGTTCAAATTGCAAAAGATTTGAACTCAATTAGGGTTCATAGCTAGATTGCACACAAGTTCACTAAAATTCTGAGAAAATTCGAATTGAATATGGTTTATTATCGTATAAAAGGTTGTTATATTTTTATTGAATACTGATATGAAGGTAATAAGTTTCGAAAGGTGGTGTCTTGAATCAATTTGAAAAGGTTCAATCCATAGGTTTGGGAAACATTTCCCACCCGGGAAACGCAGCCCCCTCGGGAAATGAGAAACGGGATACGGGAAATGGGGAAACGACACACATCATATGACTTATAATTTATAATCTAGATACTATAGAAAATTCTTGTAGCAAAAGTTCTGAGAAAAAACATAGCTTGCAGTCCAGTGATCCTGTTTTCTGAGAAAGAGTGTTTCTAGTCAAAGTCATGATTGATTCCAGCTCTGAAAAAAAGTGCCCGCCAACAGGATTCCGACCTACTTCAGGTGAGATCCATTTTCAGGCAGAAATACTTTCTCACAGCATTCTGGGTCATTTTTAAGGGTTAAAAAAAATCGATTCCCAATAAAAGGTGTTCTGGGAAATGAATGTTTCCCATCAGGGAAACGCATTTCCCTGATGGGGAAACGACCGTTTCCCAGAGGGCGTTTCCCATGTTTGGGGAAATGAGATATGCTGGGAAATGTGTTTCCCAGCCAAAAAGGGCCGGGAAATGCGTTTCCCCAATACTATAGTTCAATGACAATTCTTAGAAAATTAAGATTGATTGGGTTGCATAGTTGACTGACTACATATGAAATCATGTGACATGAATATAGTAAATACTTAATTTCAGAAAATTCTAATCGATTGTAGTTTTTAATCAAATAGTATATCATTATATGTATTCATAACAGACTTTTGTCTATTTAAAAAAAGTAAGTAAATTGATTTCAAGCAGTTAGAATCTTGAGTTTATTTGAAGAAGTGTTAGTCTCTATTTTTTCCGAACTATCATCAACAGAAGATGCACACATCCGGTTCATCTGAAAGTAGTCTATAGTTAATTAACGTTGCAAATTGACAGTGGATATAAGAAATAATCTTGAGTGTTACATTTCCTAACACTTGTAAGTCCACCAATCCAGCTTGTAGCCTCTAGGTGACTACGTAGGGAAGGTCTAAAAGCTGATGTTTTCTTCCAGGTTGTTTTGCTGGTCGCTTCCTACTTGGGTCTTCCCCTGCGATACCCTATTAAGTTTGGAGCTTCTCATTCTTATGTCCAGGACCCTTCGCCAGCAACTCAGCAACAAATGAATATGGGGCAGAGCATTGTGGTCCCATCCTCTGAAGGACTTTCAAACTCTGCTTTGGAGTTCCCTCTGTTTTCAGAAGGGCAAGATTCGACAAGAGCAGCTTATGCTATATTCTTGTTAAACAAAGTAAGATTCTGTCACCTCTTATCCAAGCACAATACACATTGTAACTTTCTTATGTTAAAATCAGCTGTGCAATATGCTGAGCTTTATTCTTAACCTTTGTTCTCTTTTTATCAATTGCTTGTACTTGTTGTCAGTGAGGGCTTCTAGTTTACATACCTGCAGTTTCTTCCTTTTGCATCAGTGTGTGTGGGAGTCTATATACAGGAAACATTTAGTCTCGAAGACAGTTCCAAAGTTTCACAATAATGAAACTGAGTCATAACTAGCAAAAAGTTGTTCATTTTTAAAGTCCTATTTTGATTGGTAGTTGAAGTAAAAAGCTTTTGACATAGCTCCACAATGAAGATGTTATGAACACGCAACATGCCATAATATGCATGTTAACTTTGTTCATTCTGCAGTATAGATTCCTGTGTTGTTTAAATCCTGGTGACACAAAGAGCATCCATTGAAAAGGTCGTAAGATTTAGATGTACTTGAATGTGCTTCATCATCTGGCAGGATCTAAGCTTCTGCAACTCTTTGAGTTAAACATTATAAGTTTGGAGATCGTCTTGTGGACGTTGTGGCTCTGCTATTTATGTTTATAGTTGAGTTGTCAGCTACTATGTCCACATATTCCATGAGTAAAACCAAGTGTAGTTGACTCAATGCTCCAATGTTCGTAAGAACTCTTGGATGGGTTTATGTGAACTTTTCTGCTTATTATTCTCTCTTTCATTGTTACATAGTCATCATGAGCCTGTTCAGTCTGTTTGAGTTCTACTTGTTCTAGTTTTGACTTCCTAAATTGCATATTTCAGTCTAGTCAGCATTCTAGCTATATCTTTAATCAGCATGTCCCATTTCCATTGTTTTAATTTGGTTGACACTTGTGCATGGTTTTGAATTGCTTGATATTTGTGCATCTCCTAGTGGGTGATTTTAATGCTAGGACAAGGTCAAGGCAAACAATGTTTCATGCAGCAGATCGGGATCCCTTACGTATCAGAGAACTAGAGAGTGAGGATCTGAGTATTACTAGACATTCTGTGAATGGAGATGGACCAATCACATGTTATGGAGAGCATTTGCTACAACTTGGGGAAGCACTTGAGTAAGCCATTTTCAATGTTCTAAGCTGGTGGCTTCTTTTGGTGACTTTACTTGCTACTTGCATAGTGGTGGACATAGTGGGGTTAACTATCTCATGGGACCACCTTCTCTCCTCCCTCACTTTGCACAAATATGCCCGAAACCATACACCCCATCTTGTTCACAAGATTGAGCGTGGTTATTGAAATGCTCTCCATTGTAAGAAGCAAATCTATGAAGAGAATGAGGGGAGGAGATTCATTAACCTCCTATTCAGCTCCTCATCAAGAGACTTCTAGCGTGAGTTTATTCCTCATGCTCCTTCGCTTGTCTTAATTGAGTACCAATTTGGAAAGACTATGCTAAGGTCTCTACACAGTTCATTTGAACTCGCATGTTGCCCCATAGCTTTCACTCTCTTTACTCCAGAAAGTGAAGAGACCCATCACCAAAACTTCATACTCGCCCCACACATGATGTTGAAGATCTGAATTGAGCTTCTCATCCATGCCTTTGTTGGAATTCGATGCTCAGCCTCAAATCCATTCATTAATGAGCATCCTGAAAGCTATACAAAATTAGAAAAAGGGAAGGCTTGAATTTTTGAGCAAAAGGTCGAAAAATCCAGTATCGGATGTTTCCGACCAAAGCCTTCTCCGACCCAATGTAACTCTTGTCAAAGAGGAATTTTTCGACCCTGGATCGGATCGGATCGAGGCGGAAATTATCCGGGTGTCTTCGACCCTGGATCGGGTCGAATCGGGTCTGATTTTTTCAACCCTGGAAAATCGGACCCTGACTATATTTTCAACCCAGTATAAAAATTCAATCCTTTGTATATTTTTCAACGTACGAAATTTTTCGATACTGTCCAATGACTTCGCGTTGACGGTCCGCCTACTTTGTAACTATATGAGGCGGTTGTAATAACTGTAGAAAAAGTAGTTGTAGATATTTTGAGTATAGAATCTTCATCAGAAAACGGATTCTAATAATTTTTTTGATATCCAAAAACATTTGATAATTGTATCTATCAATTCATTCAGATAGTTCCGTTGCATGTGTTTTCACACACAACGATCAGAGTTCTCATTCTGTAGCCAGCTGAAGTTTTCACTTCATGCGATTGTACTCCTTGTGGATATTAATCAGAATACATTTTGTCTCCACTCAGTTGTTGTTCATTGCTCATTCTTTATTTCTTCATTGTGAACGTTCTGCTGCTAACTGTGGCGCTTCCGATCCTACTGCCCACTCGCTCAAGCTTTTGCTCAAATCAAGTTGCTGAGCAACGTTCTCCCCGTTCCAAATCTGACCAAAAATCTGCTCTCAGTTAGCAGAATCACAGATTTGGTCGGAAGGTCGAATTCGACACACATGGTTGTACCATTTTTGATAAGTCCCGGAAAGCTCTAGCTTTCAGGAAAAGGACTGGCAATTTTTCTAAAATCAGCCACTACAATTCTTCTATTTGTCAAGCTCTTTATACATCCACTTTTGAATCAGCTGATATGCTTTGGCATTTCAGATTAGGCCACCTCAATTCCAATTGTATTCAATAAATGTGAAAACAGAATTTAGTACAAGATCTGCCCACAATTAGCAAATTCAATACTCCATGTAAAAGCTGTATAATCAGTCCATACTTCCATACTTCCATTTCTGATACAGTCCATACTTCTAGAAATTTGCTAGATCTTGTACACATGGACATTTGTGGCCCTATGCATACTATTCCACAAGGGGGAGCTGTCTATATCCTGACTTTTATTGATGACTTCTCTCGGAGGACTGCAACATATTTCTTGAAGAAATCAGAGACCTTCAAGTTCTTCCTGCAGTACAAGACATCAACAGAAAAATCGACCTAGAGAAGAATCAAAGCTTTACGCTCTGATGGAGGGGGAGTATTTATCTCCACCGAGTTCAAAGTCTATTGCAAGGCCAACGGACAACTACAACAAACAACCAACTACTCACCTCAGTCCAATGGTGTAGCTCAAAGGAAGAATCAGACACTCATTGCAAGTGCCAAGAGCATGCTAGCCCATGCCTCTCTTCCAAAGAAGTTCTGGGTAGAAGATGTTGCTACAGCAGCCTACTTACAAAACCAATCCATTACAACGGCCCTGAATGGCAAAACACCTTATCAGGTGTGGACAGGATCGAAGCCATCACTAAAAATTATGAGAGTGTTTGGATGCAAGGCTTTCAATAAGATCTCTGCTGATCAACAGAAGAACTTGACCCAAGGATCGAACTGTCAAAATCCGACCCCAGGGTCGACCAGTCAAAATCCGATTCAAGGGTCGAACATCAGTAGATCAATCTTTATTGGCTATCTCCAGATCAGAAGGCATACAAGCTCTACAACCTGGACACTCAGAAAGCATTCACGAGCAGAGATGTCATCTTTCTGGAAGACCAATTTTTCGACCACAAAGAGAAAGCTGCAACAAATTCCGACCCAAGTATCGAACATCAGAATTCCGATTCAAGGGTCGAACAGTCAAAAATCGATACTGACTCGGAAGATGAGTCAGAATCTCAAAGGGCTCAAATCACATCAGAGGGTCGAATTTCAACCAAGAAGGACAAAATGACCTAGACAGCCTCCATCCCGATTTAGGGATGATCCAGCCTGCTACTTTGTGCAGGAATCAAATACAAATTCTGAGGCAAAGTCAACTACTGATGCTGACCAGTACGAATCAGCAATGGGCACCAAATCTGCATTACTATATGAGAATGGTTTCTATCCAAACTCGGCAGAGACTCGAATTTTTATTTCAAGTATGTATCGGATTTCTTCATCAACTCCACTTTTTATGTAAATGATACTCTACTATTCAGTATCAATCTGAATCTGATGAAGGATCTAAAATGCAAGTTAGCACTAGAGTTCAAAAGGCTTGATAAAGTTTCAGCCAACTGTTGTCACAGAGTACAAAAACCGACCCAACATAACAAATCTGATGGCAACAGATTACTTCACAACGGCTCTGGCAAAAGAGCACCAGCTCAGATTCAACGACAAGTTAAATATGAAGACCAAAGCTTTTCAGGATCCACATTAAGAGGGAGTGTTGGAATTCGATGCTCAGCCTCAAATCCATTCATTAATGAGCATCTTGAAAGCTATACAAAATCAGGAAAAGGGAAGGCTCGAATCTTTGAGCAGAAGGTCGAAAAATTCAGTATTGGATTTTTCCGACCCAAGCCTTTTCCGACCCAATGTAACTCTTGTCAAAGAGGAATTTTCCGACCCTGGATCTGATCGGATCGGATTGAGGCGGAAATTATCGGGTGTCTTCGACCCTGGATCGGGTCGAATCGGGTCTGATTTTTTCGACCCTGGAAAATCCGACTTTGACTATATTTTCGACCCAGTATAAAACTTCGATCCTTTGTATATTTTTCGACCTATGTTATTTTTTGATACTGTCGGTTAGAAATCGGACCCAACGACTTCGCGTTGACGGTCCGCCTACTTTGTAACTGTATGAGGCCATGGAGGTGGTTTCAACATTTAGAAGCCTAGGTGTTCTCGTCACTGGTCCTATATTAAGTATGAGACATGCAGTCTTTGCTAGATCTGGAAAAGGACATGCTTCCTTGGTTCAACTAGAGGGTTTCTGTTTCATGTGCTATATACATGATGCAACTAGCAAGTGCCGTGTGTTTGACAAATGGTTACTCCGACCACCAAATATGCAGCAGAAACGTGTACAACATTCACACGGAGTGGGCCAATATCTCACGTCTGCAAATCCCACGGATGATACGAAAAATACCCTCCATACTTCAGCAGATCCTTTTGACCAAGTTTGCAGTTCCTCCTATACAGGTAGAGGCAATCTTTTGGCTGATAATATATTTGCAAGACTTACACAACTAGATATTCATGTACGACAATTATATCATCGCGAGTATTTCATATTCATTGATTTCATCTCTTGTCATACTTAAGTGGTGGGTTTACTGGACTTTTTGAGTATATCTATATCTCACCTCCCAGAGGATGCTCATCAGTATGTTTATCTCCTTTGTAATGAACAGGAAGCGTATAACAAAATGCAACATCTCAGGACTTGTAACTAGACAGTGTGAGCAGACTTCAAGGAATTAGTTCAGCACTCCGAGCAATCCTTCCACAATCTCCTATAGCGAGGATATAAAGCTTGATTATTAAAACTCAAATTCATAAAAAGGTTATATTAGAATTTCACAAGTTTATTATTATATCTGAACTACATGCTTTTCATTATAAAGAATGTTCCACATTGCCTATTGTACAGTTTTGCATGATCCCATAGACCATTGGTGTGAGAGCACCTCATGAAAGATACCCTATTCTCTCTCCTGATTCCCATGCAAGCTCTCTTGGTACCAGCAGGCGTCTGATCTCTTATGACATCTAGGCATCTCTATCATGGATCTTCCTCTCTCTCTCTCTCTCTCTCTCTCTCTCTCTCTCTCTCTCTCTCTCTCTCTCTCTGTGGCACCTATTAATGTTGATACAATATTCTTATTTGGTAATTGCTGTGCGAAACGTTTTTTCTGTTTATTCTTTGCTACAGGGGATGCTGTCCCTCCTTGTAAGCCTCTCTCTCTCTCTCTCTCTCTCTCTCTCTCTCTCTCTCTCTCTATCTCTCTATCGCGCTACCTCCCTGGATGTAGCTCGAAGCTTGGAGATACCTCGCTGTCCATACTAGCTTGTTGCCATCTGGGAAAACCAGTACTCGCTGCCTTCTATATGTAGCTCGCTGCCATTTGGAGAAGCCATCGCTGCCTTGTCTATGCCTTTGGAGAAGACATCGCTGTGCAGTCGTGCTATGAAACCCCGCTCTAAGCGTGAGGGGAACTCACGCTCCACCCCCCCTAGATCGCGGATCTGAACCTGATGCCACTTCTCCTATTGCGCCTGCCACAGATCGCGGGTCTGAACCTGTTGCCACTTCTCCCTCTGAAGCTGCTACTGTGCCTGCCACAGATACTAAGAACTCCAGCTCCAGTATAACTGTCGTACCCACAACACTTGGTTCCTATTCTCTCTCTCCTCAGCCCAATGCATTTGATGCTGTAACAGCTCCAACACCTGCCCCTACCCCAGGATAAGAATACGGATTAAGTTGCATGCTGGAGATATCTACCCTCCAGACGATGGTTGCTCAACTCCAAGAACAGGTCAAAAAGCTACAAGCGAAAGTGGATGAGCAGGATCGGCAGATCGCCCCACATTGTTCAATATCGAGATGCCACTGAGGTACCTCACATCCAAAACCTGGATCCCATTCTGGCTGATCTTCAACGTCAAGCCAAAGACCAAGCTGCTCTCATAGAGTCCATCCAAGAAGTCAAAGAGGAAGTCGAAGATGAAGATCAAGCTGAAGACCATCAGCAAAAACAGCACACGAAATCGTGGGCTAATATTCTCAAGGGTCAAGGTGTACCTCCTGTTTCCTTCATCTCTGCTACATTCACCGAGAATCGGCTCCGTGAACAAAAAGCCCTCAACGTTCAAGTTCGTGGAATCCCCGATGCACAAGATAATGATGGGTGTGTCGAAGGGCATCCCATCAAGTTGTTCTAACTTCACGATTAAGAATTTTCTTGATCCTATAAGGACCTTCGCTCGTGAGTTTTAACTTCTCCTTGATCGCCTTGGTTTTATACATCAGGACAGATCTCCTGAACGAAGATCCTTCTTTTGTAATCTGCGATCATGCCAAGCCTTGTATCTTTTCTTTTCCTTTGCTAGTGCGTGCACAACTAGTAAGCGTGTTTCACAGAGTTTATGCAGAGCTTCATGGCGTAGTTGTAGAGATTTGGACTCATTAAGATGTTGCGCGGTGGAAATCCTTAATGATGGAACTAAAAACTCTACTGGCATCACAACATCCTGACCATATACCAATTGGAAGGGTGTTTGATCGGTGCTCCCTTTATATGCTGTCCTGAATGCCCATAGTGCAGCACGCAACTTGTGTTTCCAATCTGATCTGCTAGCTTCAACTGTTTTTGTGAGCACGCTACACATGATCTTATTGGATGATTCTGCTTGCCCATTACCACGAGGATAATAAGGCGTACTGGTTCTGTGGATCACAAAGAATTCCTCCAACAGGACCTTGATGGTCTCGTTGATGAAATGGATTTTGCGATCACTAACTAGTTCCATCGGGCATCCGAAGCGCACGATGATATTTTCATAAAGGAACTTGGCAGTGGTCCTAGCGTCTGCTACTCGTATTGCCTTGGCTCGACCCATTTGGTGAGGTAGTCTGTGGCTACGATTATGTATCGAACCTAGGAACTCCTTATTGTAGGGTGAATTGGACCAATACAATCCAATCTTCATTTTTCAAACGGTGCTTGGGCTAAGACTGGTCGCAGTAGATCATAGTTCAATCTTGTTGGTCTTCTTGCCCTTTGGCACACATCGCACTTTTTCAAGTATTCCTCTGTGTCTTTATGAATTGTTGGCCACCAACATCCTGATTGTAGGATCTTGCGAACTATAATGTCAGATGCAAAATGACCTCCACCCATGCCTTCATGGGAAAGCGAAATGATCTGGGTGATCTCATGAGGAAGAATACACCATCAAAGTATTCCGTCTGGACCTCTTTGGTACAATTGGTCGGCAATCAGCTGATAAGGTCTAGCTTTCAAGATCAATTTTTGTTGTTCCATCTTTGGTAATGATTTGTCTGGTTGGCCCCGCATTAGATATTCAACAATGTCGGCAGCCCATTCTGGTACTGTATCTACATAAAATAAGACAGCATGTGCTAGCTCATCGTCGGGTTGGGTTGCAATCTCCTTTCCCTTGATTCGTGACACATGATCTGCCATGTAGTGTTCTTTTCCCTTGCAAACTACTATCCGAAAATCAAATTCCAACAACAACAGGAGCCATTTGGTGAGTCTCTCGGTGTTGCAAGTTTTATCAACGAGATATAGCAAGGGTTGATGGTCCGTATAAAAAGCAAAATGTGTGGCCATCAAATAGTGTCGAAACTTCTTAACCGCATAGATCATTGCCAGTGTTTCTCGTTCTATGGTTGAATAATTCATTTCGGTATCACTGAGCTGTCGGCTTGCAAATCGAATTCGAAAATCCTTTTTGTGTTCACCTGGTTGGGTTAAGACTACTCCAACTGCATACTTCGATGCGTCCGTATGCACGTGGAACTCAATGGACCAATTGGGTGGTCGTAGGATTGGTGCTGAGACCAATGCATCCTTAATCTTCTGGAAAGACTTTAGAGCTTTCTCATTCCAATGTGGATCCGTTGTGAGCTTGTAAATTGGTCTGGCTAACTCCGCAAAATCAAGAATGAAGATCCTATAATAGTTAGCATGACCCATGAAAATGTAGACCTCGCGAATCGTCCCCGGTGGTGGTAGATCAACAATGATCCTGATCTTTGATAGATCTGTGGTGATCCCGTGTCTTGACACTATATGGCCGAGTATCAAGCCATGTGTCACCCAAAATTGACATTTTTCTGGATTCAGAGAGATCTGGTATTCACGGCATTTTTGTAGTACCTTCTCCAAATTGGATAAGTGTTCTGAATCTGGTCCATGCACACACAGATCGTCCAAGAAAATTTCCAAAATTTTTTGCAAATAATCTTTGAATGTCGCCTGCATGACTTGCTGGAAAGTGCTTGGGACATTGCAAAGTCCGAATGGCATTACTTTATAGGCATAAGTTTCCCATTCTGTGGCGAATGTTGTCTTGTGCTGGTCCTGGGGGGCTATTTTCACCTGGTTGTAGCCAATGAAGCCGTCCAAAAAACTGTAGGCTTCGTCACCAGCTACTCTATCGAGGACACTTTCCGTAAATGGCAAAGAAAAATGGTCCTTCTTGGTGACCTCCCTTGGCTGGCCTTGGGCGGTCAATCGTATGATCTATCGTAGATGATCCGTCATCAGCTTTGGGTGCAATAGATTTCACCGCCCATGTGGTTGGATCTATCTTTACAGCCTGTTTTCTATTCTCGAAGGCGAGCTTCTCTGTACCCCAGTTGTGTACTACTTGCGCAGCCCTCAACCATGGTCTTCCCAGTAAAATACGGTATGCAGATGGAGATTCAGGTATATCCATGACCACAAAGTAATCACATACTACATGCATGCTATCCTTACGGGAATATCAGCAACTACACCTTTTGGTTTCACACAAGATTGATCTGCTAGCTTGATGGCGAATCTAGCTGGCTTCAATCCCTGTAATCCCCACTTTTCGTA
The DNA here is from genome assembly GCA_029204225.1 of Diphasiastrum complanatum. Lineage (NCBI taxonomy): Eukaryota > Viridiplantae > Streptophyta > Lycopodiopsida > Lycopodiales > Lycopodiaceae > Diphasiastrum > Diphasiastrum complanatum. The sequence goes on along the minus strand of CM055092.1, from coordinate 52,734,368 downwards.
CAAAGTAGTGGAGATCAAATTGACACCTGATCCTCCATCTACCACTGCCGCCTCGTCCTCATATCTCTTGTGTTTGATTGGCAAAGTGATGTTGTGTTCCTCACTTTCCCATGCTACTCCAATGTGGAGGACTTACTTGTTTCATCATAGCCCGCACAATAAATGGGCTCAGGCGCTACTGGTCCTCATTCGCCTTGGCCCATTCAGTTAAAAGGCTTTTCGCTTGTGGTGCAATCCGCAGTAGTTTTGCGAGGGGTAAACTAACATGGCTTGACAACAAGAGTGTGAGCCTTTCAGTGCGTGGTTCCAATGAAATGTTTTCATCATCGGCCTCTTTGCTTGGTGCGCTTGATGTGGATCTTCTCTACAAAATTCAAAAAAATACAAGCATTAAATTAAACACCTTTTAGATTTAGTTATTCTAAAGCACAAAAATTAATAAAAAACTAATTCTTACCAATGGCAATGTTTGAATGTTCTCTAAGCAACCTATTTAAGGCCAATTTCTTTTGCTTTTGTTTTGATATCAGGACTTGGAGCAGCTTTTAAATCATTTGGGTGGTGACAGTGTGGGACCCCGACATACACTTCCAAATTTACATAGAGTGCTCTCAACTATTTGTTCTGGGAAGAATCCCTTGGTATGAGATCTCTACAAATATGCCATTTCTCTTAGTTTTTGATGATTTGTAAGAACCACTAGGGGCAGATCTGGTGTGGGTCCAAAGCCCATCAATTTTGTTAGAAATTAGGCTTGCTCATACTATAATACTTTGAATGTTATTGCAAATTCTATATATATTGATGTAAATAAGCTTCATGGAAGCACTGTCAATGAATCTCTTGTATCTGATCAGATACTATAATGAGAAATAGATTGCCCTTAGTTGCACTATGCATTCTCTTCATTATGAGCTTTTCAGGAAAGTTTACTTAATCTGAGCTCCTCTTAAACTTGTCACGATCAATCATTATGCTGGTTGGGTGCTATTATGATTTTTTATCTTGTATGTCTGTGGTTGCTTATTGGAATCAAATTCTAGACCTCGAGGTGAGGAAAGGAGTCATCATTGGATGCTATTGTTTGAAATTTTCCTCCACGATCTGTTTGACTCAAGTTTAGGCATTCTGTATTAAATGATATGCAGAACTTGGGTAGGGAGTAGTTGTCAGTGTCTAAATTACAGCCTGTTGTATTTTACTTAGCTGTCAGTGTTTTGTTCCCAAGCAAACCTGTCAGAGTCACCATCCTTTCTTCCTATGAGCATCAGAAAATATTATTTCCATCATGTTTAAAATTGTAAACAATGATGCCACATATGTTTCTGAAGGAGTATGATCATGTGTTGCCTAGGGGCTGGCCAAAAAGCGAGCATAACATGGCCAACATGAAAGAATTGTAGAGACTATGAAATTTTTTGCTATCTAGACCTACCTTTGCAAGTTTTGAGGTAACATGGAAGTATTTTATGAAAGCAAGGGTTTTTATTTTGAGCCTTAACTTTCAATTCATGCAGGCTTATAGCCAAGAGAAGGCTTTTCATCTTAAACACATGATGTTATCAAACAAAAACTATGACATTTAGAATGTCGGAATGTGGAAAAATGAGATGCTGAATAATGACCTACCACTCCCTTTTCATCAACCACACAACAAAGAGGATGATCTGAGTTTCCTTTTTCCTTGCACATTAAGTAAAGATCTTGTTGAAGCAAGCTTCCTTAAGGTTAGTTCCTCTTTGTTTTCTCTTCTTTCTTGATAGATTGCTGACAAATATGAGCTCAAGACAAACGTCACAATAGTTATAATTCAAGTTAAAGTACAACCAATGTATTCTCGTGGAAAGGAAATTAAGGAAGTAAATTGGCTATGATAGCCACACAAAATTGATTTCCTTGATGTTTTTCCTTGGCAGACTCAGTTATCTTTTGCAGATCTAGCAGACTCAGTTTAGGAGTAAAACTGTGTAGTGATCGTACTAAGAGTTATGATCCCACATGGCAAACAATAATCTACCCTTAATATATGAGACTTGGCATCAAAATGTAGAGACTCCCCATCTAGCATGTCATCCATCGTTAACAATAAATGCGTCGAGAAAATAATACAACCATAACAGTTCCACATAGAAAGCTGACGATCATGTTTGAAAAGTGTGTTTGTTGCAAGACCCAGTTATAATGCCTAGTCTTGTGATGCTTGCAAACTACATAATAGTCAAGTGATTAACAAAAACTGCTGCTACTAACATAAGACCAAAAGAAGAGTTGTGCATGTCCTCTTCCATATACATCCTATGAGCGTTTTCTATTAAGTAAATGCCGAAAACAAGTCTAGAAGATGGCAATTTGCATAATTGAAGTCTTGCCACTTTAATTGCCTTGTTGCAAGTCCGCAACATAGCCACTTGTAATGTTCATTTGTGAAATGTAGATCAGAGACATTTCATGCAAAGATAATGCAAAATAAATAGAATAGAATAATTTAAATATTTTTTAACGAATGATCACAACTTGCTTACCATCAAAGGTATTCCGAGAAATCAAGTGAAAGACTTGGGTCATTGTCTAATCCTATTCCAAACCTGCCTCTCAAGGATGTTGTCTTCAGTAGCGTTCCAGTACCACACATGAGGTCCACTACCAAGTGTCATTTTTTAGAAAACAACATCACAATCAGATCCCAAACCTTGTGGCTACGTTGGTTGGATCCACGAAGAGGCTTTCCTTCATGTTTCATCCATTCTATAGTTGGGCACCTGTCTTGAACTAAGTTGATCCAACCAATTCTTGGTTTTGGTACATCCTCAAAGTTGGGGGTGCTTGGCCCAAATCCCATCTCGCGAGAAAGTAGACAGAATCAAAAGGTGAACCTGAGAACACATTCGAATTAACAAGTCCATGGATTTTTCCTTATCAAGGCAACAAGTAAAACTTATCAATTTGGCAATGTTCATGCTCTTATTCAAATTCTATTCATTGTTTCATTATCATAATTGATCGCAATATTACTTTCACGGAAAAAGGTCCAAATTATAGCAACAATGAGAACTTCTCAAATTGACAATGTTCATGCTCTAATTTGAGACTGAGAACTTGATTGCAAAATAGGACCAAGCAATGAATTTCAGCCAGTTCAAAGCTACCAATTATCAAATGTAATTAACTTTGAGCTATGTTAATATTTACAAGCAAATTTCATTCAAGTTTGACTTCGAATGCCACTTACATGTCCATACTGAAAAAAGATCTATTGAAATTAAAACTTGCCAAACTCCACTCTCTTACACCGAGGATTCTCTAGTTGAGCCTTCTTAATCTCAACGAATAGATCATTTTCAATGACCACAAATGACATTTTGATATATTATCTGAAACAATGCATCAACCACTCTATTTTCTGTCCCTTTCTTATATCAAATTTCCATTTGAAATTTCTGACCATCACGCCTGTCGGCCTCTGAAATTGAGCTATTTGCAAAAATACCTCAAAGTAATGTACACACAAAACCTGGATTCGTACAAATAATGCCTCCATACCTTTAGCGCATGGACTATGGCAAACAATTCTTTCTCATGAGTTGAATAATTCCTTTGTGCCAAGATGAACTTCTTGCTCTTGCAGTCTACAAGTCTTTAATCAACCGAAAATCTCAAAGAGTCGTCTAACTTTTTGGACAACAAATAAGATCATCCCTTATGCCAAAGAAGAAACGAATGCAATGTATATTGTAGAGGTTTTTTTCCAAAGGTGGCAGTGTTGTCAAAAAGTATGCACAGTTGGAAAAGAATGTACGCCATATTACATGCCGCCTTTGAAAACGTCCTCGAAGTATGGCATGCTTATTATTTTTATATTCAATTCCTGTTGTAGAGTAATAAGTGCTTGTGGGTGTTTGTAGTTTATCAACTTTGCAGTCATCTCCATAATGGAGAAAGATCGCTTGTCACTTGCAACAACCCTTTTTGTTGCTCATCTTGAAATCTTCAAATGTCTACATTTGCTCATGCAAGTTGGATGATATTGTATTTCAACTGATCAAAAAACATTGAATTGAATATTTTGACCTTAATAAGCCTTTTCGGATGCGTTTACTAGTCTTCTACTTGCAACAACTGGTAGTTCTAGATATTGTCTTCTCAGACAATGTATTCATCTCCTTAGTAGATAATTGAATTGATAAAACATTTATAGTTGGGGCAACTAGTTCGGGATCCATAATACTCCTCGTACCTTCAACCTGTTGGATCTTCAGATTTGGCACAAAAGCTATTGAGAAATAGAAGCATGAGGTTTTGTATAGCTAATCACATATATACCCAAATATTTTTTAGATTGGCTTAAATGCAATCACTATTCTCAAATTTTTTCTACAAATGGCTTCAAAATGCAATTGTCATGCTCGCTGCTCTCTGTATTTAGTGATCACGAGATGATGACTACATAGGCCAATGGATGAAACTTGTTTTTTTTTTTCCATACTATGAGTGTCATAGAATAGTGCTTTTGGAATAGAGTCTCTCAAGTGAAATGATGAAGATTGAAAAATTGAGAAAGCTAACTTGAGCTACTACTTCTTGACCACCCCTATCTTTAATTGAGCACACATAAATTATACTAGAAGAGTGCTTCTAGAATAGCGTCTCTCAAGTGAATTGATGAAGAATAGAGAAAGCTGATTTCAGCTACCACTTCTTTTGACTTTTTGCTTTTTTGCTGGATTTTTGTTGCTTATTCTCGATTTCTTACTCGTAAAAGCGGCTAATAACAATTTTCGAGTTACATTGCCTTTCTATGATGTTTACTTGTTATTTTTGCTTTCTTGCTCCTGTAAGCGGCTTGTAAGTTTGAGTTAAATTGAATGATATTCTTCAGCTCCATCAAAAAATGCTTCATTGAACAAGAAAGCAAAATTAACAAGTAAACATCATAGAAAGGCAACGTAACTCGAAACTTGTTATTAGCCGCTTTTACGAGTAAGAAATCGAGAATAAGCAACAAAAATCCAGCAAAAAAGCGAAAATGATAAGTAAACAACAAAGACTCCACAGAACACAAAGAACAATTAGTCTATAAACCTGATGAAGAATCCTCAATGTAGCTCAAAACTTGTTAGTGGCCGCTTATTCGAGCAAAAAATCGAGCATAGCAAGTAAACACCATAAACTCGACAAAAAACGAAAAGCAATTCAACATGAACCTGATAAAAGAATCCTCAACGTAACTCGAAACTGATTATTCAGCACTTATACGAGCAAAAAAACGCGAAATCATCTTCCTCGCCCTTGTGTCTCGCTTCTGCCATCTCCACGAACAAGAGGGATCGAACGAACATTGGCGATGGCCAAGAATCGAAGGCCTGCCTGATAGAATGATAGCGATTCAAAAGTGACATATCGAAGATGAAGTGACATATAGAATTATAGATATGTTAGTTAATACACATACCACAATTGTTTTTCCTAGGATGCAAAATTTGTACATTGTTCATTCATATGTGCTACTATTTATCATTCATTCAACAAGGAAACGATAGTTCAAAAATGAGAAGGCTAAAAACAATATAAAAAAAAAAAACCCTAGATTTTTAAAAAAATCGTGAAAAATAAACATGAAAAAAAAAATGCAAAATAGAAACCATAGATTAAAAATCATGGAAAAGAAAGCATAGCAAAATTACTTAAGAAAAACCTCTAAAAAAAGCAATCTCATTACGGAGAAAAATACTTTGAATATCATGGCAGTAGAATCAGAGGTGCAGCTTTGCCTAGAAAAACAAAAACTATGGCAAGATCTTCTATGCACATCAAAATTACCTGTAAAGGAATTCGAAATGATATTGGCAGCAATACATTTAGTGCCATCTGGTCTTTTGCACCCTCATATGTAGCAAAAGGTGAGTCTATTTCATGCAGAACCCTGAAACTGTTAGGGACTTAAAATAATATTGGTGACAATACATTTGATGGCCATCTGGTCTTTTGCACTCTCATTTTCAGCAAATGATGAGTCTATTCCTTGCAGAAGCTTGAAAATGTTTAACAACTTGGTTTTAATCCATTTTTTATTTGATATAGGGTGTCTCATATAATGCTCATCAGCCTTTCTTTTTATTATACTATCATTTGACATCTGATGTACATTCATCTTCATACCAATTGCCTAGCAAAATCATCCATTTCTTCGGACGCTAGCAATTACACAATAACAAGTGAGTATGATTATATCATGGTCAGAGGAGGCAATGTAGGATGCCCACTTGCTGCCACTCTGTCAAAACTTCAGAGTCTTGCTTTGGAGCGTGGAAGTGCACCTTATGGTAATGGAACATTTTCTGACTACCATAAACAAAACTGCGGGCCTGTACAGGCCGATGGAGAAATTTGTACCTGAAGGTGATGTGGTCAATGCTCGTGCATGTGCACTGGAGGAGGTAGCTGCCTAAATGTTGGCTTTTACAGCCGCACAAGTCCCAAATACTTTTGGTCTATAGGATGGCTTGGGGAATTGGTGAATCAGTTTTAGCGGTGGGTGAAGTGGGTTGTGGCTTTTGCTTCAGCATTTTAGAGCATGGTTAGAGATGGACTTTTGGAGGTAGTCATCACGTCTTATAACGTTCAAACATATGATGACACTCTTGGAACCAAAATTGGCGGCTCTATATTTGATAAGAATGAAAACTGCCATTCTATAGCAGATTTTCTTGAATATTCAAATCCAAACATGATCATTGTGCTGCGTTACGCAACAGTACAATATGTTCTTTTGCATTCTAAAAGTATTTCTACTGCCCAGCCTATTGTGGAGAATGTTTGTTGTAGGCTGATAGAAAGCGAAAAGATGTTCTTAAAACATTAATGCTTTTTGTCTATTGACTTATTACTAGATTCAAAATCCTACTTCTCTACTATGTTGATATAACTTTTGAGAGTGAGAGCACATGGTCTTCAAGATTTCATCATTTTAACCTTATCTCGAATTTTAAATATCTTCAATGCTCTATAAATGAAACGTAGCTTGTAATTTATTAATCCTATAACCTTTTATTGATAATCATTCCCATGATAGGGGAAGAAATATAATCATTCATCATTGTTCTCACTTTAGACTTCTTCCCAGTATTGAACTCTCTTCATGTGCATCTTGCGAGGTTTCTAGTGTTAGTTGTAATTGTCAATATTATACCATAAAACCATAGTAATAACTTACCAATGAACCTCGGATCTTTACAAAAGTATGAAAAGATATTCAACCTAGATAACTAAAATTCCACAATATGACAAGCCATTTATATCCCCAGCCTAGATTTTAATAAGTGCTGATTATCCAGGCAACAACTACAATGTAGTGTGAGCCAAATGACATTTCACATAGAATCTCTTTCACCTACAAAGGTATATTGAAGTTATCTAGATTTACAAGACTCAAGTAAAAAACTACAACCCCTTTTGCATATAAGGACGACTGGACATATAAGACATAGTAGCACATGATTTATTATTTTTTAAAACAGGGATAAATAAAAAGAAAAGTACATTTTTTTAAACATACTACATCAATGGGTACTTCGAATATGAAGTCAGAAAGCTTGATAGAATGCTTACTAGATGACATCTCGATATCTATGTTTTCTGGAGACAAATTGCGCTCCCTTTGACATCTCTCTCTCTCTCTCTCTCTCTCTCTCTCTCTCTCTCTCTCTCTCTCTCTCTCTCTCTCTCTCTCTCTCTCTCTCTCTCTCTCTCTCTCTCTCTCTCTCTCTCTCTCTCTCTCTCTCTCTCTCTCAACTACAACGACAGACTTATAACACAACCTCAAGAAGAATATGACACCAAAACTGAAGGAATGCTAGTGGAGAACATGCTACCTGAATACGTAATTTTTAGGTGCGCTTCATGGTTGTTGTCGATCTCAATGTGCCAAACCGTTTTACTTCTTTGGCAGAGGTATATTCCACCCTAAGTCTGATTTGCCACAATGACTGTATGTTACGAATAATAATGTGCACATTCACACATAACCAAATAACGTTTCATAATAACTAGTTAATGTGAAGAGGTTTGGGTCCTCAAACGTTTGCATGACGATTCAAACATTCTCTCACTCACACACTATGTAATGGGCAGTTTGCCCTTCTCTCTCTCTCTCTCTCTCTCTCTCTCTCTCTCTCTCTCTCTCTCTCTCTCTCTCTCTCTCTCTCTCTCTCTCTCTCTCTCTCTCTCTCTCTCTCTCTCTCTCTCTCTCTCTCTCTCTCTCTCTCTCTCTCTCTCTCTCTCTCCCTCCTGCGTGATCTCTGAAATGTATCATGGTATCAGAGCCCTGACAACGATCTATCTCCAGTGATCTCCTCCTTCTCAACCTCCATGATTGAATGTCTTTTCCTCCATGCACATGAAACTCCATTCTTTAGAGGAGAAAGATCTTCGGGATTTGGTGGTGAATCCAATTCCTCTTGATGAAGATGCTACTCCACCTGTACTAAAGGCTTATGAGAAGCATGAGCGTAAAGCATTCTCAACTATCTGTCTCAGCATGAGCAGTTAATGCATGTGAAGTCAGCCTTGAGTGCCAAAGCTGCATGGTCCATATTGCAGAATCTGTTTGAAACAAAAAGTATTGCAAATCGTTTATACTTACGTAGAAAATTCTTCACCATTCAAATGAGTGAGGAAGAAAGCGTCATAGCACACATAAACCAAGTGCGCTCTATGTCACAGCAATTAGAAGCCATTGGTGCCGGTTTAACAGAAGGAGATGTTGTATGACTCTTCTTGGAAGTCTTCCTGAATCATATGAAAACCTTATCATCTCCTTAGAAAGCCGCCAAGGTGATCTAGACTTGGAATATGTCATTGCTAGAATACTTTGTGAAGAATCTAGAAGAAAAGAAAATGCAGTCCCAAGTCAAGAAGAAGCGTTGTTTATGAAGAACAGACAAGAAAAAATGCAGAATGATTTTGAGAAGAAAGGTAAGTGCAACTATTGTGGGAAAGTTGGACACTTTGCCCGAGGATGTTGGAAAAAGGCATATGAAGATCGAGTGCTGAAGTAGTTGAAGAAGAACAACTTGAAACTCTTTTTTGAAGAAATGACATCAAAATCAACCAATCAACTGAGAGTTGCTGAAACAAGCAACTAATCAACAAAACAATGATCAAAGCTAGCTCTATGAAGATGCCAGAAAGCTGAATTAAGGCAAAGTCCGTGTGCAGGTGAAGGAAGAGACGTCTTCTACCACAGTCCACATGAAGATGCAATTCAGAAGCATAGACCAAAGAAGAGCAGAATCAAATCAAGTTGTTGAAGCAAGCAACAAATATACAACTAATGATCAAAGTGGACCTTCTTGCAGATGTTAGAAAGCTGGATTATAAGAGGCCGTGTGCAGATGTTTGGAAAGCACTGACGTTTCCAACATAGCCCACATGAAGTTCTTGCAGTCCGGAGACAAAGACCATGAAGACACAAGATCAAAACAAAACCAATGTGCTTTCACATGAAGTGGGAGCAGTGACTACAATGTCAAAATAAATAATCAGAATGCTAAACTAAATAAGTTCTGAATAAGAACATCTCATATGATGTTACTAGGATGAATAAAACTGTGAATACTCCATTAAGTGGGAGTGTTACGAATAATAATGTGTGCACTCACACATAACCAAATAACGTTTCATAATAACTAGTTAATGTGAAGAGGTTTGGGTCCTCAAACGTCGCATAATGATTCAAACACTCTCTCACGCACTACATAATGGGCAGTTCACCCTTTTCTCTATTATCATTGAATAAGAATGTAGTCAACGTGTTTCTCTCTCTCTCTCTCTCTCTCTCTCTCTCTCTCTCTCTCTCTCTCTCTCTCTCTCTCTCTCTCTCTCTCTCTCTCTCTCTCTCTCTCTCTCTCTTGTGACAAGCTTACAACACTTTCCTGTGCGTGGCTTGCAACAAACATTCCGCAACACCCCCACTCAAGCAAGAACAAGAAAACAAACCCCCCACTAGCTCTGATACCATATTACAAAACTTGGCCCACTGGCCATGTGCGGGCCGCGTGTTGGGATCCCACCCCCAACCGCCTAGCCACCCGTGTGCACATGCCCTCAGTTCCCAAAAGGGCTGGCGCCAAAGGACAAGGGACTAAGGACATGTAACTGCTTACGTACCCCTCATTCCAATCACTTGGAATACTTATGGGATCTGCTTTGACGTCTTGCGCTCTCAGGCGCCTTCACACAGACAGGCGTGAGTCTTGTGCATGGCTTTCCATATCCATCAACACTCCCCCTCAAGCGAGCACAGGGGTAAACCTGGCTCTGATACTAGATTACAAAACTTGGCCCACTGGCCACGTGCGGGCCGCGTGTTGGGATCCACCACCAACCGCCTAGCCACCCACGTCCACATGCCCTCAGTTCCATAAAGGTCTTGGAGTAAGGATGGAGGTCTTATTTTGCCTTAAGTGCATCAACTAATTCAGAGCCTCAAACTTTGAAAAAAGCACTTAAAAGTCCACATGCTGAAGAGTGGAAAAAGACATTAGACACCGAGTTTGATTCGCTTATTAAAAACAATACATAGTTACTAAAGGTCACTTCCAAGCAACAGGAAGGTTGTTGGTTGTAAATGGCTCTTTAAACAGAAGTTTAAAGCAGATGGTTCATTAGATCGATATAAAGCTCGATTAGTGGCCAAAGGATATTCACAAGTCGAAGGCATCGACTATAATGATACATTCTCACAGGTTGTCAAGATGACTTCTATGAGAACCTTACTTGCAATTGTTGCAGCTAAGGACATGTTTATACATCAGATGGATGTAAAAACAGCCTTTCTGAATGGAAGATTAGAAGAAGAGATTTATATGCAACACCCGGTAGGATACATTAAGCCTGGGAATGAGAGTCTAGTGTGTAAACTACACAAAACTATTTATGGACTTAAACAGTGTGGTGGCCTAGTCGTTATAGATTTCCGCAAAATCAATGAATTAAGTAGTATAAAAGGTTTGATTGTTCCCCCAAGAGAGAGAATAATCTCATCACAATAACCTCTTTTCTCACGTTATATTTCTTCAGGGCAATGCGACTCTATTTGTGAGTAAAAATCCGTGTTAGAGTAGTTGAAATTCAGTAAGACGTGGGAAATATGTGTGACACAAACAGAACAGTATCACAATCAATCACAGATCATACAGAGTGTATTCGCTCAAATGATGAGAAGTAATTATGTGAAAGATAGCAGAGGCAAAGAATGCTCAAGCTATAGAAACTTGCTCTTCTCTCTCTATTGATACTAAGCTCTGTGTAAAATGCGTTAGTACAATGGCATGAAGTGTCGAACTTATAGGAACGATTACCGGCCTTAATGTTGTTTACGAACCGTCAAAATGTCGGTTGTAATCCACTACTGCGTCTCTTATGGAACGTCGCAACTTCTACCCTAAATGTGAATTTACAAAGTGCAAATAGGCCTTTACATGAATTTAGGCACTATAGCACATTTACATATATAAAAATTAAATCTTTTCACAATATATAACAAAAACTTGGACAATGTGGGATTATGAGGCTCCACATATCCCCTTCCTCAACTTTGCAGTGGCTCGCAAACAACTTATTTACATCCTTCTCTGTTGCTTTCTGCTAGCTAATTTGCTGTGAAAAATGGCCTTAGCTTGGGCTTTGTTCTCTTCATTTGCTTGCTCCAATGTCATTCCTTTTGTAGCCAGGAAATAATTGTTCTTCTGATTGTAGTCTTCTTGAAATGACAAATTTGGATAACCCCCCATTCCTTGATTGTGCATTGGTGCAAGAGGGTTATCAATCAATGTATTATTTACAAGATGCATGTACCAACTATCCTCAGTCAGGATTTCAGACATCTCGGCAGAAGGGACAATTAGTGAAAGGGCAACATATGTATATTCGGGGATTTTTTTTTAATGTATAGTTGCTAAACAGACAAAAGGGCATATGAAATAAGAGAAGCAATATTTACATGGTTGTAGGTGTAATATGGTCTGGTTATTGGATTAGTGGAGCAAAGTATATTATTTGTTTTTACTTCTCCAAATAACGAGAATAGTTAGCTTCCCAATCTGTGTAGATTTCCCACAGATCAGGGAATAGTAACTGATGAGAAACTCGGGAAGGAACTGGTTTAAGGTTAGAAACAACTTCCTTAACATCAAAAATGTTAATTGATTCTAACTTATTCAGATACTCATCCAGAGCTGAAAAAATATTATTTTCAAATGTTTTTAGGTATTCTAAGATGTATATATACAAGGATCCTGCGATCACATGGATATAGTGATTTTGCACATTGAACTTATTCTGAACAATGGCAAGGGCAAGGATTCTTTTTTTATGCACTATTAGTTTGGCCCAAAGAGAATTTAGATTAGAAAAAGTCCAAGGGTTTTCCCATTGTTTTTTTGTGTAGCCAAAAAGTTTAGGTAAAAAAAGGTAATCCATTCTCCACTGGAGTTCTGGACTACAAAAGGGTGGAAGAAAGAATGCTAGTTCCTATTGAAATGTCTGAAATTCTGACTTAAGAAGTGAATACACTACCTTGTTCTTCTTTACAGCCGCTCCACTGTGTGATGCCTGAGCTTGATATGGAATAATGCTTAGTGTCTCAGGTTGGTCTGCAGTAGTTACGACACTGTTTGTACCTTTGCAGCCTCCTTGAAATCGGTCTACGTCTCCTGATCCTTCTGGACTTGGCTACAAATGGTGTCTGTTTGGATGGCTTTCTCTGATATAACCTTAGCTGGCTCATCCGTCAAAATTGACTGGTCCTGGCACTGTGCTGGTTCTTCCTCGTCAAAAATTTGCATTTGGCTCGATTGAAATTTGGCCTCTTCCAAATCTTCTTTTAACTTTTCATAGGCAATCATCTGCGGTTGCAGATATTGCAACTGGAAGGTTTGGATTATCCTCTCTTGAATTCCCTTCTAGGCTATTGGGTCAATTCTATACCTGCCACGAGATACGCAGGCACCCAATTTGACTTCGACGCTGATTCGCCATAATATCGCCTCTTCGGCCTGTCTCTTGTAGATTTGATTGTCTCTTTTCAACATCTCTGCAGAATTCTGCAGTTGGACAATTGAGTCATGGGCACTGCTAAGTTTGTCGCTCAGCTCCGAATTACTACTCTAGAGAGTAGCTCGAATGCGTCTCTCCTCCTGCAAAGAAGCCTGTAGGGTCTGAATCTGTTGTTTAAGCAATATATTTTTGCTTTCAAAGGCATTGGACTATCTTTCATTTCTTCCAATACTTCGAGTGTAGCGTCCTGCCTTCCCCTTGCTTCTTCGAGTGCTATGTCCTTCCTGCTTAGCTTTGCTTGGACTGCTTCAAACTCTTCGCTTTTATAGGACAACTCGGCCTTCATTTCCTTCAGTTCTGCGTCCCTCTAAATTAGGTCTGTTTGGAGGGACTCATACCTCAAGCCAAGCTTCCTAGAAACCTTCTCTAAGCTGGCAAGATGCTGGATAGCCGCTTGTGTATCCGGCAGTAGTGTACCAAAAATCTTTTGATACAATTCGGCATCGAGGATTGGTGCCTCGACGTCACTTCCACTGTCTTGCTGATCATCAGGAAGCTGTTCTTCTTCTTGTGGTGCTGGCTCTTGTGGGTATATCAGCTTGATTCTGCTCCCGGTCATCCTCTGCTTCTTCTTTCACGTCCCTATTTTTCTCTATGCCGGACAATGGCATATACTGGAATGATGGTGAAGACATCCTCACCGAGCTTCCTTGACTTGATGATGATGATGTCTTTGCTACGGTGGTTGCCTTTGATATTTGCATATGGGATTCAGCCTCTACTGATGGGGCTAGCTCTGGCAGCACTGGTGCAATTCTGATGTCTTCCTGCATTGTTAGCACACCAACATGCATACACAAAATACCCATCTGCAGACCCAGCCTGGAAAACTGATTAATCTTTACTAGTTTACAGAATTGCTTAAAAGCAATCTGTCTGAAGGCAATAGGCTCTCCATTCAGGGCTCTTAGCAGATATTCCATATTTGTATTTGAGATAATATACTCTTGCTCTGGTAAAAAGATAGAAGCAAGAGCAAAGCGAATGAAGCTTTTGAGATTTGGATCTCTGATGTAAGAGAGTTTATATCCCCATTTCTCAAGGTAAGTTTCTTCCTGAAAAACTCCGCTCTCTATGATGTAATTTGGTTTAGTAACTGGCATACTGCCGTCCATGGCCAATCCTAAGGCACGACAATAAAATCCTTTTGTAATAACAATTTCTGGATTGCAAACGATGGTGGAAATATGTCCTTCTTCTATTTCACTCAAATTGCGGATCAGCTCCTGACACAAATCAGTAAGAATTACTGATGGATCAAACTGAAGAAGTCCGTCAATTCGCGCTTGTGTAGCTAGTGGTTGTAACACTGGTAACACTGGCTTTGGGTGCGTTTTGAATACGATCGCCATGGTGCTTGCAATTGTAACGAGCGATGGCGGTAAAGAGCTTGATCGCAACAATTCAGAAATCAGAGAGCAAGAGTGATGGAAAGTGGTAGCGACAACAAACAGAAGTGTTTGAGATTTTAGGCGTATTGATGATATTTTGGCGGATTAGACTAATATTAAATGAAAGCGTGTCCTTCATTTTGAAGTTACATACTCAATAAGAAAGTGTCTAGTCCTAAAGACACAAATAAATAAAGCTTAGTTCGCAAAAGTTCCACTCAATTTCTGAGTTTTGAACTGCGAGAAAATGTGAAAAATGCGAAGGTGTCGGAAAAAAATAGTGAAAAACTATGTGAGGGAAAATTCCGAAAAATGCGATGGTAAAAGTGTCGCAATTTTTGTATTTCTAAAAATGGCGAATACACCATATTCTAATATTGTGTCGTATTTTTCGCAACAATGATGTAATATGATGGTAGCGAAGGTGTCGGGTTTTTCGCTACAATACAAAACAATGAAGCGATGGTTTCGGCATTTTTGCAAAAAAGTAGAACCTGGAAATGTAGCAGTGTTTAAAAATTTTGCTACATATATGGGCGAAGAATGCGAAGGTGTCGGGCTTTTCACATACTTCAGTGAAAATGATTGGACAAAAAATGACGGCTTTTGAAAACTGATGCATCAGAAATTAGTCATAGTAGCGCTTTACCCTTGAGCCATTTACTCAAGTGTCAAGTAAATGTCCTTGGAGATCAGCTAACTGAAGTGATCCATTATTAAAAACTTCTATGACTTTATACGGTCCCATCCATCTGGTATGTAATTTCCCAGGAAACAACATGTGTCTGTTATCATACAGAAGCACATAGTCCCCTTGTTTAATTTTTTTTTTCTTAATGGATTGGTCAAAATTTTCTTTTCTTTTATTCTGAACTCATTCAGTCTCGATTAATGAAAGACGACGATCCTCTTCCAGTTGCGTCAAAGAAATCATCCGCTCCCGGAAACTATCGTGTTCGTCCATTCGCTCTTCATTACTAATGCGAAATGTCGGAACTCCAAATTCTATTGGTAGTATGGGATGCATTCCATACACAAGATAGTATGGAGTCTGCCTAGTTGTAATCTTTTCAGCAGTTCTGAATGCCCATAAGACAGACGATAACTTCTGATCCCAATCAGAAGAATGTGTTTCCGTTACTTTATTTAAAATTTTACATAGAATTCTGTTTGCTTGCTCCGTAAGCCCATTTGCTTTTGGATTATATGGAGTGGTTTGGTGATGTGTAATAGAAAAATATGACAACATGGCCTCAATGGTCTGATTAAGGAAATGGGTTCCCCTATTGCTAACGAGTTCTAAGGGACAACCATATCGTGTGATAATGTTTTGGAATGAAAACTTTGCTACAATCTTAGCATCGTTCTTAATTGTGGCTTCGGCCTCTACCATCTTGGTAGCATAGTCCCTGGCAACGAGTCTGTAATGACGACGAGTTTTACACGTGATCGGTTTGATAGGTCCTACAAAATCTATCCCCCACTTCTCAAAGGGTGCTAAGGGGATAATTGGAGTAAGCGGCCAATGTGTTGCGAAGCTGGATTTCCCCATCCTCTGGCATGCATCACATTTTTGAATGAATAATTAACATATCTATAGACGGTAGGCCACCAATATTTAGCATTGAAATTTTTTTTTGCAGTGTTTTTAAGAGCATAGTGACCCCCCGATTCTTCCTCATGTAATGCACTTATTACAGCGGTCATCTCGGTTGGTTCTAAACATCGGCGGAGACTATCGTTAGCTCCTAATTTATACAATATTCTATTTACAATTGTAAGGTCCTACTTTTGAAAGAAAAATAGTTTTTTGTTGTTTATTAAAATGTTAAGGATATATCTAGTCCTTAAGAAGTTAATAATGTCCATATAAATTGATGTTTCCAATTGGATATGCATTATATGTTCATCTGAAAATTCATCAGAAATGGGTTCTAACTGATTTTTCTTTTGGAGCGGGATATATAATCAACATTTTGATGATCCTTGCCTCTTCTTAATTCTACTTCATAATTAAACTCATCTAATAATAATACCTATCTAGCTACCCTACCCGAAAGATTAGTTTATTCACTAAATGTGTAGTGATCTACGTGAAAATCAAAAGGGTATCCCAAAAGATAATGTCTAAATTTCTTTACTGAATAAATTATCCCTAGTGCTTCTCACTCTGTAGCGGAATAATTCTTTTCTGATGCAACGAGTTACCTATCCGCATAGTAAATTGAATAATCTATATTTTGGTCATCTTTTTGACTAAGCACTACACCTATTGCAAACGATAATGTGTCAACATATACATGGAACTTTTTGGCCCAATTTGGAGGTCTAACCCCAGTGGCTTCTGCTAATGACTGTTTCAATTGATCAAAAGCTTGCTGATGGTCTTGTGACCAATGATACTCAACAGATTTTTTTTAATAAACTTGTTAAAGGAGTTACTATTATAGCATAATTTTTAATTATCCTACGATAATAACCTACATGTCCTAGAAAACCTCTAAGCTCTCTTAAATTGGTTGGTTCGAATAACTCTAAAATCATTTTTATTTTTTCGATTTCGGCTTGTATACCATCCTTCGAAATTTTATGTCCTACCAGGATGCCTTCCCTCATCCCGAAGTAACACAATTTAAGAGATGTCTCTTGACATCTTCTCAATGTTTTCTCTAATGCGTCTAAATGGTCTTTAGTTGATGAATAGACACAAAAGTCATCCATTAAAAATTCTAAAAACTTCCTTAAATTTTTTTTGAAAAATATTTGTCATCATACGTTGGAATGTGGCAGGTGCATTACAAAGACCAAAGGGCATTCACGTATATGCGTACGTCCCCCAATCAGTGGTGAAAGTGGTCTTGGATCTATCTTCCTCTTTTATAAAAACTTGGTTATAACCTGAGAACCCATCTAAAAAGCTATAACGTTCATGACCCGCTACCTGGTCAAGAATAGTATCTGTATATGGCAGAGGATGATAATCCTTTGCTGTAGCAACATTTAGTTTCCTAAAATCTTGGCAAACTCTAATCTTGCCCGTCTTCTTCTTAGGTACTATAACTATTGGTGACACCCACTCACTGCTTAGAACATGATATATAATACCCGCTCTAAGACATCTATCTAATTTGTCTTTAACTAACAAGGAGTACTTTGGATTCAATCTATATTGGCGCTACCTAACAGGTTTTGTTCCCTGAATAAGATCTATTCTATGTTTGCCCCATATAACTGGTATTCCTATTAAATCATCCATCAACCAAGCAAATATGTTTTGGTATTTTTGAAGAAGCAATATATACTCTTCACATTCCTAGTCCGATTGGTGTTTATATAGATTCAAAATCTTACCTTTATTAATTTCTATTTTTATATAATCTATTTTATCTACCATCCCTTCAGTCAGGCTCACTCTGGTTCCACCCAAAACTTCCCTTGACTTGGATGTTGTTGATATTTTCTCTTCCTCGTTTCATAGCATTCTATGAAATTGATCCAGGATTCAGCAGGATTCTTATGGACCATAAGGTGACCCCCTATTGGACTGGCTATGAGAATACCTGGAAAAAATATCTGTTTGGTAGACCAATTTATAATAGCATCTGCTTGATATAGCCATGGTCTTCCAAATAATATTGAATAAGGTGGTGTATCTACTGGATTTATGACAAGGAAATTCATAACAAACGTCTCTGTCTCTATAACTACATTAATACCTTTTAGCTCGCCTACTGGTATACATTTAGTTGCGTCTGCTAAATGGATTTCATGATAAGTGATAGACTGTATCTGGTTTTGAATTGTCAAGGTCGACACAATGCGGAAGATTGAAATACAACCTGATTGATCAATTTCGAAATTCTCCAGAGAGGCCAAAACTCATATTCATGTGATGGTTTTCAAACTGAAACAAAGAAATGATAGGAGAGGTATTGAAAGTCGGTTTTGAAAAAATTGCCCTTCTCGTAGTCGTTGGAGACGGTTACACCATGGAGTACAAGATGATTCGAAGCCATCAACCTATCAATTGACACTTGTCAATTGAACTTCAAAAGTTTTATCAAAGGAAGTAAAATTAAATCCTATGAAGGAGATTCACTGGAAAATAACAAGAGGATGGTATTTGGAAGTGAGAGGTTGGAAACTACTCTCGTTCTCTCTCTCACTCACGAGGAATAGGAAGGGAAGAAACATTGAGAAGCATTCTTACATTCTGGCATTGGGAAGAGAGGAGAGTTTCTTATTTTCTGGGTGAGCAGAGCGTGTTCATTCAATCTCTGAGCATATAATTTCATTCCTACATATTGGTGAGCAGGGAGTGATTCACAATCTCTAAAGAGTGAGAGCATTGGTTCTTTGCTGGATGTGAGATGATAGATCAACGCTGATTCAAATTTTTTTGAAAAGAAGATTCATGCAGACATTTTTATGGAAAGCAAGTTATTGCTAATCCTGCTGCTTCTACATAAAGTACTGGTGGAGACGGCTGCTCCTAATGCCATGACGTGCTGCGTTCTCCATCTGTCTGCACTCCTACCTACCTCTCCTCCACTGACCAATCTGCATTTCTGACCACACACACACCCTCGCTGCCCTCTCTCACCGCTCTCTGTCTGCTTGTGCATCTGCTCCCATTTGCCTGCAGCCGCAGATCTACCCCTCTCCCTATCTCCCTCATGGTCGCGCTACCTCCCTATTCTCATCACCCAATCCTTCTTCAAGGTCAGCGCTCCCTGGCACTCCCTCACCCGAACTCTCTACCTGACGCTCTCTCTCTCTCTCTCTCTCTCTCTCTCTCTCTCTCCGCCGATCTGTCTCCTTTCTTCCTTCAGTGACCCCCTCCTTCCTATATTTTCTTGTTCCAAAATTTTTAGTGAAAGAGATGTCCCGAAAAGTGACAATGAGAACCGACAGTGTGAAAGGAATTTTGTGCATTTATAGAAAATATTCAAAGTGACTTTGAAACAATGAACTACCTATTGGACCGAACCTGTTGAAAAAAAGACCATAACCTGTGGACAGGTCCTTGAAACTTAAGTCAGAGTAAAAAGACTGAGGTAATTTTCATTGCTCATCTCTGTTTTGACTCATGTCTTAATTCACTTCATAATACATATAGAAGATGAGTAAATGTTATTCAGTGTATTCTTTCAATGGTTATGAATGGAATTTGATTAGTCTATTTATACTAAATGTGTAATGCAGTAAAAGATGACTAATGGATTTACCTTCTGCAGTAAGAAATATAGTTTTATAGTTAGTAATAATTCACTGAGTTACTGTCTGAGGTGAAAAACAGTCAACATAAAATAGATTTCAGTTTCTGTTTTGGTTTACCGAATATGCTCTATGCTTAACAAACATAATGGCAATTTACAAGCATAATAAATCCCAAATTGCTAATCCATTGAAAAACATGGAAAAGCTACCGCTCAAAGTGGTTGAAAAACACCATTAGAGCTATATATATATTATATATTTCCAAAACCACATACATTATCATGATAAAACCATTGAAAAAGATGGTCAAGCTTTTATAGATAGATCATGGCAATTGCATAAAAAATTGAATCAAATTAAGTTTGCTTGATTGGAGAGAATACAAGAATTAGTAAATGAAAAACATTTATGTCATTGAAAAGAATATTTGAGATGGATTATTTATGAGGTGAATGGGTTCAAACTTACATTACCTTCTCGTATAATCTATGGCAATGTCCGAACTAGAAACCCAATGACTGGCTTCATAATCATACCAAAACCCCGCTATAGTGTTGTGAACAATATTAAGCAACACAACAAACGTACCACATGATCCATCTTTTCGGATTTCTCCATTCTTTTCTTCCTATCTGAGTTCCTATTCTTTTATTTCCTATAAGAAGATTCTTCTTCTGATGAACAAGAATAAGATGAATACTCAAAAGATTCTTTCTAATCCATTGAATCAGATTCTGATTCTGACTCAGTAGATGATTCAGATTCTTCTGTTCATTTAGATTTGTGCTTTTTACTACGTTTTCTTTCATTTCTCCGTCTACAAGAAATTCAAGAAGTTTTGTAATTCTCGGTAGAGGCAATGACATCTTCCAAAGAAGTCATCCAACCATGTCGACAATAACGATCCATTTTCTTAGGCAAACCGCCCAAGAACCATTCATTTTGCATAGGAATTGGATATTGGGCTCCTAGCTTTTCTATTAAATTCTTAACCCTACGAGTATACTTCCTAAGTGATTCCTTTGGCTTTTTCTCAACAGAGTTAAGCCGAGCCAACAATCTAGTGGAATATCCTATCTCCCTAAATTGTTTAAGGAATAATGCTTTTAAAGCATTCCAAGTATTAACTGTTTCCGGTACTAATTGACTGTACCAAATCCTAGCTTGCTTCTGCAGAAGACCTGGCAAAAGTCTAACTTCGTCCTCGTCCGTATGTTCTTTGTTTGCTATGGTAATGGATTCAAACTGCGACAAATAACTATCCGCATCTTCAGATGATGATCCCTTAAAGAAATCATATCTGATTTTTGTAGATGTGGGTGGCGCTGGGTTAGCCATATTAATAGATGGTGTTGAACTTGGAGGATCAGAATCTAGACTACGCTCAGACAATGGTTCTGAAGAAGAAGATTTTGATTCTGAACTTGGTTCGGAAGTAGTATAAGACGAATCTGATTCAGATGAATCTGTAGAACTTGGTGTTCAAACGGATGTTTCCTCAAATGAATCTACAAATGCTGTAGTAGCGTTTAGAAGATCATTAAACGCTTCAGGTCTTAATCTTGCTCTAACTGGTGAGTTTTGCAAATTCTGCAAATACAAATCTCTAGATTTCTTATATGCTTCTAGTTGTTGTGCATGCTCTAAACGTTTCAATAGTTGTTTGAGAGTATGTTCTTGGCATGCATTACATGAGAAAGATTCGTAGATGTAATACACTTAAAAATATTGCAAAAGGTGAAATTCATCTCCCCGGCAACGGCGCCAAATGATGTGGTGGCCTAGTCGTTATAGACCACAAAATCAATAAATTAAGTAGTATAAAAGTTTTGATCGTTCCCCAAGAGAGATTATAATCTCATCTTTTGCATGGTACTTGTATGTATGACGATAAACAGATTTGGTTGTGCAATATTCGCGATGAATACTACAACGACATATCTGGTTATCCAAAGATATTTGAGTAAATTGGCGTCCAGGAACACCAACGATGAAATGATTTGGTCAAAGTCTACAGTAGAAAGATTACTTTATCTTTCAGGCTCTTCAGGTATCAGATAAGCAATAAGATCAGACAAAAACTAGCAAATAGATTCATCAAACAGAGTCACATTGGCTAAAGATTCTTCTTAATCACACACAGAGAATTAGTTATTATCATAGGAAGCAAACAAAACAGAGCATCAAACAATCTCATTATCTAAACACATAGCTCATTCAGTATTGAAGGAAGTTCTGCTAAAAGTTATGCTTAACAGCTTCGGCTAATTCCTTGCACACATTAGTCAAAATTGTTGCTTGTTGGTGACGCCTGAAAATCCATGTTAGAGTAACTGAAATTCAGTAAGACGTGGGAAATATGTGTGATGCAAATAGAACAGTATCACAATCAATTATAGATCATACAGAGTGTATTCGCTCAAATGATAAGAAGTAATTCTGTGAAAGATAACAAAGGGAAATAATGCTTAGCTATAGAAACTTGCTCTTCTCTATCTATTGATATCAGCTCTGTGTAAAATGCGTTTGTACAATGGCACGAAGTGTTGACCTTTTAGGAACGATCACCGACCTTAATGTTGTTTACGAAGCGTCAAAATGTCGGTTGTAATCCGCTACTGCGTCTCTTATGGAACGTCGCAACTTCTACCCTAAATGTGAATTTAGAAAGTGCAAATAGGCCTTTACATGATTTTAGGCACTATAGCACATTTACATATATAAAAATTGATTTTCTTAAAATATATAACAAAAACTTGGACAATGTGGATTATGAGGCTCCACAAATAGTCACCTAGAGCTTGGTATCAGTGTATAGATGCTTATCTAAAGTCA
This sequence comes from Diphasiastrum complanatum, assembly GCA_029204225.1. NCBI lineage: Eukaryota > Viridiplantae > Streptophyta > Lycopodiopsida > Lycopodiales > Lycopodiaceae > Diphasiastrum > Diphasiastrum complanatum. The sequence goes on along the minus strand of CM055092.1, from coordinate 52,711,809 downwards.
GAAGTCTTTAGTGATGGACATGCAAATTCAAATATCTATATCCGACAGAAGAAAAGTTCACTGGTAATTATAGCATTATATGTTGATGATGCTATACTAGTGAGCAATGATCTCACTTTTATGAACTATTGCAATTCAAGACTATCTTCTGAGTTTGAGATGGTAGACTATGGTGATCTGCACTATTGTCTAGGTATTCAAGTTAAAAGGAATAAGCAGCTTAAGACAATACACCTCAGCCAGAAGAAATTCTCCACACACCTAGTCGCAAGTCTTCACATTCTTTGTAGGTGGTTTGTCGAATGCACAACTTACTACAACATGGTTGCATCAATATTTTCCTTATATTTTTTTACAATAAAACATATTCTGCGTTTTTTGATGTAACATAAGCAAGCATATGTTTTCTTTTGAAACTCTGAGGAGTTCCAAAGGATGTTGGACATACTTGAGGCTCTCTTTGTAGATTTTCAAAACCTTCATATGCTTGTGACCGTCTTGATCTTGTAGGATCGTTTATCATATTCGCATCTGATTCATGTAAATATATTGCTTGTGTGATCATGTTCATCGAAATTGAATTCCAAAAAATCTGAATCACAATAGCCTCTCCAACATCCACAAAACAAAGAACGACAAGAAATGATGGAAGCCATTCCATATCAAAGTGTTGTTGGCAATTTAATGTATGTTGCAATATCTACTAGACCTGATATTGCTTTTGCAATTAGTGTTGTCAGTCAGTTTATGAGTAATCCTGGTCATCTTCATTGGAGAGTTGTTAAGATAATACTTAGATATTTGTGTGGAACTTCTAGCCGTTTTGGTATTACATTAAGTGAAAATGTTTCTAACAATGTATTAAGATTAATCAATTTTTGTGATGCTGATTGGGCAGGTGATATTAATGAAAGAAGGTCGACATTAGGATATTGTTTCAGGCTTGGTTCTGGAGTTATTTCTTGACAGCCACAAGCGAAAAGCATTAAGGCTGAAAGCAACATTGATCCCAGACGAATCTTTAAAGACAAGAAAAACATATCTGTGTCGAAGGCACAAACACACAGCCTCGAACGACCACATTGCAGATCAATGTACAATGTCACACCTGCACTGCTCCTCCCCTTCTCTCTCGCTATCGCGCAGTGGCTCTCCCCCCCCCCCCTCCCCGTCCTCTCTCTCTCTCTCTCTCTCTCTCTCTCTCTCTCTCTCTCTCTCTCTCTCTCTCTCTCTCTCTCTCTCTCTCTCTCTCTCTCTCTCTCTTGTTGCCGCCGCGCAGAGAAAAGAGAAATACAAAATGAAAGGAAGGAAAAGGCGGGGTGATAACTATAAACGCAATTCTAGCCTTGAATTGAGGTTAATAATTGACCCTATTAATACATGTGGTCATATTGAATACATGATCATCTTGAGTAGATCCTGAATTTTTGAGATAAGTTGACAACTTATGCAAAATTGATTGCAATGAGAGAATAAGAGAATTTATACAAAGCAAAATGATTTCTATTGTGAACATGTATATACTTTGTAGCTTCCAGTGAGATTTTCACTTTGTAGATTTCATTGTTCTTGGAAATGGTAGATGTAATATATCTTTTGATAAAGCTTGAAGACAATCATTTGTCTAATTTGAGGACACTACAAACCTTGCCAGAGGAGAAACAATGTTGTATTGCAAACAAAACTCTAGAAATTTTCAAACCAATAGGCAATCAACTAGGCATATATACATTGTCTATAGCTAGGCATATACTCGTCTTTATTCTCATTTTTGTTTGACTACTTATTTTGGCAATCAATTTGTCTATACATCAATCTATATCCCTTGTGCATTTTATGATTTGAAGCATAGGCTCAAACATATATCCATCTCAAATCGATGAAATAATGTCAATTGGATGCAGAACGATCTCTTCCAAATTGTTAGTATTTGTTATAGTCGGAGCTGTTAGTATTGTTTTGTTAGCATTTTGCCATGAAGAGGTGGCAATTTTCCTCTTCAAATTTTTCAAGAAGGAGATTATGCCTGTCTCCTTGCAATTTCAATATGCAGTTTGAACTTTGAAATTTGCCAAGGAGAAGAAGACCATTTGCATCCAATTGAGGTTATTCTATCGATTTAAAATGGATATATGTTTGAAGCTTTGAGCGCATGTCTCAAAACTTGTCTCAAATCTTGGGTTTGACAATTTGTGAAGGGGGTTGTTGGCAAATTTTGTGAGTGAACTTGGGCTTTTCACATTATGAAACTAGCTTGCAAGAAAAAAACTTGGGTTTTTGACATTATGAGAGTAGTTTAGAAAACTTGCAAAAAATTGATTGAACAAAATGCCAAAAAATGATTGATGTGACCACTACAAGGATTTTTTGAGGAAAGTTACCCTCATGAATAGATTTTTTTTTACTCTCATCCATAATCCATGTCCAACGCCATTGCTCATTTCCCAATCTCAGTCTTCACAATCGCTCACCTAATAATAATAATTCTCCGAATTGCTGTAGCAGCACATCTCGTAGATTACAACAACCAATAGTTGCCTCGGAACGACGTTCCAGGACCTTGCGTTCCGGAATGCTGGGTTCCATAACGTTGTATTGTGGAATGCAGCATTTAGAAACCTGGAACACGGTTCCGTAATGGATTTTTGATGACTATTCTGCCCATTTCTGAACAGATTAAAAAGCAGAATAGTCACCTTTTTTTTTTTTTAAAATTTAGTGCAGATTATGCCTGCCATCTGCCACGTGGCAGCATTGGATTGGTCTCAAATTTTTTTAGTGCTGATTCTGCTTGCACCTGCCACGTGGCAGCTAAGGATTGGTTTAAAAAGGGTCCAAAAATCCATTACGCAATGGAAGGGGTCAGGCAGAGGCCATTCTGCCGGGTTTGGATTTCCAAAATTTTTTAATCTCAGCCCCTCCGGGCCTCGCCTAAAAAAATTCTGGAAATCCTTACCGGGTAGAATGGCCTATGCCCGGCTCCTTCCATAATACAAAAAACCCTGGAAATTTTTTTATAGTTGCAAATGGGAAAAATACTCTTCAAAAGTGTGAATCACATAAGCTAAGTAACAAGTCACAGGTTGCCATTGCACAAAACTCTGACATAAGACTGATTTCACTTGCAAAGGAGTAAGTGATTGAGTATATTTCCTTTTTCTTCCAATCCCAACAGCACAAGGACGTTGTATAGCAGTTAGACAAGCAGCTCTTACTTTTTTAAAACGTGCATCCAACATGATAGTAAATTCCTCAACAGGAAGACCAGTGCATACACTATTTTCCTCAAATTTAGCCCTGATTATTCTACCAATACCACGTAGAAGGCCCACAATGGTTTTTCCTGGGTAAAGAGTTCCATTTTTCTTTTGGACTTGGAGAAAGAAAGATGTCAACAATTCAAGCAATTTATTGATATCAGTCTCTTCTACTATAACAGAACAATCCGATCCAACAACAAGTCTCCAGTCGTCAAACCTATTACGAGACCATCGATCAACATTAACAGACTTTCTAAAACCACCTTTCTCAACAAGTGCAAGTTCTGAGTGATCTAGATCACGAAATCCTACATGCAACATATCAATTCGGTTAGAAGAATATTGCAAAAGAACTAGATTACCATGACCAGACAACACATTTCTAGAGCAGTCCGCATTATCAGAGATAAGAGCGCCATCCTTCAATACAACTTCAGAAGACAGGACAACAGAAGCAAGAATATTTGAAAACATAGCACCGCCATTGTGCAATGGCACAACAACGCAATTATCCATCAGAAGCAACCTAAACAACGAACACACGACTCTCTCAACATCTTCTAACACAAAAACCAAAAATGCCATCACATTATAAACACAAGCACACAAACAAGATTCTGAACAACTGACAAAGAAAGCTTCAGGATCTGCAAAGAACTCCAAGCGCCATTCGCAGTTCAAAATCACATTCAAAATCACCATTGCCAACCAGAAAGAGCGCCAACGCCAACATTGTGGAGAGAGGAATAGGTGGAAAAATGGGTATTCTAAGGAGTCTATGTGGAGGCCATGATGATTGCAAGGTGAATGTAGCACTCAAAAGAGGGCAACAATGATAACGTGAGGATTTGCGTGCAAAGAAACTTCTCGGCCTTTTCTTCACCCTTTCTTTTTTAATGTCCTTAAGTCAAGATTTCTTTGAACAATCTCTCTCTCTCTCTCTCTCTCTCTCTCTCTCTCTCTCTCTCTCTCTCTCTCTCTCTCTCTCTCTCTCTCTCTCTCTCTCTCTCTCTCTCTCTCTCTCTCTCTCTCTTCTTCGTCAATAAACTATTAAGCAGTGAGCTAATTTTTTTTAGCTTACTCCAAATTGTAAAGTAGTCATTTAAAGATCAACAGCTTTTGAAGATCTGAGACATTGTCACATGCAAACAACATTATACATTATAGACAATCTTCTAAGACTGAATCTTAAGGTCGCCCTTATAAAGCCATTAGTAATATCTTAGGTTACAACTTACAATTCAATTGCACCATTTGGTACATCGTAAGAGCCCTAAATCTCATATTCATGAAGCATGTCACGTCAACTTCACAATCCCAAGAACTATTTGGATTATAAATTTGTAGCAAAAGTCTTCAAAGAGAAAATGTAGGTCTCCAAAGCATCATGACAAATAACCCACACACATTTAAAAAATGGTACAACAAATAATCTTCATATAAAGCAAAATCTACTTCAAACGAATCACTTCCATGCTTTGAACTCACATCCACAAATACATAAGAAGAAAAGTAACAATGCTTCCTACATAATCAGAATTTAAGTTCTAACCATTGTTTTCCCATACTGAATGTGAAGTTTTTAGCACGTGTGAACTTCACCACACACCCTACAGGATCTTACTGAGGTGTTGTGATTGCACAAGATTGATCAAAGAACAGTATGCTTGAAAAATCTAAGGCAAGAGCACAATGGCATACATCTGATGAAAAAATCTAACTCTTCACTATGAGAAATGAATGTCAGAAATAATTCTAAGTGTTCAGTATGGGAAAAAGAGGCTGCTCTCAGGTAGAGAGAGAAAATCAAGCATAGAAAACTCGGGTAGAGAGAGAATGAGTCCAAAACACCAAAATTTCAATATTCACAATATGGCAAAACATGCCCAGCTTTTACTACATGAGAGAGACTCAAATTCCTATAGTGGAGTTGCATGGAAAGTCCACTTAACTGAACTAATTCACCTACCAGAGATCCACATGTGTAACTGCATGCATGTATGTTGCATGTACTGCATGTCAACTCATAAAACTGCCTAGATATGTGTAGACCACAGAAACTACTTTGCATGTTGCATGCACTGATTGCATGTGGCTTGCATGCATACAGTATGACTTTGCATGTTATCTAAACTACTGCATGCCATCAAAATTGAACCTATCTAACTCAAATCCGAGCTACACTAGAAGGATATGTGCTCAATTCACACTCCTTTTATGTAAAACATGAAATTTAGTGGAAATCACCATGGAATGGCCCTAAACTCGAGATAGGAAGATAATATTTTAATAATCTTCACACTAAATCCACAAACTTATCTCACTCTAATGCATATGTGACAACCTTTTAGAATATCAGAAGTAAACATCAACAATAACATCTAATGCCCTATGTTGAAACCCCAGCCTCGCAGTGCTACTTCTTCACACTAAGCAAGAGAACGCAAAAGGATGATGATAATTGCAACATGTATGTAAATATTATCCAGGGATTCACTAATGTGAAGAAAAAATGATAAGTATGGATGGGAATAAGGCAATGCACGTCATGTCTTCTAGACAGAATGAAATGGAGGAGGAAAGTAGAGAGACTAGAAAATCGATGTTCACAAGGAATGGGCAAAGTTCGTTAATTGATCAACTTTGTTATGCATCTATCTACTTATAGCTATCCACCTATTAACAAATCAATACGTAAAGAGCAAAGAATGGCATTTTGGCATAAATGACATCTTTTGAAAAGTTGTCATATAAACTATCATGAACCATTGGCTTGTCTATGCCATCATTTATGCAAGTTTTTGCCTAAAATGATGATTTAAGCCTAGATCTATGATAGATAGAAGATATTATGCATTTAGTCATCCATGTTTGTATAAATGTATTTACATATCTTATACCTGGGTATTATACCTATGAAGGGGTTCGATATTGTTTGATCCATCGATACATTGAAACACATTTACGTGAATCCAAAAATGTACGATACATATGTGTATCAACTAGAAGTCTACCACTTTGGGAACATTCGTCGAGCATACTACCATCATTATGAACCTTCGTTGACCAGATAGATGGATTCAAAATGCCAATATTAGGTAGGATATAGGTCCAGATCCTGAAAATTTTCATTAAATGCAGTACCTAGGTGAAGGATGCACTTAGGCGAGAGTTGTGAACCCTCGCGAACTTCAGAATCTTCGCCAAGCTACACCATTGGTCGGGAACCTTCGCCAAGATTTCTAAAAGCTATTTTAACAGTATTGAACATGTTTGCAAATTTTTGTCCAAAACTGATGAGCCAAACTAGTACTTTGTCTAATGGACCCTCCAAATTAGCCTATAAAAGAGCTGGATTTGATTTCATTTCTCACATGTGCTAGCGAAGCTGTTGCAAATTTCCTTGGTCACACTAATGGATTAGTCTAAAATTGCTTCTTGGATGCCACCATTGTGGAATCATAAGCTTACGCGATCCGAACGATGTCATCAAAAGTCTGAAGCACATTTCACTTCCATTCTACTAAAGAGCTACTTTTGAATCGAATGTTGTTATTTTATACCACAAACAATTTTTTAAGAATTTCAATGAATTCTCCCCACTTAGCAAGTTTTGGTTGCAGATCACGCCACCATGATGAAGCCTTACACTCTCAATATTTTTCTCTTTAGGAATTTCACATAGGCTAAAGTAACTTGTCCACTTGGTCAACCAATCATCTACTACCTCGGGCTTTTTCCCTTTTTCTCCTCTGAATATTGTTCAGTCTAAAACCTCCACATTAGATGAGGATTAGTTCTTGATGTGATTTAGCAAAACTTCCATCTGTTGGTCCTGCAAAGTATTTTAATTGTTCATTTCGGTAAGTGTCACACTCGACTGTTGGAAAATCTATAAGTAGGTCAACATAGGAACCATTCACTTGAGACTTGTGTTATCCTCAACCATTATTGTGTTGGATTTACTCCTCCTACTCTCCTAAATCCCAATTTTAATCTGCCTCCATTCATGCTGCATATTTTTCTAACGTTGTCATGCAGTTTGCATTTTCTACACGCAAATTTGCACAGACGAAGAAAAGGCGAATGAATCGCGACACTGTGTAATTCTTAATTTTGGTGACAGGCGAAAAGGAGACACTACCTTATTGAATGCCAAAGGTGCCCTAACAGATAAGGCACCCTATAAATCTTATCCTAAGGCCATTCATAAGAGTGATGCACTTTTGCGTCATCACCAACGTTCACTTCAGTACTGGCTGACGTCGCACCCTTTTTACGCTCACCCCATGCAGTTGCACTAACAAATTGGACAATGATTGCAGCCACCCACGGTCTCCTACAGACAGCACATCCACTCTGTACTTTCGCATCTGCACACCTGTAATATTATGTATATATATTAAATACCATCTGCGTATTCTATGATGATGAATTCTGATGAAGCAAGATAAGTCTAGAACAAGTGAAGGAGGTTTCATTCCTCATTACAGACATAAAATAAGCTTTGTAGGGCACGCGGTTTCATCCGCTACAGTCTTGTGCTCTACCGCATTATTGACTTGTATACTTGATATACTTAATCTGACTAGTTCATTTGTTCTGCATTTTAGATCTGTCAATATTGCTATGCTTATTCTTCATTTTGTCTGATCTTTCTTGTTGCTCTTTCTGGTCATAGACAATTAACTTTTAGTCTTGTCTTTCGCAAATAATTCGCGACTCATAATCAGTCGAGCACAGTCTAGCTCTTCGCGAATCATTCACGACAGATAATTTGACTTGCAATTCGCGACAAATTATTCATCTAGCGCTTCATCAGTTTAAATGTTTGGCTACGTAATCTAGAATGACTGTGATTTCTATCACTAAAGTTCTGTTCATTCTGATAGGCATAGTCATGCTTAGGGAGAGAGTCATTTAACTCATTTCGCAATGCACGAACATTTTCTATTCGAGTTCGTTTCTCGTTCGTGTTCGTCATTTATTCTTCCTCCCTCTCTCCCAACATGGTATCAAAGCAATCTTTATAGCTTGATTAGCTCCCACAGTACAAGACTCTACTAGCCGATAGAGTAATTGTTTTCTTGTTCTGTATTTTTCAGTATCCGATTTTCATTCTTAAGTCACTAATAGTTTCTCCTATCACTTAGACTAATTCTTCCACAGGGGAAGCCAATCCTCTCATGGACAAGCTTGATGGAGCCAATCACCATCTGTGGAAATTTAAGATGAAGACTTTACTAATGGCAAAAGAATTGTACGACGTTGTTACAGGTGTAGAAGGGAAACCCGAAGCGGACGACGCGACAATCGCCAGATGGAAGCTGAAGGATGGAAAAGCTATCGCGCTGATCATCCTCAACATCACGGATACACAGATCGGCCATGTATCCAAGGCTCAGACATCAAAAGAAGTCTGGGACATCTTGAGCACACTATAGGAAGTGCAAGATGTAGCTTCTAAACTACATCTCAGGAAGAAATTATACTCCCTCAAGATGACGAATGGTGATTCTCTGCAGAATCACATTAATCAATTCAAGAAGACGATCAAGACGCAGTGATGCAACTGCTTACAAGCTTGCCAAGTTCTTACGACAGCTGGGTGATGATCATCACGACTCATCCAGAGTTGACTCTTTCGAGAGTCATCACTATGTTGTTGCAGGAAGACACGCGAAGGAACGAAGCCTCAAGTTCCTCAGCTGATTCTCACGCCTTGTACATCAACAAGGGCACGACAAATCAGAAGAAGAAGAAGAAAGGCCCGAAGCTCTCAAAGCCAGACCAGAAACCAGCTCAACACAAGGAATAGTCAAATCCGTAGACAAAGAAAAAGTTGTTATGCAGATACTGCAAACGAAACAACCACGAAATACAAGACTGTCGAATACTTCAAGCAAAGAACAACAACAAAGGGCAGTTGAATCAAGTCGCAAATGCAACTGCAGAAGCTCCACAGCCTATTCAAGAAGCGGATCATGATGCCTTCATGACCAACCATCAAGGAGCATCTGGCGACAGTTCTTGCGACTCAGCACATGACTAGCCTAATTGGCTATTTTGAGTCCTATACGCCTTACAATACCCAGAAATTCGTTCACCTTGGCAACAATAGCACACAAGCTATTGAAGGTGAAGGAACTATAAGATTATGCTTTGCAAATGATCAATCTAATCTACTCTCCAAAGTTCTGTATGTACCTAAGTTGTCCACGAATCTGCTCTCTGTAAGCAGAATCACAGATCTAGGACACAAAGTAGAATTTAAATGTGATCAATGTAAAGTAGTTGATAGGACAGGCAAGATCCTAGCACTCAAAAAGAGACGTGGATACTTGTATAAATAAAGTCATTGCTTTTCTGCCTCTAGTTAGGCTCTCAGTACTTCAATTCAATCAAATAAAAGGTTTACTTTGGCATTATAGACCTGGTCATTTAAATTATGCTACTGTACAACAAATGTCTAGACAATCTATTGTTCTTGATCTCGACTATCCTCGCGAAACAGTCGAGCTACCTGTCTATCAAGACTATCTAGTTGGAAAACAGACTAGGAAGCCATTTAAGTCAAGCCATCAACATGTTGCTAGAGGATTGCTAGATGTTGTACATTCAGATATTTTTGGCCCGATGAAAAATAATTCGTTGAAGGAAGCCAAGTATTTTATAGCCTTTATTGACGAATTCTCAAGAAGAACGATGGTGTACTTCATAAAGAAGAAATCAGAAGCCTTCAACTGCTTCAGAATCTTCAAGGAGCGTGCAAAAAATGAGACTAGAAGGACGATCAAGCCCCTAAGGTCAGATAACGTTGGAGAATATATCTCTGTCGAGTTCAAGGAGTACTGCCAAAGCCAAGGCATTGAGCAGCAATTCATCACTCCTTACAGTCCTAAGTCTAATGGCTTAGTTGAGAGGAAGAATCAAACTCTGGTTGAATCTGCTAAGTGTATGCTAGCACATGCATCATTGCCCAATAGGTTCTGGGCTGAAGCTGTCTCCACTACAGCTTACATCCAAAATAGAAGTTCGACTGAAGCTGTCTCAGACAAGACACCCCATGAGGTGTGGACAGGCTCCAAGCCTTCTTTGAAGAACCTAAGAGTGTTTGGGTGCATTGCCTATGCGCAGATTCTAAAGGACATAAGGAAGAAACTGGACTTCCAAGGTCTAAAGACCATCCTGATCATATATACTTCGTCTGATAACACCTACAAGCTGTACGATCCTAATACCCAGCAAATCTTGTATAACCGAGATACAGTCTTTATCGAGGATCAGTTTGTCGACCTCAAAGACAAGGATAATGCTCAAGAAGAACCTTCATCACCTGCCATTGACACGACAATCCGAGCTTCTGTCTCATGAATGTCTATCGTCGACCCACTTTGAGACAACAAATTAGATGAAGATGTTGCTTCTACCCAGCAACATATCCCAGGAGCAGTTCATCAGTCGAATCCTCCTAGAAGATCAAGCCGAGTGCGCACACAACCCATAAGGTATACTCCTGAGTCTGCCTGCCTTTTAATGCAGGAACCGACGACAGTCGAAGAGGCACTTAGCCAACCAGACTCTGATCTCTGGAGAGAAGCTATGGACAGAGAGTATTCCTCTCTGATCAAGAATCAAACATGGTCATTAGTCGAAGCTCTTGCCAAGTGGATCTTTAAGATCAAATATAATGCCAACGGAGCGATTGATCAAAGGAAGGCTAGACTGGTAGCATGAGGATTCACCCAGATCTCGAATGTCGACTACAGTGAGACTTTTAGTCCAGTCGTCAAACATTCGTCGATCTAAATGCTCCTGTCTTATGCCTCGTTTACTTCTATCTTGGAATTCAAATCCACAGAGACAGAGCAAATTGACTGATTTACATCACTCAACAAAGGTATCTTCATAATGTTCTTAGCATATACAATTTGATGAATTGTAAATTAGCTCACTCACCAATGGATCCAGGCCTGCATTTGTCAAAGGACCAATGTCCCCAGACAAAGTAGAAAGAGGAGTAGATGAGAGAATACCCGTATCGATCGATAATCAGATCTCTCATGTACGCAATGGTCTGTACAAGGCCAAATATATCTTTTGCTGTCAACTCACTCAGCCAATACATGGCTAATCTTGGAATTACCCATTGGAAGGCTCTTATTCGAGTCATGAGATATATTCGAGCTACCATGGACCAGTGCATCTGCTATGGAGATGTCAACAACGACAATCTTCATCAGCTCAGTGGATATTCTGATGCAAGCTGGGGAGGAGATGCAGACCATCGTAAGTCCACATCTAGATTTACATTCTTCTTCAATGGCAGTCCTATTTCGTGGAACATTCGTAAGCAAAACTCTATTGCACTATCTTCTACTAAAGCAGAATATATTGCTGTTTCTCAATCTATTAAGGAAGCGTTTTGGTTGAGAAATTTGCTGTCAGACATCAATCTGTATCAGTATAGCCCTACAATTTTGTTTTGTGATAACGAAAGTGCTATTGCCTTATTGGCCAACCCTAGATTTCATTATAGGAGTAAGCACATTGAGATAAGATATCACTACATCAAGGGCAAAGTTCTCGACAGAGAAGTGAGCTTAACGTACTGTAGAACGCAGGACATGGTTGCAAACATTTTTACAAAAGCACTCAATGTTAATGCACACAACAGATTTTGTGCATTGCTAAGTCTAAAGATCAAGGCATTCACGGATCCAGATTAAGGGGGGGTGTTGGATTTACTCCTCCTACTCTCCTAAATCCCAATTTTAATCTGCGTCCATTCATGCTACATATTTTTCTAATGTTGTCACGCAGTCTACATTTTCTACACGCAAATTTGCACAGACGAAAAAAAGACGAATGAATCGCGACACTGTGTTCTTACACAGGTCATGGTGACAGGCGAAAAGGGGACACTACCTTACTGAATGCCAAAGGTGCCCTAACAGACAAGACACCTTGTAAATCTTATCCTAAGGCCATTTGTAAGAGTGACGTACTTTTGCGTCATCACCAGCGTTCACTTTAGTACTGGCTGACGTCGCACCCTTTTTACACTCACCCCATGCAGTTGCGCTAACAAATTGGACAATGATTGCAGCCACCACGATCTCCTACAGACAGCACATCCACTCTGTACTTTTGCATCTGCACACCTGTAATATTACGTATATATATTGGATACCATCTGTGTATTCTATGATGATGAATTCTGATGAAGCAAGATAAGTCTAGAACAAGTGAAGGAAGTTTCATTCCTCATGAAAGACATAAAATAAACTTAGGGCACGCGGTTTCGTCCGCTACAGTCTTGTGCTCTACTGCATTATTGACTTGTATACTTGATATACTTAATCTGACACAGTTCATTTGTTCTGCGTTTTAGATCTGTCAATATTGCTTTTAGATTTGTCAATATTGCTTTTGTTCTGATCTTTCTTGTTGCTCTTTCTGGTAATAGACGATTAACTTTTAGTCTTGTCTTTCGCAAATAATTCGTGACTAAATATCAGTCGAGCACAATCTAGCTCTGCGCGAATCATTCGCGGTAGATTTTTTGTCTTGCAATTCGTGACAAATTATTCATCTAGCGCTTCATCCATTTGAATGTTTGGCTACGTAATCTAGAATGACTCTGATTTCTATCACTAAAGTTCTGTTTATTCTGATAGGCGTAGTCATGCTTAGAGAAAGAGTCGTTTAACTCATTCTGCTGTGCACAAACATTTTCTGTTCGAGTTCGTTTCTCGTTCATGTTCGTCATTTATTCTTCCTTCCTCTCTCCCAAACAAGAAATTGCTTAACTAGTTGACAAATCCCGAAATCATCAACCAAAAGTGAAAATAAATGTGACAACTGATCACATCTCAATAAGGTCATTCACTTTATAAGCCAATTTTGTTTTAATCTATAACTGATTGATTTTGACAAATTCAAAACAATTTCGGTACTTCCAAGAATTTACGTAACTAGAATTTTTAAATTTTGTGCAATATGTACTGAAATTGTAAAAATTGATTTCCATCACTGAATTTTTGATTTCATTGTTATGAATCCATGTCAAATGGATTTTGAAACACCCATCATGCATCAAAATCCACGTAGTAGTTTGATTTTTTTACGTAAATTGCCTAACTGAACGAAAAATAATTTTTGAACTATTTTTTGGCAAAATTGTATTCATGCATGAAATTGTACCATTCAAACTATTGTAACACTTAGTACCATGTTCTCAAGCATGTCTTGAAAAATATTTTTTTCACACAGGACATGCACAGTACTAAACTTTTTGACATGCAATCAAAACATAGAATTGTCAAACTTCATATGATCATAGCTTTGGCTACCCAGCACCAAATTCGACCACAATCTTTTGAGGTAGTGCATATACCGCTTTCAATTGTTTAAAAAATCATTGATAAATTGAATGATACAATTTTTTTTTTTCCAATGAAGCTCCTTTTTCAAGCTCATATTTCCTACATTGCCAAGTATTTGATTGTATTGTATGTAATGGGAAACTTGCCCTTTCTAAATGTGAACAACACTCGATGATAACCGCTAGTCCAAAGGCCAAAAGCTTACTTATGTACTTGAAAGAAATGCATATCACATCACGTATACTCTACAAAAAATTGACTAAAACTTGAAGAAAACTATCATCACATACACTTTAGAACTGGAGGAAATACTAAAACTTGAAAGAAATAATTGTCACATTGACATACACATTCTACACCACATTGAGGGGCCAAGATGGGATTTCCACCTTAGTCAAAAAAATTAGATTTGTGTAATCAATCACAACCAATATTAGTTACATTTAGTTTTGATAGAAAGACTCAACTGCATTCTCTTACTAGTAGTAGTAATAACTTTTTTCGTTAGACTAAGTGTAGCGTAGGCATCCCAAAGGGAGCCGGGACACGACTTAGCTTCCCAGCCTTCAACTCTTGCCGTCCCAACTCACTTGACATACAAGAAGCCAACTCGCCAACAAGGATCAGACTTAACCAACTTGAAGTTCGAAAACTAACATTGAGATCCAACCTGGCACCATGCCAAATTGGGGGTCCCTATGTGGGTGACTTCCCTTCAAGCCAGCCGCCCGACATACACCAAACTTAACCAACTCAAAGCTTCATTACAAACGAGTAACATCCATTCCAAGCAAGTCGTCTGACTTGCATCAGACTTAACCAACTGAAAGCTTCGTCACGAGCGCTGGACAGCCATAAACAAGTAACTTCCACCCAAGGAAGCCATCCAACTCAGCCAACAGGTTAGAGCCCATTCCCCAAGAGCTTAACCCATTCACGTTCATGCAAGCAACACTCAGAACCACAAGCTGCGATAGATATGCACAAAAAGTTCCTGGATCGAATGGTCCCGACAGCATACCACTGGTGCCATGGACCAAATGGTCTCGACGGCATACCACTGGCGTCCCGGGATATGACCCTCAGCTATGTGCCAGATCAAAAAGTTTGAAGCAGCCTTACAACTGGCGCTTTTACCGAACACTGAAACCCAGAAGATAATCAGAGTCAGTTTGAGAAAAATCCCACTTTATTAATAAATCTGAGAAGGTTACATTTCAAGTGTGTGACCGACCCTAGTCTCCGAGGCACTGGCATGCCAAGGCGGGTGCCAGGACAACATTCCAACAAGGGAGGTTGAGACTTGGTTGGAGCTCGCCCTGAGTCGCAACCCGCACTCCCCTATAGTATTGGTGGGATTCGCCACCTCCCCTCATACCAAGTACTCTACCCAGGCTGGTAAAGCATGTTTTCTCTCTATAAGATTTTCTCTCTCTAGAATTTATTGATCCCCAGGCTTCCTTTAATCATGCCTAGATCGTGTGAGGTGATTGCACATCGATCTGAGCTCTTTGGACTTCGCTAGAACCGATCAAAGATTTTTAGCCATAGGAACTTGGCGTCGGCTGGATTTTGGTCACAGTGGCGCTGGGAGCGGCGCCGGCGCCGGGAGCAGCAGTAACGCTGCTGGCGCTGGGGGCAATGCTGGCACCAGCGGCACCGAAAGTAAAGCTTGTAAAGGTAGCTTTACAACATCCACCCCACCTTTATAAAATCTGATGTCCTCATCAGATGTCAGATTAAAATAAAGGTGTCTCCAAATTAAAAATAACTATACATTTAAGCTACTTGGCACAGTACTCAATTTACTGGCCACTTTTTATTAACATGGTAACTGGCACACCACAAGTTGGAGGCTTAGCTCTTTGGATTGAAAAATACATAACTTGAAAATATCACTTTGTCTGCGAAAGGCGTATATTTTATATCGCTTACGTAAAACCCAAGAACCTTATTAACTAGTGACAGAGGCCATCTGTGAAATGTTCGCCCCTGTCGCTTCTGACTTTTGACTTTGGAACTCCTTTGAGCTCCTGATTTGTCCTTGATGCACTTTGTGTTGAGCTCTCTGAGCTCCAGATTTGATCAGTTTCGCACAGGTATCAGGGCTGCCGACTTTATGGTCCACTTCGTGCCTTGATGCTTTTGCACCTTGATTTCTCTCCTTGTCCCAGCCTGATCTTGATACTTTTCCTTTTTGGCTCTTTAAGGTAGGCAAAGATTGAGTACTCCGAAATGCACCTCTCACTTAGCGTGAAGTAGTTGTCTTTGAATCAGCCCAAATGTAACCATTGCACCAGTTTGATCTGCATACGAACTATCTCTTTGCGTTTGTTTGAAGTACCATGTCCATCGCGCAAAACTTGACTTTCACAATTCCATCACTGGTCAGTTGCCTCACGGTCAGAACAAGAAGTGTACATCTAGCTTGGCTTCAAGTAGCTCTCTTTGAATCAGACACATACACCCAGAGTTTGCACTAGTCCGATTCCAATACGAATTGTCCCTAAGCGTCCGTTCGAAGTACCAAGTCTCTCATGCAAGACTCAACTTTCATAGTTCCTTCATTGATCAGCTGCTTTACATGTAACACAAGTCAACGTACTCATTATGTCTCCTCATCATTGTTGGTCCAGAGAAAGCCTATAACAAGCTTTTTTTTCCACAACAAAAACTTGTCAACTTATTAGGTTCAAAGTTCGCCAGTCTCCTCATGTGAGTATGACTAGGTCGTCTCATTTTGCCCCCATTTCGATCAACTTGCATTCAACATTTGCACCAAGCGAGGGGAGTGTGTGATAGTTCCCCTCCACTTATAAAAACCAGCTGACCGGACTTTAGAGTAGAGTTCTCAAACAAAAAGCCTTTCCAACACTTTGCTTTCCATCTGCTAAGATTATGGCTTGATCTAACTTGTTGCCAATCTCTGAAGAGGATCCTAGTCTTTCCCCATTGAGGAAAAACCCAACTGATACTGGATATCACCCATGCTCAGTGAGTTTCAGTCCCGAGGGTGGCCGTCCCAAATGAAGACCAACTGCTCTATACCAGATCTCCCTTGAAATTGCCCTTTCCAACTTTTACTTCCTGCTTGCGTCTGGTGGGTGCTGTTGCAAATGAAACTAACCCAAAAAAATAGGCTAGCCATCCATCCTTTGCAAACATCGAGTCGTTTTGTTGTCGTTCACGTGCAAGTACTTGAACTGCGAATCTGCCCCACAAATTTTGTAGTCCTCTTTGTTTGATTGTATCAGCCTTCAAAAGAAAGGTTCCTTCTCGAGCCATCAGCTCCTTGTATCACAAGCAATCATGCAAACCAGACAAAGCACAAGTACTAAGACTCACCACGAATACATACAAGCAACACACTCAGGCAGATTTACTAACATGTAACAAAGACAAGGTCCCCCTTTGAGATAGCCCTGCCAAAGGAACTTTGCCTGGCCACGCCCTTACAGATCGATCACAGAATTAGCCCACAGAGAACACCCATTCAACTATCCGTGCTTTCACCATTAAGCAGCACATTGCCTCAGTCACGCCCCACCAACTCTGGTCGATAGCCCTTATAGCTAAACGATCGGCAGCTATCCCGCACCGGTAGCTCCGTGCTTTACACCCGAATTCGAGCAGCATCTCTGTGTCAATGGTTAACCCGTACGGTTCGAATATGTTGCCTCGCACCCCACAAGGCACAGACCGTGCTTACACCAACCTAATGGTAGCACATTGCCTCATCTGTCCTACACGTGCAGACAACACTAGGCCCGAACCGCGAGAACTGACCGTGCTTACACCTCGAGGGCAGCACTTTGACTCATCAAGTCCCCCGTTCTGCTGACCACCCCGACTGTGGACACACCCGTGCTTACACTATGGGCAACACCTTGCACAACAATTGTCCTGATGAACCCCAAACAGTGGCCATTTCCATGAGATCTGCATAGTTGACCGATCAGTCAGCTCTGATACCACATGTAGCGCAGGCATCCCAAAGGGAGCTGGGAACCACGACTTAGCTTCCCAGCCTTCAACTATTGCCGTTCCAACTCACTTGACATACAAGCAGCCAACTCGCCAACAAGGATCAAACTTAACCAACTTGAAGTTCGGAAACTAACATTGAGATCCAACCTGGCGCCATGCCAGATCGGAGGTCCTGATGTGGGTGACTTCCCTCCAAGCCAGCCGCCCGATATACATCAAACTTAACCAACTCGAAGCTTCGTTACAAACGAGTAACATCCATTCCAAGCAAGTCGTCTGACTTACATCAGACTTAACCAACTTAAAGCTTCGTTACAAGCTCTGGAAGCCAACCTGGCACCACGCCAGACTGGACAGCCATAAACAGGTAGTGTTGGTGGCCCCAAGACCGGTCAGTCTATGTATCAATGTAATCTCTTCCAAATCTAATAAAATTTGGTCTTTGGGGATGATTACCATTTCGGTTTCGCCTCCAGGACTGGTCCAAGTGGAAGGACCCTTACTACAACCTTTTTGCGTCGCCGGTGCCTAAGGGTCCTCGTCATCGACGTGGGGCTTGCCGCTATGCCAATTGGTCAGTTTGGCGACCACTATGCCTTGGGGTTTCATGTGTGGCTTGTCTTTGCCTTTGGTTACCTTTTGGGGATGGATTCTGAGTTGGCTTTCGGGTTGGTTGGGATTCCAGTTTTCTTAAGTCTGAATGGTTAAGCTTGTTCCGTTTCTGAGTTGGCTTTTACGTAAGTGCATGATGGATGAATGTTAGACTTAAGCGCATGTTGGGAAAACCGCTCAAGTCCCAGCGCCCTTTGAGGCGCCGGTGCAACATGTGGTATTAGAGCTGATTAGCCGGTCAGCTACGCAAGTCTCACAGGGATGGCCACATTTTGGGATTTGTCAGGACAACCGTTGCGCAAGGTGCTGCCCACAGTGTAAGCACGGGTGTGTCCACGGTCGGGGTGGTCTACAGAACGGGGGACTTGATGAGGCAAGGTGCTGCCCTTGAGGTGTAAGCATGGTCAGTTCCCGCGGTTCGGGCCTGGTGCTGTCTGCACGTAGGACAGATGAGGCAATGTGCTGCCATTAGGTTGGTGAAAGCACGGTCTGTGCCTTGTGGTGTGCGAGGCAACATATTCGAACCATACGGGTTAACCATTGACACAGAGATGCTGCTCGAATTCGGGTGTAAAGTACGGGTGGTTAGCTACCGGTGCGGGATAGCTGCCGATCGTTTAGCTATATAAGGGCTATCGACCAGAGTTGGTGGGGCGTGACTGAGGCAATGTGCTGCTTAATGGTGAAAGCACGGATGGTTGGATGGATGTTTCCCCGTGGGCTAATTCTCTGAAAGATTTGAGTGGGCGCAGCTAGGCAAAGGTCCTACGTCCGGTGTCAAGGGGAATGTGGCTTGAGAGGGATCCTCTATGTTTGCTTTGGTTGGTATGTTCGTTTCTGGTGTGCTTGTTTGGACCTGAATAACCCCTGGTTGCTTAACTTTTTCCAGGTGATCTGATCTAGTTGGGAGTTGAAGGAGGAATTTACATTTGTGGGTGGACGACATACAAGTATGGAAAGGAGCTTCCATGGGGCAACCCCCAAGATTGGTTCAAGATTATTATTCCTATCCGAAAAGATCGCGAGGAGGAAGTCAGATTTCATGATCGACTCCGGAGCTTCACATAACTATATTTCAAGGAGCGTAGTGGAACAATTCAGCTTGCCGACCAGAAATGTAACATCAACGCTCAAGGTAGAAACAACAAAGGAAGCACTGGACGCAGACAAAACAACATTGAACATCCCGGTGCAAATTGGGAGATGGAAGGCTAAACTTAGCTTTTTGATTTTAGAGATGGATGCCTTCGATGTAATTTTGGGCCTTCCCTGGCTAAATGAACATTGTATTGCAGTTTTGGGTAGGAGCTCAAACTTGGTTCTCTTGGATTACAAGGGACAGATCTGTATGACAAAAGCTCTGCCTGGAGGGAACGCGAAGGGCACCGATATTGAACAAAATCTGGTTGCTGCATTTGTGATTAAAAGCATGGCGAAAGGGAAAAGGTCAAAGTGCTTTCTTTGTATCTGCAGAGAGGTTCCAGAAGGGAAAAACGCACAACAGAAAAACTTGCGTGATTTGCTAGAGGAATTTAGCGATGTGTTTCCAGAAGAACTTCCAGCTAAGTTACCTCCTCGAAGACCAGTGGACCATAAGATTGAGTTGGTACCAGGAACAGAACCAACTTCACGAGCACCCTATAGGATGTCCCAAGAAGAGTTGGTGGAACTGAGACGACAACTTGGTGAATTGATAGACAAAGGACTCATTAGACCCAGTGCTTCGCCTTTTGGAGCCCTAGTATTATTCGTGGAAAAGACAGACAAGACACTGCGGATGTGTGTGGATTACCACATGCTCAACAAAGGTACCATCAAGAACAAGTATCCCATGCCTAGAATTGATGACCTGTTCGACCAGCTCAAACACGCCAGATATTTTAGCCAAATAGATCTTAGATCTGGATATCACTAAATTCGAATAGCTAAAGGCGATGAGCACAAAACGGCTTTTCGACCACGGTATGGGAGCCACGAATTCAGGGTGATGTCGTTCGGTCTAACAAACACACCAGCCACCTTTTGCACGTTGATGAACAACATTTCTCAAGACTGCTTAGATGAATTTGTCATTGTGTACATCAACGACATCTTGGTGTTTAGTCGTAGCCTCAAAAATCACATTAAACATTTAAGGACGGTCCTCCAACGACTGGGGAAGAACAGCTTGTTCGCGAAAAGAGAAAAATGTGAATTTGTGGTAGAAGAAGTTGATTTCCTTGGACATGTTATATATAGGCTACGGATGAATTTGGATGGATCCTAAGAAGATCAAGACTATCTTGGATTGGCTGGCTCCTAAAACTGTTCACGGCATCAAATCCCTTTTGGGCTTATGTAACTTTTACAGGAGATTCATTGAGGCATTTAGCAAAATTGTGGCACCACTGTTGGAGCAGACCAAGACTCATCTAAAGATGACATGGACACCGGAATGTGAAGCAGCGTTCCAAGAACTAAAATGACAGATCACTCAAGTACCCATCCTTGCCTTACCGGACTTTAGCAAACCTTTTGAAATACATACAGACACGTCGAACTTTGCTATTGGGGCCGTGCTGATGCAAGACTGAAAGCCTATTGCATATTTTTCAAAGAAATTGAGTGATGTAGAGCGACGATGGCCAACTCATGAAAAAGAAATGGTCGCAGTAGTTCAAGCAGTGGAGCATTGGAAACATTATGTGGCAGGAAAACCCTTTAAGGCGTTCACTGATAATGTATCACTCAAGTACTTCTCATCCCAAGGTATGCTCACGCCAAAGCAAATGTGATGGCAAAACTTTATCTCAAAATTCAATATAGACATTGTACACACGGCCCCTATGGTGCAGATGCGTTGGCGAACGACTTAATGATCAAATTTCAACTGGGAAAGCCTCATAAACATTTCACTTGGAAAGATCAAAGTAGACTTGTTTATAAATAACACAGAGTATATGTCCCAGACAACATCAACCTGAGGAAGAAAGTATTGCGAGAACATCATGACGTACTAGCCGCCAGACATCCAGGGGTGAATCGCATGTATGAACTTCTCAAAAGAGGCTTCTATTGGCCAGGTATGTGGGCAGACGTTGAATCCTATGTGCAAACATGCCCGACATGTCAACAAGTGAAGGTGGAACTGCTAGCTCCAGCAGGACTACTCCAACCATTACCGGTACCAGCATACCCATGGGATTCGGTGAGCATGGATTTTATTGTTCAACTACCACGGTGCCAAGGCTTCGACTCAATTTATGTGGTGGTTGACCGCTTTTCAAAGCAAGTTCATCTGGTACCAACTAAAAGTTCAGTGACAGCTGAAGAAGTGGCAAGGTTATTTTTCAAATGTGTCTTCAAATACCACGGCCTGCCTAGAATGATTATTTCTGACCGAGACACCAAGTTCGTCGGAAAGTTTTGGACTTGTCTATTTCGCCTCTTGGGAACTGGATTGAATTTCAGCACTGCATATCACCCTCAGACAGATGGGCAAACAGAACGAGTCAGTCGATGGTTTGAACAATATTTACGAAATTATGTCACTTGGGACCAATCCGATTGGGTCAACTACTTGGATATTCTCGAGTTTGCAAATAACAACCAAGTGAACAGATCTGTTGGAAGGGCACCCTTCGAGATAAGCAATGGTCGGCTACCGATTGTTCCAAGCTCTTTTCTTACAGGCGTGCAAGAAATTCCAGTACCCACTGTGGAGGAATTCATTAATGAGTGGCACACAAATCTGACAGAGGTGAAGTCATTTTTAGAGCAGTCACAAAGGAGTATGGCAGCTGACGTAAACCCACATCGACGAGAACTGGAATTTGAGGAAGGTGATCAAGTGTGGCTGAACACAAAGAACGTTGCGTTACCAAAAGGTTTTTCTCATAAGTTCGTTCGACCTTATGCGGGACCATATTATGTCACCAAGAAGATCAACCCAGTGGCTTACCGATTGGCACTGCCATCCAGCTTGGATATACACAATGTATTTCATATCTCATTACTCAAACGGTACAAACCAGATGAGCGATTTGATCGGCAACACGAACTCCGTCACCCACCAACGACACTTGATGATACGAAGAGGCAGCTTGTACCAGAACAAATATTGACACATAGAAAGCAAATTGGTGTTCAACGTGAATATCTAGTGAAGTGGCTACGGGCTCCACTCATTGAGGCTTCTTGGAAGTACGAAGACGAACTTAAGGAGGGAGCCCTTAAAGTACTAGCAGATTATCTGCAGAAGAACCAACACAATAGTCGTTTTCCCAGATCGGCATACAAAGCACTACCTAGCGGCATGCCTCCTACATAAACATTCATGGCCATTCTGAAGTTCAAGGAACTTCCAAGTATCTTTCTTAAGTTTGTCAATAAATCACTTGCAGCTTTACACAGGTTTTACGTAAGTGAACTTTATCTACACTTTTCATGTGCTACTGCCAATGTATTTTTGAATTCAAAGTTGTTAAGGCCGGTGAATTAAGCCCGTGCCATACGTCCTAGGTCTAGTTTGGCCCTGATGAGGACATCAGCTTTTTCAAACGAGGGGAGGATGTTGTAAAGCTGACTCAGGTGCACCCAGTGTGCCTTGTAAGACTCTAAGGGGTGACACTCCCTAAGGTCCCAGAGCAAGTTAGAACGTCAAGGACTAAGCCTCCGACCTGTGGTGAGCCAGTCAAGTAGTCACAAGTCATGAGCTAGCTCTGGAGCTCGAGTCATGGCCTAGTCAGGAAGCAAGTTGATTCTGCCGCTGGGACGGCTTTCGGGACCCATGTTCGGGAGCCAGACTGATCTGCCAGGCTTAATCAGCAAAATAAAAACTAAGTCCTAAAAAGCGTGCTTTACCAGAAAGCACTATGTTTCAGAACAAAGGGGGTGCGCCGAATCACAACAAAACTATAGGGGGAGTCCGGCAGACAGAAACTTGGGCAACTCAAGCAACACCACATTTTTAATAATACATTATATTAAAAATGGAAACAAAAAAAATTGCCACATAAAAAAATGAAATAGAAAAAGAAATTTAGCATAAGAATTTCAATTTCACTTTTTTTAG
The DNA here is from genome assembly GCA_029204225.1 of Diphasiastrum complanatum. Lineage (NCBI taxonomy): Eukaryota > Viridiplantae > Streptophyta > Lycopodiopsida > Lycopodiales > Lycopodiaceae > Diphasiastrum > Diphasiastrum complanatum. The sequence goes on along the minus strand of CM055092.1, from coordinate 52,688,509 downwards.
ACAAGATAAAAATACAACACAAATATCCTCCCAAAGGCAATCACGTGTGGCATTGGTCATCCCATTACCACATATAATCCAATCTCAAAGCAACTTTTGGCCTTTGCTAGTCTTTGCCTAGGTCTCATATTATAAGTGGTAATGGCCTGTTGTAAAGCTACCTTTACAAGCTTTACTTCCGGCGCCATCGGCGCCAGCTATGTCCCCGGCGCCAGCAGCGCCCCTGTTGCTCCCGGCGCCAACGGCGCCAAGTTCCTATGGCTGAAAATCTTTGATCGGTTCTAGCGGAGTCCAGAGAGCTCAGATCGATGTGCAATCACCTCACATGATCTAAGCATGATTAAAGGAAGCCTGGGGATCAATAAAATCTAGAGAGAGAAAATGACTTTCTAGAAAGAGAAAATCCTAGAGAGAGAAAAACGTGCTTTACCAGCTTGGGTAGAGTGCTTGGTATGAGGGGGGGTGCCGAATCACACCAATACTATAGGGGAGTGCGGGTTGCGACTCAGGGCGAGCTCCAACCAAGTCTCAGCCTCCCTTGCTGGAATGTTGTCATGGCTTTCGCCTTGGCATGCTAGTGCCCCGGAGACTAGGGTCGGTCACACACTTGAAATGTAACCTTCTCAGATTTATCAATAAAGTGAGATTTTCCCCAAACTGACTCTGATTACCTTCTGGGTTTCAGTGTTAGGTAAAAGCGCCAGTTGTAAGGCCGCTTTCAAAATTTTTAACTTGGCACATAGCTGAGGGTCGTATCCCGGGACGCCAGCGGTATGCCGTCGGGACCATTCGGTCCGTGGCGCCAGTGGTATGCTGTCGGGACCATTTGATCCAGGAACTGGTTGTTTCCATATCTGTCGCGACTTGTGGTTCTGAGTGTTCCTTGCATGAACGTGAATGGGTTAAGCCCTTAGGGAATGGGCTCTAACCTGTCGGCTGAGTTGGATGGCTTGCTTGGGTGGATGTTACCTGTTTATGGCTGTCCAGTCTGGCGTGGCGCCAGGTTGGCTTCCAGCGCTCGTGACGAAGCTTTCAGTTGGTTAAGTCTAATGTAAGTCAGACCGCTTGCTTGGAATGGATGTTACTCGTTTGTAATGAAGCTTCGAGTTGGTTAAGTTTGATGTATGTCGGGCAGCTTGCTTGGAGGGAAGTCACCCACATCGGGACCCCCGATCTGGCATGGCGCCAGGTTGGATCTCAATGTTGGTTTTCGGAACTTCAAGTTGGTTAAGTCTGATCGTTGTTGGCGAGTTGGCTGCTTGTATGTCAAGTGGGTTTGGATGGCAAGAGTTGAAGGCTGGGAAGCTAAGTCGTGGTTCCCGGCTCCCTTTGGAATGTCTGCGCTACATGGCCCTCCCAATGGCCATTACCTAGTACATAATCAATTTAGCATCTTTGAACTTACAAGAATTGGTATTCATGGGTCAAATTGTCAGATTGCATGTATAACATTTTGCAATCACGTGTGGCATTGGTCATCCCATTACCACATACAATCCAATCAATTACGTGGTGAAACCTTGAAATCAGACTCAGTCAGTGTGTGAATGGAATTCACAACATCAGTGCTAAAACACAAAATCCAAGCATATCACTTTAATTTTCTCACTCAAGGTGTGTACATTCTAATGCTTATATAACTACCTTGTTAGCCAGTTGTGGCTATGGCTCCCCATAATCTCAACACCCTATACTAGTGTTGAAATCTGCAAGTATTGTGCCTACAGTACTACACACCTAACTAAAATTGTGAGCCCTGGCCCCTTAGGCATTGTACATGCGGTGCATATCAGGCTCCACCACACCTCTGGTCGAGCTCCACCATGCCTCCTGCATCTTGCTTCTTGCACCTTTCTCCATCCTGAATCCGATAATAACACCACATTTTTATGATAAAGAGTGATAAAATTTTACAGAAAAATGAATCCCAATCAATGCTAAAGTGATGGAGAATGCACATTTGATTGATCTAGATCCAAACTATGAGATAGAATCAAGGCTAGTTACCAATACTAGCTTATCTTGGCATTTAACTCCACTTTAGGCACATAGATTTGATCAAACACTCCACAAGCTTCAAGGACCTATAATCAAATTCAATGCCTTCCAATCAAAAAAATCCCAGCAAGCTTCAAGGACCTGTAATCAAATGTAATGCCTTCCAATCAATGCAATAAATGCATAACATCACTCACACATAGTAGTAACTCGCACACAAAGACAATGTGAAGGAAAGGAGAAAATCTCGATTTTTGCATCATACAACAAGATTTAATTGACATATATAAATATCCTTCTCGGATCTAGGGTTCAGGTTTATTCTTCAACTATGTGTGACCTAAACCTGAAGTCAATACCCTAAAATAGGTCATAAACCCTAGAATTGGCCTCATGATCCCAAGATCCACCAACAAGGAAAAAATTGCTAAAATAGTCCTACATCTCTCCACAATGCTAGTGTACATTTTGTACTCATTAGTGAAGATGTCGTTTGACCTCGTGTGAAGAATTAACATGATTAGGCATAAGGTTAAGCATCTATACACGTGTCATATGCTACATCACCACTTACGAGTGGAATTACATCAAATTAGACAAGCTAGAATTTTGAAATTTCAATACTCCTGACAATCTACCTAGATGATAACATAGCTTTTCTAATTAAGCCAAGGGCTAATCTAAGCTTTAAAAATACAGCCTTTTGAAGAGGCTTTTTCAATATAATAGCAATGCATTCTTCACTTGAAACGTGCTCCAATGAGACCTCCTTAACTTGGAGCTCCTCAAGCAACCTCTTGATCTAAAGTCATTGAAAGTACAATACAAAGGACCATAAATGAACCTACATAAGGCTCCAAGAGTGATTGATTGATTGATGCACCTATCTATTGCAAAACTAGTCACAAGATCTTGATCTAGAAAAGCAATATTGGATCCCACAATCAAGAGCAATCAAAAGCATTGATCAAACATTAAATACTGACTCCACACGTGTGTGGTACGTGGACTCCAATACAACCTATTATCAAAGATTAAATGGATCAAGTTTAGATACCAAAACATTCACAAAAACTGAAGACAAATGTGTAGAAACCTCAAGATTGCCAATGTGCTCCAAAAATTCTATCTCCTCACTATGGAATGATGGATTGTATGTACAATAAGCTCTTTCCCATCTCAGGTTAGGTGAAAAATCAGCATGTAATAAGGAATATGATATTTTTCAATCTTACCTGACCCTAGAGTTTTGCCAAGTTGGTGGCTAGGTTGGTTATCCACCTCCATGATTCAAGGAAAAAGATTCACACATGTGGGTCCCACCTATGTACAATTTACATGGTTTTGATCAAGCTAGATCTACCAATTTTTTGACAATTCCTCACACTCCTCCAATTTAGCTTGATCTATTTACAACTCTCTTTCCTTGATGAATGAGTACTTTAGAAGTGTCTTAAAAATCCAGCTACAAACAAGGAACTTTTGAGACTCCAACAAAGAATGATGTCCATGAAGAATCTTTCACCACCTCTTAAAGGATCCCTTACATGATGTTCCATTATTGTGTCTATATACATGTAGCACACTTCAAAGCTAAATATCATGCCAAGCTATGAATTTCAAGGCATTCTGTGCACTTGATGATACATCAACTAAGTTATTACGTGCATAAATAATGTTGCCAAAGACAACTTGCCTTGCTTGATTCATATGATTGAGCCTTGATGGCTCCATCTTGTTACTCAAGGTTTTTCTTGGAGTCCTCGAGTCATGAGCTTGCTCCTCCACTTGACTTAACTCCAAACCATCAATGATTTGAATAAGGTGCTAATCCATACATGCTTCTTCAAGTTTGCAAGTCTTCCACTCATCATGATGAAAGACCATATTTCCAGCATTGACAATTTCTTTGGTGGAATACATGTAGATTCCACAATTTTTACTTGAAGAGCAACAAACTACCATTACTCCCATCATTGATTTAGGATTTTCTTTGGTCCTTACATTGGAATGATCATGCACAAGGCATGTGGACACAAAGAATTCCAAAACAAAGGATGTTTCATCTTTTATGACACTATTCAAACAATTACAAAAATAGTTATCCAATGAAATTGCTTTATCAACAGCAAATATAGATTGGAAAGCATCCAACTTCATTGTCTTGTCATATAAAGTACTAAACACCATCAATCTTAAAGATAAGAGACAAGTCACTCAAGTCTACTAATACTATCCAAGAAGGAATCAAAGATAGCTTTGAGGTCCTCCTTGGAGCTCTCAAGTTTTGAGATTGATCCTCAAAATATTCTTCTCTTTAATGCTCCTTCTCAATCTTTGCAAGCATCTTTTCACCAAGATTGTTAGTTGCATTCTCAATAACAACACAAGCATCCAATTTAAACAAGCTTCCATGTTTAAATCCTTTTGCTATGCAATTATCATTCTTCAAAATAAACAGATTTTCGTCTCTTTTCTCTCCCCTCATCACTTTGGCGTCTCTACTCCTGGCGGTTGTGAAGCTGTCATTCATGGTTTGTGTGCCACCCTTGATCTCCATCCTGACTAGGTTGTTCTCCAAGTGGATGTTTCCAATGGTTTTAACTCTGTTTCTAGAGCTGCAATCTTTCAGGAGCTGTGCGCGACTGGTGGTGAGTTGGCTCAACTTATCTCTTTTGTGCGGTTGTCCTATGCTATTGAGACTCCTCTCTTTTACAGTCACCATGTGCGCTCTGGAGATCTTTCTACTATCCAGTCTGTAGCAGACACTTGTCAAGGTGATCCTTTGGCTGGTCCTCTTTTCGCTCTGGCTCATTTATGTGCACTTCGAACTTCTACATAGGCCTTTCCCTCCTATTTATTTCCTTCGGTTGCTGATGACACTCATATTGTTGGTCCTGCTCCTACGGTGCTCTTTGCATTTCATCATTTCTCTGAGCAGCTGGCTTCTCTTGATTTGTCTATTCAACCTCGCAAGTGTTCAGTGTGGTCTCCAGCGGGTTTTCCCCCGGACTTTGTTCCTCCTCAAGGTTTCCTTGTTCCTTCGGATGGCATTTGCATTCTGGGTGTTCCTTTTGGGTCTGCTTCCTTTAGCTCTGCTTTTCTTGGTGAGGCTCTCCAGGAGGATGTTGCTCATTCAGATTTGCTTCCCCGGTTGGGTGACACTGAGGTTGCGTTTGGCATCCTGACGTCTTGCTTTATCCAGCGTCCTTCTTATCTGCTACGGACTTTTCCCCCTACTCCGAACTTTTTTCATCTCCTCTCTTCATGTGACATATCTCTTATGGATGTTTTTGGCCGCCTTTTGGGCCCAAGTTTTTGGATGGTGTGGAGGCCCTTTCAGCTCAAAACCAGGCTCGGTTACCCATTTCTTGTGGAGGTGTGGGTCTTCTCTCTATGGTTTCTTCTGCACCTGCAACTTTTCTTGGGAGCTAGGCTCTTGTCACCCCTGCTTTGTCTTCTCGATTCCTTTCTGGCCTTCACCCTCTCTTGGCGGATTGCATTGCTCATGTGGATAGCGGTTCTCTACCTTTCCAACACCTCCTCATCGCTGCGCAAGAGCTCCTCCCCCTCTTTGCCCAAGCTTGTCTTCCTCCTTTTGAGCAACTCCTCACTTTCAGCTCAGATCACCTGCAAAAGACCCTCTTGGAGCGCGTGCACAAGCATACCCTTTCCAGCATGCTCTCTGAGGATCCTTCGACGTTGCATCGAGCTCAACTTCTTTCTTGTGCGGGTCCTGGTGCCGGGGCTTGGCTATCAGCTCGGCCTGTTGTTCCTTCCTTCCAGTTGTCTTCGGCCATCTTCACCACTGCTCTTCATCTTCGCTTGGGACTTCCTCATTGTTATGTACCATAACGAGACGCCCTTTAGTGACGGCCTCACAAGGGGCATGACGCAGGACTTGAGTTATCGACATGTCTAGGTGCCACGCGTCACCATCCTAGGTGATCACGTGTCGCCGGCAGGACCGTGCTTGATGGGACCCACTGTGCTATGCCTATATAGTTGTGGGGTTTTCCTCTTTCCATTCACTCAGTCTACCCGGGAGTTGGTGGATGGAGAGCACGTGCATTAGCCAGGATGTATCTCCAGGCTAGGAGATGTGTGCTAGGGAGAGCCGAGTGCGATGGCTGGTGGTATGGGACGCCAGTTATCATAGGAGGCTTGACCGTGATTGTGTCAATTGCTTCAGGGCATGGGGGTGGGTTGTTTGTGACCCTACGGTTGGGCGGTTATGGTGCGTCGTCACTGGTATGGGGTGTGCAGAACCTTCAAGGCAGTCGATGATCCTAGGGAGTTGTAACAGTTGGTATCAGAGCAGTCGATTTCTTTAAGGTGCACAAGTTCCCTTATTCATCTTTGCGTTGGATATTCCTCATTGGAATGTGGCTATTGGTTTATTAAACCTTAGTCCAAGTTTTTCCTTGAAAAGGTTGTGTTTATTTCTGAGTTTGGACTTAAGTTTCTTAGCAATAGTCTTCCTTTTCTTTTGAACCTTTAAAACTTTTCTGATACTAAAGTCTTCTTGGTTCTTTAGTTTGTAAGAAGTTTTCTTATAAACTTTGAGTTTAATGAATAAACTTACTTTGAGTTTTAATCCAAAGTTTGACTTGTTCAAGATTTATTTCAATTTTGAGCTAAAACTCTCTTTTGGATTCTTGAACCGGTTTATGCTATTTACGGTCTGCGCCAGACAGGCTTGAACTACGGGTGGCAATCCTTTGAAAAAAAAACAGAAAAACAAATCTCTCTCTGAAAATCGTGCAATGTGTACGATTTCAGAGCTTTAGCAACTTGTTTTCTAGATCGCGAGGGAGGGAGGGGAGGTTTTCATCTCTCCCTCTTCGATTTAAGCCACCTGTATAAGCGCTATCTCCCTCTCTGACAGCTGGTCGTACACAATCTGTTTTGTGAGTCTGCGGGCCTGTATCTTCATTTTTGAAGAACTTTTGTGGTATTTGTTGTGGGCGCGGGTAGCGCCTTCCTTGTCTGGTGTTTTGGAGGAGGGGGAGGGTGCTTGTGTAAAGAGCGTATTGTGGTAGCGCATTACCTTTTGATTGCGTTTGGAAGTGGGAATCTAATATTTACTCTCAGTACTGTTTGGTTTGTACTTTTGGGAGTGACGTGACAGATTGGGGAGAGGTGGAAGTGCGCTTCCCCATAGCCCCACTCTCTCCCAATTTGTAAAACAAACAAAAAAAAAACTTTTAAACCAAAGTTTACCAATCTTAACAATAAAAGTTAATTTGGAAAATTATATATATATATATAATGGAATCAAAGTCAAGCCATTTCTTGAAACTCTGGCCGTATAGGTGCACCTCTCCATTCTCCTCCTCTGTACCTGCAGATCTCACTGGGTAGGAGAGGAGCTGCATTACATTGGAGTTGGAGGTGGGAGAAGGGGCCTTAACTTAATTTCATAAGTTTTTGGGGTCCATGAGCCATGTGGCACCTTTTGGTGGCCCCACATGGCTAGAAAGGTCTAGAAAGGACAAATGGGGCCTTTTTTGGGCCCCACCTGTCCTTTTTGCATGAGGGTGGCGAGGAGCTTTGGGAAGGGGGTAAAGGAGGTAAGTTCACTTCCTTTCCCTCATTATCCCAAGTTGTAGTTGAGTTCTTTTGCTCTCAAGTTGCTAGTTCTCAAGTTGGTTATTTGTTGAGGCCCTGTATGCTAGCTTTTCCCTTTTTGCAGTTTTTACACCGTAGCTCTCCGTTTTCCCTCTAGTTTTTTGCCAGTTTCTTCTTTATCCACTGATACCCCTATGGATGAGACTAGAGCTCCAAGTCCCGTTGGGACTGATATGGAGAACATGACGCGTGCCATTAATTTGTTACAACAACAAATTGTGGACATGCGTTCAAAGCATGAACGGGCGGAGGCCGAGATTCGGGCTATGTGGATGTAATTCTAGGAAAAGAGTGGTTTTTTGAGAAATGAGTCCTTAAAGAAAGACTATGTATCTCATTGTATTTCTTTCTTGCATAATGACTCAATGGTTTGTCTTAAAGACGATGAGCCAGATCTACCTTTTGTAACTGCTCATTAAACGAATCAATGTATTTTAAATTCTGAGTATTTTTCGTATTTATGTTATCTGAAAGATGAATCTTACATAGATGCTTTTAGTACTCATAATGTTAATGTTGATGTATCAACTTTTCCTAAAGCTTTGTCTTTTACTGATAATAATTTAGAATCTTCGCCTGAGGTAAAATCTTTAAGAGACTTAGGGAGGAGTATAGCGATATATTCCTTGAGCAATTGCCGGAGGGTCTTCCCCCCTCACGGGGTGTAGACCATCACATAGATCTCCTTCCCGACAGCTCTCCTATATCGTTTTTTCCCTACAGGATGAGCCCAAAGGAAGAAGATGAAGTTGCTAGCCAACTTAAGGAGTTGTTGCGTAAAGGCCATATGCGGCCTAGTAAATCCCCTTGGGGAGCTCCTGTTTTGCTAACCGACAAGAAAGACGGTGGTATTCGTCTTTGTGTCGAATACAAAAAGCTTAATAAAATGACAATTAAGAACCACTATCCCTTGCCTCAGATGGACGACTAAATGGACCGATTGAATGGTGCTAAATATTTCACCAAATTGGACCTTAGGTCAGGGTACCATCAAATTAGAATTCACGAGGGGGATGTCTCCAAAACTGGTTTTCGTACTAGATATAGCCATTACGAATTTTTAGTTTTACCCTTTGGTCTAACTAATGCCCCGACAACCTTCCAGCAGATGATGAACGATATTCTTCGTCCATATCTGGGGAAATTTCTCGTGGTATTTTTAGATGACATACTGATTTATAGGAAGACTCTTGAGGAGCACGAAGCGCATTTGCGTACAGTCTTAGATAATCTAAGGCAGGCAAAGCTTTATGCTAAGAAGTCTAAATGTGAGTTCTTTCAAACTCGACTCAAGTATTTGGGACATATCATTTCTGATCGAGGTCTTGAGATCGACTACGATAAGGTCTAGAAAGTTCGTGACTAGCCTATCCTGAAAACCATTAGGGAAGTAAAATCTTTTCTAGGCTTCACAGGTTTTTTCTATAAATTCATTAAAGATTATGCCTTAGTTGCATTGCCTCTAACGAATCTTCTTAAGAGAGTGAAGAAAGCCAAATGGAAAACAAAAAAGGGTAATAAGAAGAAGGCTGGAAGGCGTTCGAAGATCAGTCCCCCTGTTGTTTGGACTGATGAACTTAATCAAAGCTTTGAAGCTTTGAAGATGTTGGGGTCTACCACCCCTATCTTACACATAGTGGATCCTTGCGGATCTTTCTTAGTGGAAACAGATGCTAGTGACTATGCAGTAAGTGCAGTCCTTTACCAAGATGGTAGACCTGTGGCTTTCGAGAGCAAGAAGTTGGACCCAGCTCAAAGTAGATATTCTACTTATGAGAAGGAACTTTTTGTTGTCATCCATGCGTTAAAGATCTGGAGACATTATTTGTACGGATCCAAATTCATGGTAATGACAAATCATGAATCTCTTAAGTATATCTGTGATGCCTCAGACCTTAGGGGTCGTAAGGCCCGTTGGTCAGAACTTATTCAAGAGTTCGAATTTGACATTAAGTACCGTCCCGGTACGTTGAATTGTGTCGCTGTGATGCTTTGAGCCGGATTGGAGAAGGTAATCAGTTATGTTTTGCTGAGTTCCAATCTGAGTTGTATCTTTCTCTGCGAGATCTTTGTCGGACCGATGAGTTTTTCGGTCATATTTGGCAAGATGTCCTAGCAGGAAGCTCTTTTAGGAGAGACAATCTTGGAAAGCAGAATTCCAAGAAATCTCGCGAAGAGAAGATACTTGATGATTATTCCATTCGGAATGGTTTGCTTTTCCGTAGAGGAAAAGTCTGTGTGCCAGATATCGCGGACTTTAGGGCCCAAATCCTGCACGAGTGCCCTGATAGCCCCAGCGGGGGACACCCTAATATAGAGAGGACACTTGACCTTGTTAAAAGAGAATTTTATTGGCCAAAATGAAAGGTCACGTCGAGGCATACGTTCAAAAGTGCGAACAATGCCAAGTAAATAAAGCGCAAAGACTGAAAGTAGCTAGTCTGTTGCATCCGTTGGAAATTCCCAGCAAGAAATGGGAAAGCATTTCCATGGATTTTGTGGTTGGACTTCCTAAGTCAGGGAAGGGTCACGATGCTATTTGGGTAGTAGTTAACAGGCTAACCAAAATGGCACAGTTTATTCCAATAAAAACTATTGTCAAAGCTTTTGAACTTGCTCAACTTTTCGTTGAAAAGTTGTTTAGATTGTATGGTTTGCCGAACGATATTGTTAGTGATCATGATTCTAGTTCACTGGCAAGTTCTGGTAGGCGGTCCTTGAAAGAGTGGAAACTACTTTAGTCTATCGTCTACGGATCCCCCAGAAACCGATGGTCAGACCAAACGTGTCAACCAGTCGATGGAAGATATGCTTCGTGCATATGTTTCCAGACGACAATCAGACTGGAAAAAGTATCTCACAATGGTTGAGTTCGCATACAATACTATGAAGCATTCTGCCACTGGTTTTAGTCCTTTTATGCTCTTGTACGGCTTTCAGCCTCGTTCCCCTATTTCCGTTGGACTCAAATGTCTCAAGATTCAAGCTGCAGCGGATTTCTTGCATGATATGCAGGAAATGTTGCAGGTGGCTAGGGAAAGCATTAGATCGGCTCAAGATAGAGCCCAATTCTATGCCAACCAAAGTCGCACTCCTTGAGAGTTTGAGATCGGTGATTGGGTGTATCTTAGAATCTCTAAGGACTCTAAGACACTTTGAACGGGGAAATGTCCAAAGTTATCTCCAAGTTTTAGCGGTCCTTTCAAAGTGCTTGACAAGATTGGTAAGGCTGCTTATAGACTAGAACTCCTTGGTGGAACTAAGGTTCATCATGTATTCCATGTTAGTCGTTTAAAGGAACGACTTGGTGGGAAAGATGACCTAATTCCCACAAATGATCTAGTGCTATTGGAGGATTTGACTGCTTTTGTGTGACCCCATGAACCGGAAAGAATCATGGATACTCGACGACATCAGCTGAGAAATCGTTTGATTTCTGAACATCTGATTCGTTGGAAAGGTATGTCAGATGATGAGGACACCTGGGAGAAGGAGGATGATTTAAGACTTAGATTCCTCGATTTCTTTCCATAGAAGGAAGTTTTTATGGGAGGGGAATGTTATGTACCATAACGGTACGCCCTTCAGTGATGGCCTCGTAAGGGGCATGACGCAGGACTGGAGGTATCGACATGTCTAGGTGCCACACGTCACCATCCTAGGTGGTCACGTGTCGCCGGCAGGACCGTGCTTGATGGGACCCATTGTGCTATGCCTATTTAGTGGTGGGGTTTTCCTCTTTCCAATCACTCAGTCTACCCGGGAGTTGGTGGATGGAGAGCACGTGCATTAGCCAGGATGTATCTCCAGGCCAGGAGATGCGTGTTAGGGAGAGCCAAGTGCGATGGCTGGTGGTATGGGACGCTAATTATCGTAGGAGGCTTGACCGGGCATGATTGTGTCGATTGCTCCAGGGCATGGGGGTGGGTCGGTTGTGACATTACGGTTGGGCAGTTACGGTGCGTCGTCACTGGTATGGGGTGTGCAGAACCTTCAAGGCAGTCGATGATCCTAAGGAGTTGTAACACTCATCCTTCGGTCTTGGGTCTCTCCAAGTGTGTTTGTGGTCTTTCTATTGATGCTCTTGCTATCCACCTCCTCCACTGTCCTTCTGGGAGTGAGCGCACAGCTATGCATGATGTTGTCAGAAATGCAGCGGCTGCCATAGCCAGAGATGGAGGATTCCATGTCCTCAAAGAGCAGTCTCATGTACTTCCTTCTTCCGCTTCCCACTCTTCCCGCAACGTGTTGACATTGTCCTCTCTCGGGATGGGCTTCGTACTTTGGCAGATGTTGTTGCTGTTGATCCCACGCGGGGTGACCTATTGCCTCGCTCTGCTTCACACCAGGAGAAGCGGCAGACGTGGCAGCACAAGAGAAGGAAAAAAACTACTCCGACAGGCACCCCACTCATGCTTTCCTTCTCTTGGCTATTGAGACTTATGGCACCTTGCATCGACGCTTTGAGGATTTTCTTCGCATGTGTTCTCATCAGGCGGCAGAGCATCAAGGTATTGCTGGTTTTATTCTCGTGGCTTCTTTCAAACAACGTGTTTCCATTGCCCTGCAACGTGCTCAGGCCCTATCTATTCTGCAACGGGCGACGGTGGCTGGGTCTGCTACATCTCATCTCCCTTCATTAGCCGACTCACCACCTCTTCACTTTTCTGATCTACTGCAGTGACTTTTAATGCCAGGATTTGGATTTATCTTAACTTTACTTCAAGCTTCGCTCTTGTTTGAGCTACTTTTGTTTAAACTTCCCCTTCGGGGTGTACTTTTTCCTATGAATAAACGCAAAAGAGGGGTTTTGGGAAAAAGCCAATTGTGTTGGCATTAATAGAATGCGGTACCTATAAAAGCAAAAAGCAAAGAGGAGCTAATTGCATGCGACACCCACTATTATTTTTCTCTCCATTCGCAAACAAGAAGAAGAAGAAATGGTGAAGATCCATTCAGTTCAATTCAATTCCTCGACCAGAGCTGGCGAGTTCGATCGACTGTGCTCATGATTCTTGCGTGAATTCATCGAGAATCGAGGCAGCAGCAGCAATCGCAAGATTATATATAAGGCAGCAAATTATTGATCCAAGCAGATTTGTAAAGGCTGTGGGGTAAACAACGATTACGTTTGGATTTTCCTTTCAATTTGAGACGATTTCTGGATAAGGAAATGAAAAGAATACTAAAAAGCCAAAAAAACAGAAAGCAAAGATATCGCTGATGGTATAATCAGGACAGGTAAGCTACCGTGAACACCATATCTTAATTATTGTATTACAGGTTTCAAATATCGCAGAGATGATGCTGGAACTGCAGCCGAGGACTGATTTTGCAATAGAGCTACCAACATCAATGTTGAATGGGAAACTTATGACACCAAAATTGCAATCGGTGAAGCGAGAAGGAACAGTTAAGGTGGTAACACTATTTTTCTTGTCATTGCTACTGCTATTGATTGCTTTTGGAACGTGTTTGGGAGGATTGTCCAGCTTACAGTTAGCTAGGACTTCCTTTCCTCCACCTGAGGTCAATAGTTTCGTTCCAGTTAGTCACACACATGAGGACACAGAGGAAGAAAAGAAAAGTATTTCGAATGAAGAGATTTTGAGGGATTACATCATCCAGCTTAAATCGGAGGAGTGGTATTGGGGAGGAACTTCACTACATCACAACATGTCTGATGAGGAGCTTTTCTGGAAGGCATCATCAGTAGCTGGCGAACCACTGAACTGTGTTTCAAAGGTTGCCTTTATGTTTTTGACCAAAGGGCCTTTGCCATTGGCTCCACTCTGGGAAGCATACTTTAAAGGAAACGAGGATTACTACTCCATTTATGTGCATACTGTTCCTGGTTATACACTTGATGTTCCATCATGGTCCGTCTTCCATGGGCGTCAGATCCCTAGTCAGGTTGTGACTTTGTTCCTCCTTGTTTTGATTTCTTGCAATCCTTGACAAACATCGTTGGCATGTCTCTGCTGTTTACTGGGGATTTCGTCCATGTAACCACAAGATACCGATAGGAATTATGGTAATTATTGAGCAGAAATAAGCTCGTTGATAGGATGCAAGGAGAATGGGATGTGAAATTATTGAGCAGAAATAAACTTTCCGCTGATGTAGACCAACATTGTGAATGATAATGCTCTGTAAAGTACTGGGCTTTCTTGCTATTTATCATTTAAAATCTCTAGGAATTTCATCTCAGTGAGAGAAATTTTCTGCGTGCATAGATACTAGCCTGTTGTGTGTTCTAAATTATGCCTCCACGCACATATCACACTTATTTGCATGATTGACTGATTTCTACATCAAGACTTCACTAGTTTTTAGCAACTCTGTAATAAGTTCTCACCTCAAGTTTAACATCGTTCTTTATAGTTTCATCTGAGTTTATCAAGTTCCTTGACTGTCTAGCATTCTGTCTTGTCTTATATTTCTTTGAGCAGCAATGTGATTTCCTCAAGTTTCGAGGGAATGAACTGGCCTTTTTTCTTCTAATTGAGACATGAGGATATTTTATTAAGATATTGCTGTGTACCATTGAACTTTCAGGCAGTGCAGTGGGGTGATATTTCGATGGTTGATGCGGAAAGGCGACTTCTGGGAAATGCTATACTTGACTCCTCTAATGAACGATTCATTCTTCTGTCAGAGACCTGCATCCCACTACATAGCTTTAGTACATTCTATGACTATGTTATTCAATCTCAACATAGTTTTGTAGGGGTAATGGATGAATTGGGTCCTTATGGAAGGGGAAGATATACCATCAAGATGAAACCAGAGATTAGTCTAGATCAGTGGCGAAAGGCTCCTCAGTGGTTTGAAGTTACAAGATATTTAGCCCTTTACATTGTGACAGATGAGACATATTACCCCAAGTTTCGCAATTTCTGCAAGCCTCCCTGCTATTCTGATGAACACTACATTCCCACTTTTTTGAGCATCTATTTTGGCTCACAACTAGCCAATCGGAGCCTTACAGCAACTGATTGGTCAAGAGGAGGACCTCATCCTACAATGTACAGAAATAATGACATAACAACCAATTTACTGAACCGTCTTCGCAACAACAGTAATTGCTTCTACAATGGCAATCCAGGCCATACTTGTTACTTCTTTGCTCGCAAATTTTCCCGAGACACATTGGAGCCTTTACAGCAGCTTCATCATCAAGCTTTGAACTAGTTATTTTTCTAGCTCATCCATGAAAATTCACATTTTCATTCATTGCCCATATTGATTCAATTAAGGACGTTTTGCCAACTGCATGGCCCATACAGAGAAGGCTCCAAATTTCTGTAAAAAGCTCCCCATGGGTAGTAGATGACCCTCTTGCAGCTGCTAACCTTACCTAACTTAACAGTCAGTTCTAGCTGAATTTATAGACAAACATTTCATTAACATTTTTTTCACATTTCTTGCTTTTCATAGAGATCTTGCTTCAAGTGAGGTGTATTACTATGAATCACCAATAGCATGGTGTTTATGCTTAAAAGTTGATTTGAAGCTGGTGGCAAAAAAAATTGTGCACACCTTTGCTTTAGTAGCAAGAAGATAGCTCTATATGTTGAGTCTTGAGGCTTTATATGTTGAGTTAACATTCTCAATAGTATTTATGGAACTTGAAATATTGACATAAAAAAATGTTCACAAAAATTGAAAAAGCTATTTGGTGGAATAAGTGTTAAAAATGGGCTTTTGAGGAGCAATGTTAGGACCATAGCCAGTTTTTCGGTTTTTATTTATGTAGAAATTGTGTAGAAGTATAAGTAAGTAGATTATATGCTTGTGTTATATGCAATTATCTTCTCTACATATGGTATGTGTGTTGCCTAAAGCCAGTGCTGCAATTCGGCATTGAGTCCTTGATCTGTCACATTTTAAATGTTGAGAACCACTTATACATATTCGCTAGCATGGTTTTCATCCCCAGTGTCTCCTTGACTCATCAATGTAAAGGAAATCATAGAGTAAGATGATAACTTTCCAGATTTTTCTAGGTGTCAAAAGAGGATCTTCAGTTTCTCTATCGACAACAAACATAGTTACGTGTTTGATATAAGCCACAAAAAATGACAAGTTGTTGTGAGTAATGAGTATTTTTTTCCCTTATCAGTGTTTTTTTTTTGTATGTGTACTTTTTATGTACAATTGTAGCACATGGCCGTGCAATGAGCAAATTAACTTTCATTATTTTGTCCAAGTGGATCAAACCTCCAAAGGGATGTTGCGAAGCTTGTTGTGCTATGGTTGCACACACATTGCTTTACCATGTACATTATCGCCCCCTACAAGCTAGCTTCATATAGTGAGCAAAACCTACCTTGGCTAATGAGAATTTGAGAAAAGAACTTTGTGCTATTGCAAAGGACCTACTCTGACTTGCAAAAGAAATGTAGCTTTATTTCTACATGATGGCCAAAGTTTGCTATCTTCATGAGCATTGTAGTTTATTGCCAACCCCTTTGGATTTCAAAAGTAAAGGTTTTCATTCTCTTAATTGCTTAGTAGTTTTGATGTCATGTTATCATTGCAATCACTTGGCACCTAGCTTTTTGTTGTAAAGTTACCTTCTTTTGGCGCCACCGGCGCCGTTATTGTCCCCGGCGCCAGCAGCGCCCCTGATGCTCCCGACGCCACTTTGACCATAATCCAGGCGGCGCCAAGTTCCTATGGTTGAAAATCTTTGATCGGTTCTAGCGAAGTCCAGAGAGCTCAAATCAATGTGCAATCACCTCACACGATCTAGGCATGATTAAAGGAAGCCTGGGGATTAATAAATTCTAGAGAGAGAAAAGACTAGAGAGAGAAAATGTGCTTTACCAGCTTGGGTAGAGTACTTGGTATGAGGGGAGGTGGCGAATCCCACCAATACTATAGGGGAGTGTGGGTTGCGACTCAGGACGAGTGTTGTAAAGCTGACTCGGGTGCACCCAACGTGCCCCGTAAGACTCTAAGAGGTGACACTCTCTAAGGTCCCAGAGCAAGTTAGAACATCAAGGACTTAGCCTCCGACCTGTGGTGAGCCGGTCAAGTAGTCACAAGTCATGAGCTAGCTCTGGAGCTCGAGTCATGGCCTAGTCAGGAAGCAAGTTGATTCTGCTGCCGGGACGGCTCCCGGGACCCATGTCTGGGAGCCAGACTGATTCCGCCAGGCTTGCCAGGCTTAATCAGCAAAATAAAAACTAAGTCCTAAAAAGCGTGCTTTAGCAGAAAGCACTATATTTCAGGACAGAGGCGGTGCGCCAAATCACAACAGAACTATAGGGGGAGTCCGGTAGACAGAAACTTGGGCAGCTCAATCAGCGCCAGGAATCCAGTCGCCAGGTCTCAGCTCCCTCTACCAGCACGAGTCAAGCACAATGCCCAGCACGTGTTGGTGGCCCCGAGACCGGTCAGTCTATGTATGAATGTAACCTCTTCCAGATCTAATAAAGTTGATCCTTGGGGATGATTACCATTTCGGTTTTGCCTCCGGGACTGGTCCAAGTGAAAGGACCCTTACTACAACCTTTTTGCGTCGCCGGCGCCTAAGGGTCCACATCACCGACGTGTGTCTTGCCGCTATGCCAATTGGTCAGCTTGGCAACCACTATGCATTGGGTTTCATGTGTGGCTTGTCTTTGCCTTTGGTTATCTTTTGGGGACGGATTCTGAGTTGGCTTTCGGGTTGGTTGGGATTCCAGTTTTCTTAAGTCTGAATGGTTAAGCTCGTTACGTTTCTGAGTTGGCTTTTACGTAAGTGCATAATGGATGAATGTTAGACTTAAGCGCGTACTAGGGAAACTGCTCAAGTCCTAGTGTCCTTTGAGGCGCCGGCGCAACAGCGAGCTCCAACCAAGTCTCAGCCTCCCTTGCTGGAATGTTGTCCTGGCACTCGCCTTGGCATGCCAGCGCCCCGGAGACTAGGGTCGGTTACACACTTGAAATGTAACCTTCTCAGATTTATCAATAAAGTGGGATTTTTCTCAAACTGACTCTGATTACCTTCTGGGTTTCAGTGTTTGGTAAAAGCGCCAGTTGTAAGGCCGCTTCAACATGTTTATGGTTGTCCAGTCTGGTGTGGCGCCAGGTTGGCTTCTAATGCTCGTAATGAAGCTTTCAATTGGTTAAGTCTGATGTAAGTCAGACCACTTGCTTGGAATGGATGTTACTCGTTTGTAACGAAGCTTCTAGTTGGTTAAGTTTGATGTATGTCGGGCGGCTTGCTTGGAGAGAAGTCACCCACATCGGGACCCTCGATCTGGCATGGCACCATGTTGGATCTCAATGTTGGTTTCCGAATTTCCAGTTGGTCAAGTCTGATCGTTGTTGGCGAGTTGGCTGCTTGTATGTCAAGTGGGTTTGGACGGCAAGAGTTGAAGGCTGGGAAGCTAAGTCATGGTTCCCGACTCCCTTTGGGATGCCTACGCTACATGTGGTATCAGAGCCGACTGGCCGGTCAGCTATGCAGATCTCACAGAAATGGCCATGATTTGGGGTTCATCAGGACAACTGTTGTGCAAGGCGCTGCTCAACTTCGGGTGTAAAGCCCGGGTGGTTAGCTACCGGTGCGGGATAGCTACCGATCGTTTAGCTATAAGGGCTACCGACCAGAGTTGGTGGGGCGTGATTGAGGCAATGTGTTGCTTAATGGTGAAAGCATGGATAGTTGAATGGGTGTTCTCTGTGGGCTGATTCTATGATCGATCTGTATGGGCGCGGCCAGACAAAGGTCCTTTGGTAGGACTACCTCAAAGGGGGACCTTGTCTTTGTTACCTGTTAGTAAACCCGCCTGAGTGTCTTGCTTGCATGTATTCATGGTGAGTCTTAGTACTCGTGCTTTGTCTGGTTTGCATGATTGCTTGTGATACAAGGAGCTGATGGCTCAAGAAGGAACCTTTCTTTTGAAGGCTGACACCACCAAACAAAGAGGACTACAGAATCTGTGGGGTGGATTTGCAGTTCAAGTACTTGCACGTGAACGGCAACAAAACGACTGGATGTTTGCAAAGGATGGATGGCTAGCCTATTTCTTGGGTTAGTTTCATTTGCGACGACGCCCACCAGACGCAAGCAGGAAGTCAAAAGTTGGAAAGAGCAATTTCAAGAGAGATCTTCTATGGAGCAGTTGGTCTTCATTTGGGATGGCTACCTTCGGAACTGAAACTCACTGAGCATGGGTGATATCCAGTATCAGTTGGGTTTTTCCTCAAAGGGGAAAAGACTAGGATACTCTTCAGAGATTGGCAACAAGTTGGATCAAGCCATAATCCTAGCAGACGGGAGCAAAGTGTTGCAAAGGCTTTTTGTCTGAGAACTCTACTCTAAGTTTGATCAACTGTTTTTATAAGTGGAGGGGAACTATCACACACACACCTCTCCCTTGGGACAAATTTTGAATGAAAGCTGATCAAAACAGGGGTAAATTCAAGGTGACCTAGCCATACTCAAATGAGGAGACTGGCAAACTTTGGACCTTATAAGTTGACAAGTTTTTGTTGTGGAAAGTGTTAAAAATTGTAAAACATATCTATCATCTGTTGTTAATGTTTGGGGGATCCTACCCATGTAAATATTTTGTACATATCCAAGGTATGTGAATTGAGCACATATCCTTGTAGAATAGGGCGAGTTTGGGTTAGGTAGATCAAATTCCAGTGACATGCATAAAGTCTAGTTGGTCTAGTATGATATGCAATAATGTTGACAATGTCTAGTTTGACATGCATATTGAGATTCACATGGAATTGGTCAAATATGACCTTGTAGAAACTCGAGCCACAATAAATGCATAACGTCCTAAGTTTTCATAGTGACATGCAAAGCATGCAATCACTCTAATGGACACATGCATGTAGATTTGTACATGGCTAGTTAAGAAATTGCTATTTGGAAAAAGTAGGTAGAAGTTAGGTGCAACCTGTGCATGCTAGCAGTTAGGTGTCAAGTTAATAGTTGTCTGCACTTGAATAGGTGTAGGATGTGCATTGAATGCAAGGAGTACCACGAATTTCGGCTCTCCTATATATGTACATATCATTCTCATTCACAGAGTAATGAAGAACCAAAAGTTTTGTAGCTATCTCATGCTTGGTTGGATCTAAACTATTTTTCTTGTTATCTCTCTAGCTTTCTCTCTCTAATGTGTGTTGAAGCTAATGCTAAAACACTGTAATCTTGTACTTTTAATCATTCTTTGATTCATTGCTATCATAGTCTATTGATTAGCATGCTAGATTGTGAATTAGCCATATCTTCTGAACTAGATCTTGTTGAACAATCTAGAATCAGGGTACTGTGCCAATCACAAAGCTTAATCAAGATCAGTCACTCTTGTGGACATTCCCCACACGTGTGAATTCTGGAAATTTCAACTTGGTATCAGAGCCTCATTAAGCTTTGCATGCTAATTTCCCTGATAGTACAAAAAATTGAGAGATAATTCTGGAATTTCGCACGTGTGAAAATCAGAGATTTTCAGTCCCTTTGTTCTCCTTGTTGATAGATCCAAAGATAGCAATGTTATAGCTTGATGGAAAGCTTATAATCTGTACTTTCCATAGAAATTGAAACCAAATCAATCTGACGTGTCTAGCAAGAGTTATAAGCTCTTATAGAGGATTAGGATAGGTCCAAAATCCGAGTGACAACATTTTGATTGGAATCAATTTTTACTTTGTTTTGAATTCATGGTTTTGAGCATCCTACACAAGAAAGTAAAGATCAAGACTGAGTTTGAAGTAATTGAACACCCTTTGAGCCTTCTGAGTGTCAATAGTGTTTTCTTTTGTTGCATTTCACACGTGCCAAAAGTAGGATTCAAACTAACCAAAGTGTCTCAATCCACTTTGTGTATCTGATCTAGTTAGCTTGTCTTGTGGAATATTTGAGATCTGTCTCAAATACAGTTTGTGTGTGCATTGAATGCAAGGAGTACCATGAATTTTGGCTCTCCTATATATGTACATATCATTCTCATTCAGAAAGTAATGAAGAACCAAAAGTTTTGTAGCTATCTCATGCTTGGTTGGATCTAAACTATTTTTCTTGTTATCTCTCTAGATTTCTCTCTCTAACTCGTGTTGAAGCTAATGCTAAAACACTGTAATCTTGTACTTTTAATCATTCTTTGATTCATTGCTATCATAGTCTATTGATTAGCATGCTAGATTGTGAATTAGCCATATCTTCTGAACTAGATCTTGTTGAACAATCTAGAATCAGGGTACTGTGCCAATCACAAAGCTTAATCAAGATCAGTCACTCTTGTGAACATTCCCCACACGTGTGAATTCTGGAAATTTCAACTGAAAGGAAAGCTTGTTATAGGCTTTCTCTGGACCAGCAATGATGAGGAGACATAATGAGTACGCTGACTTGTGTTACGTGTCTCTGTGAAAGTTGAGTCTTGCACGAGAGACTTGGTACTTCGAACGAACGTTAAGGGACAGTTCGAGTTGAGATCGGTAAGCGATATAAAATCTACGCTTTTCCTAGACAAAGTTATATTTTCAAGTTAAGTAGTTTTTCAGTACAAAGAGCTGAGCTTCCGACTTGTGGTGTGCCAGCTTCAATGTTAATAAAAAGTGGCCAGTAAATTGAGTATTGTGCCAAGTAGATCAAATGTATAGTCACTTTTAATTGGGAGGCACCTTTACTTTAATCTGACATCTGATGAGGACATCAGATTTTATAAAGGTGGGGTGGATGTTGTAAATTACCTTTACAAGCCTTACTTCCGGCGCCAGTATTGTCCCCGGTGCCAGCAGCGCCCCTGCTGCTCCCGGAGCCATCGGCGCCGGCGCTGCTCCGGCGCCACTGTGACCAAAATCTAGCCGGCGCCAAGTTCCTATGGCTGAAAATCTTTGATCGGTTCTAGCGAAGTCCAGAGAGCTCAGATCGATGTGCAATCACCTCACACGATCTAGGCATGATTAAAGGAAGCCTGGGGATCGATAAATTTAGAGAGAGAAAATGTGCTTTACCAGCCTAGGTAGAGTACTTGGTATGAGGGGAGGTGGCGAATCCCACCAATACTATAGGGGAGTGCGGGTTGTAACTCAGGGCGAGCTCCAACCAAGTCTCATCCTCCCTTGCTGGAATGTTGTCCTGGCACTCGCCTTGGTATGCCAGCACCCCGGAGACTAGGGTCGATCATACACTTAAAATGTAACCTTCTCAAATTTATCAATAAAGTGGGATTTTTCTCAAACTGACTCTGATTACCTTCTGGGTTTCAGTGTTCGGTAAAAGCGCCAGTTGTAAGGCCGCTTCAAACTTTTTAATTTGGCACATAGCTGAGGGTCGTATCCCGGGGGACGCCAGCGGTATGCCGTCGGGACCATTCGGTTCGTGGCGCCAGCGGTATGCTATCGGGACCATTTGGTCCAGGAACTGGTTGTCTCCATATCTGTCATGACTTGTGGTTTTGAGTGTTCCTTGTATGAACGTGAATGGGTTAAGCTCTTGGGGAACGGGCTCTAGCCTGTCGACTGAGTTGGATGGCTTGCTTGGGTGGAAGTTACATGTTTATGGCTGTCCAGTCTAGCGTGGCGCCAGGTTGGATTTCAGCGCTCGTAACGAAGCTTTCCGTTGGTTAAGTCTGATGTAAGTCAGACCACTTGCTTGGAATGGATGTTACTCGTTTGTAACGAAGCTTCGAGTTGGCTAAGTTTGATGTATGTCGGGCGGCTTGCTTGGAGGGAAGTCACCCACATCAGGATCCCCGATCTGGCATGGCGCCAAGTTGGATCTCAATGTTGGTTTTTGAACTTCCAGTTGGTTAAGTCTGATCGTTGTTGGTGAGTTGGCTGCTTGTATGTCAAGTGGGTTTGGACGGCAAGAGTTGAAGGCTGGGAAGCTAAGTCGTGGTTCCCGACTCCCTTTGGGATGCCTACGCTATACTTTTACTCCCTTGGTTGAGGGGCACATTAAACACACTTGATCATGTATGTACACAAAGACCTCAATCATTTGCTTTTGCACGAATCTTATATGAGCAACAGTAAATTTTGTAGAATTTCTTAAGGGGTTTGTGCTATTTGGATGCATAATTTTGGTGAACCATTACCATTATATGAAATGTTACATGAATTATCCAAACCTAAATGAATCATTACAATCTTGCAAAATAGTATACAATGTTGCAAACGTGATTGACTAACGACAATACAAAATTGCAAACGTAAATAAATTATTATTTTGCCCTATGTTGATGTCAACTTGTGATGCAAAAAATCTCAAACTTATATGTAATTTAACTTGGATTTAATGCTAGAGAGCAAATATAAAGACTCAAGGAGGTAGTAGGGTGAATCCATAGAAAATCCTAATCTAATTTTTGGTTTATTTCCAAAATACTAATGCCCAATGCTCTGAAAGCGTTGTAAGAATTTGAAAAGCATCACCGTCACCACTCAAGAGTAGGGAACAAGAACCACCCACGCACCAAAACAATGGATCAAATCGTCTTTCCATTTGTGTTCGCTTCTATGTGAGCATATAGGAAAATCTTTTGAAATTTTTTCTTCTATGTTGAGCATAGGTCAGAAAACTTTTGAACGGTTTCTTTAGATTGAAGAAACTATGTCCTTCAATGTATTAATTACCAGTCGGCCCTTTTCAGACTTTCAGTTTGAGAAGTTTTATTGAAGTTCAAGTGTGTTTGGCATGCCAGACCCTTTCACAAGCTTATCTCTTCATCCACCAACGAGGGTTGCACTCGGGTTTATGCTCCATACAGGGGTTTCGTTGAATTCTCAACAGCTCTACAAACTATTGATATTTTTTAGTTTGTGCAAGGTAAGAAAGCGAAGCATGAGAGAAGAGCATCATAATCAAATGATATGTACTCAATGTAAATGTATTGATTGTATAATAGTAGTCTAAGTTCTCAGTAATTCCAAACTTAGTAAGAAATGCACTTAGGTCGCTCTCACAGCTAGATCTCAAGGACGAGGCCATCTATCTAAAGCAGATATCGCTTTTGTGCGCGGGGTATGCAAACAGGGAAAAAGAGATTGTAAAAAATGAGCACATGAGTGATATATACAGAAAATGCAGCTGGTACATTGCACTAGTGCGTAGGCAGAAGACTGAAGGAAATAGACAGTACAAATAGCATGCGCAAGAGCGATATCCCATGAAAATCGAGAAACAAAAAGTAAAAAATTAATCGGGTTGCGTGTCTTTTATAGGCAATTTTTTCACACGTACAGGTCAACGGTCAACCAGACATGTGTCTCTCCCTAATGATTCATACGGCTACACACATGTGATCTGATTGTTGGACATGTGTCATTAGTTCATTGGCTGAAAGTGCACCACGTGTCACATCCCTAATGGTTTGTACTACTACACATGTGTGAGCTCCCGACAAGTGTCATGCGTTGAGTGTATGGATACGATAACACGTGGCAGAATCTGGTAAACTGACAGTTCACATGTGCGACAGGACGTGCATTCGCACGTGCGAACCGCATGATAAAAGTCCTTGACTTTGAGGCATTTTTTTTCAATTTTTTTTCATGCCGTCTTTCCACAAATTGCTTTTGTGCGATGCTAGTGTATGTGCCTTTCCGTCTATTACTATTCATGCGCACAGGTCCGATATATCGTACCTCCACATACCTCCGCATATCGCTCTTATGCGACCTTCTTCTATCTGCTTTTACTTGTCATTTTCATTGCGCACAAAAGCGATATATCATACCTTCTATACATATCGTTTCTCTGCGACCACCGTTGCACTCTTTTCCATCATATCTCACGTCTTGTGCACAAATCCGATATCCCTTTGAGTTCCACTATGGACAGGAGAAAGTAGACAATGAAGGATTTTTTCTCTGCTAGTACTCCCACCATTCCTGCTGTTGCCATAAATCCTCCCATAGGAACTAGAAGGCGCAATCGTAGTAGGTGGCTATTTGATATTCGCAAATATAAAAAATCCACCCAAACTCCTAATTTCCAAAGCACCATGTTACTATGTTGTCCGCCAGATCACCAGGGAAGATCTCGGTGGTATAGTTAGGTTCACTCCCAGGGCACTTCAGTGCCTTTAAGAGGCTGTTGAGGATCACCAGAGCCTCTTTGTTTAGGACTCATTTTTTCTAGGCATACATGCCAAGCGAGTTGCGAGTATGCCCAGAGATTTTGAGTTACTATACAGGATATGTGGGAGAGATACTCAAAATTACATATGGGTAAGCCAGCTGCTCCCAAACCCAATCCATTAGATAGAACAGACCTCCCTACCAAGAGGCCTAAGAAGCAGCCAGCCCCCAAGAGAGCCTTGAAGAAAGTAGTTTCCTTCTGTAGATAATGTAGATACTGCTACACTGGATTCGGTTGTAAATATAGCTACACCCATTTTGGATAATCCAGTTAATCCTGTAGATACTTTTCATCCTCCTTCTCCTCCTCGTTCTGTTCTATACATATATAGATTTGGATGAGTATCTTAAATTTGAGAGTGACATATCTGATGTTGTAGATAGAATTGGAGTTCCATTTTGTTTGATATTAGAGGAACTTGATTACAGTATGAATTATAGGGTTATTAATTGTTTGGGCCTGAAAAACAGACGGTTTTCTATCAG
The DNA here is from genome assembly GCA_029204225.1 of Diphasiastrum complanatum. NCBI lineage: Eukaryota > Viridiplantae > Streptophyta > Lycopodiopsida > Lycopodiales > Lycopodiaceae > Diphasiastrum > Diphasiastrum complanatum. The sequence goes on along the minus strand of CM055092.1, from coordinate 52,663,288 downwards.
TGATCTTGTGATAGAGTCTGGGGTCACACTCTTGCAAAGATGAATTCGACTAGTAATATGCATAAGAATATTGACTCGATTTTGCCGATTATATATAGTTACATTCGATCAGAGACTCCCCATGCAACTGAATGGGAGATCAACACTCTGGAGGCAAATTTTTCTTCTTATCAGCATTTTGATATCAACAATCTAATGTGTTTTTATCATTTTGTGGTTTCCCATCATTGATGTCTTGTGTGCTGAACCTTTTGCATTCACCCCAGCAAAATGAATCAGGGTGGTACACTTTGTACAATGCAAAGTTGTTTTTTGAGTGGTTCATCCTTCAACAATATGTTGATATTTCAAAGATAATTTATTTTGTTTATTCTTGGTTTTGGAATCGTGATTTATTTTTCTACTCTGGAAATTTGCTAAGTAATACGTGAATATTCTATATTGCAGTTTAAACTTCCTGAAGACACAGCATCTCATGTATACATATTCAGGCAAGAAATAATCTTGAGCATATTGGCGAGGACAAGGCTTCAACCACCCCCTGTTGATGATGGCGCACTAGATGATGTTATTATACTAAATAAATATTAGAAAATATAGATATCATAGAACAGATATAAATTGAAAATGTATAGCGTTGATAGAACATATACATTTATATATCAAATGCAGATCTATTTTATTAAATTTGGGATCCCAAAATACATCTACTGATGCCCAACTTGGGCTTCTATTGAATGAAAGAGTCTATACACAATTTTTGCTGAATTTTATTTGAGTCTATTATTCTTCCACTATGGTGATTGTTGTAGGTAGATCTTTGCACCACGTTACCGACTCCTGTCTTTTTCGCATCTGTGACAAGACAAATTTTAGTGAACGTGGCATTGCAAATTATGTCATTTTCTTTAGTTTGTAGTATTTTGAAATGGCATTAAAGATAGAGTACTTACAAGTCTTCCGTTGATGATGAAACTAAAATAAGTTGGTAGATTGTTATGTAATAGCATGAGCTCTGTTATGATAAAATCAACCATCCAATGCTCTTCCACCTCAACCATAATAAAAAATTCTTTGTTGTGTATGATGCTTATCTCCTTTCGGTCTGTATAACCATTTAGTTCGAAGTCTTGATCTAGTAGTAGCCATGCATCGTCAGTTTTCTTGTATCTCTGATAGCTAAATGTGAGACTAAGCATTTGTTTTTCGATATGATAACGGAAGATCATTGACGACCTTTTTATCCTCCATTCTATATCATTATTTGTTTTACTATCCCAACCTTAAACCACGAGATCTGACAAAGTCTCATCTGATAAATTCTTGCAAACAAGTAAAGTTGGTGTCCTTCGAACACTTGCACTTGAGAAAAAATCAACAAATATATGCAATGAGAGAAACCAACTTAGGTGAACAATTTTCGAACCCGTACTTTTCTTCATGGCATTTCTAACATCCAAGAGTAGCTTGCATTTGAAGAATTCAAAAACAATACTGTCAGGAATAGGCCACTCATCACTCTGAAAACTTGGCAATGGAATTATTTCAAACTTGCCAAAACCTCCATCCGTTTGTGATATATATAAAGCTTCATAAATATATATACCACTATTTGCAAGCTCCTTTTGACTTCTTCCTCTGTATTGCAGCTTTCCAACATCAGAGTGAATCACATCCAATATTCCTGCAAGTGATTGTGCTAGCTCCCATTCACTTATGTTTGATGGATATAACGTTGAAATATTTAAATCGTAATCTGAAGAGCATCAATAAAAAAACACCTATGATTACAGTAGAGTGCATACATTTTAATATACTTACAGTTACATTTCCGATGATCATGAGGATTGATATCTTGTACTTTTATTTCTGAATGCATATAAACATGTTGTACTAAAACTTCTGATATAGGGTGACCTCCGGGAGTTGTCTTAAACTCCAAAATCTTTGCTTTCCATTAAGATTTGTATGTCATCTTTGCCGTTTTTTTCTGTCCAAAATTGACCTTTGATGGTGGATGCAACAACACCCATGAATTCTTCATATATTTTGTTGGCTTCCAGTTATCAGCGTCATCTTTCTCATTGTAAAGAATCTGAGACTCAATTGTAGATCTTGGTCTCCTTGCCATTGCTATTTTCAAAGCTTAGGCACCAAAAATCTCTCGGATATGATACTAAATTCAATTTTTTGTATCACATTTGATCTCATGAGAATGCCACAGTAGTCACAGTTATTGGCATACTGTATTTCTAGCAACGGTGTATACTATATTTCTATAACTGTAACTAGTCTAGTTAACATATTTCATTATACTAACTAGCATACTTAAATAAATTTAACTTAGAGGTATTGACGTCGGACAGATTGGGCAGGAAGAGGGAACCAATGGGATACGTCCATGCTGCCCGACACAACTTTCAAAGTTTGTTGTAATATATTTTTATTTTTTAGTTTACGTAGATCTCAAATTTGAGCATTTTCATTGGGCCAACTAGAGGTCAAAACTAGAGAAAAAAAAATAAAAGTATATTTACAAAGGGTCATTTTTTATTTTGGAACTCCTCTAATGATTGGATCCTATGACTCAAAAGGCATTTAATCTTTGATGCTTCCTCTTTGATTTGCATCAAATCTCATCAAAATGGTGTAGAAAAGTTACAAGATTCCTATCAATAATGGAACTTTAGATGCAGGTACAGTGTCAATGACCCTTTAATGGCTTTTCAGATTTCTTGAAACTTCACATGGAATTCATACTCTTGTATCATCGTAGCAACAACATAGGCTATAAATTTGATAATAACAAAACAACTTCAAACGATAGACTAAAGATGAAATATATTTCACATTGCAAGCGAAAGTTGCTTCAAATAAAAAAAATGTGAGACACAAGAGCCTATTTGTCAATTGATAAAGTAGGTTGCAAGCACAATTGTGCATTCATTATAAAAATTATTCATTGGTAGAAAAATTGTAAGCATTTTAAGCTTGTTATAATCTATTGTATATTCCGATGTTGCATGAAGCTTGATGGATTAGCTAGACTAAACATTGCATAAGTAAGGGTTAATCTTGTATGGCATCTAGCTTATTAGCAATATCATCAATAAACTACCAACCCTCATGTTTTAAACATACATGCTTTTGCAAGAAATCATTCTAATTTTGTGGTTTTTTGTTTGTAAGACCATTAACTTAATGTGTAAAATGAAAAAGAGCAAAGAAGTAGCATTGTGCATGTACTTGATTTTTGTTTTAATACCTTGTGATCATCAATAAGGGTATATGTATCTTGATACGCCAATTACCAAAGTTCCCAATAATTGCCAAGATTGAAAATTAGTGAATCTTAGATTTTTTTTTTTATACTAGACCAAAATTGAAATTCGACAAGTAGATCATTTTACATTTGATTGTTGTTAGGCAAAGGCTAAATCGTTTTGATCATGACTGCATAAGTGTACCTACGAAACATTCAAATGAATTACCTTTCAAAATATTTATTACAAACCAAAATCTCAATAGCAATTATGTGATCACAAAGGTTAGCAGATCCTCAAGTCATTACTAGAAAATCAAACATTGAATGTCATTCCTACTAATTATTTCATATCCTATAATCTTCAAAAGTTGGAGATTTAAATGGCCTTGTTTGATTGATAAGTTCAAACATATCTGAGCTTAACTAGTGATTAAAAACCTTCTTTTTTGCTTGTATATTATTGTGGGCAGCCTGCCTACTAGAGGCAAACTTGTGACCTTAAAAAAAAAAACCATGACTTCACCAACACATCCCACATTGGACGAGAAATATACAAAAACATCAATTAATTACTAATTTAGTAGTGCAAGAGCACCTTTTTGTGTGCATGAACTAAATGCTTTCATGAGCCATTTCTTTGCCAATCAAGCACTTGCTCAAGAATTTTTCAAAGGTAGAAGATACTCTTTTAGCTAGAGACTTGTAAGTACATATATTTGTTACAATGCAATGAGTACATCCAATCCTTTGCTTCAAGCCAACATGTATGTTCTTAACAATACCACATCCTACAAATCAATTAAGATAGAAAAAATCTACAAGTCAAAATAATGCTCGAGTAGCAACTAATGAAATTATGGTCAAATACAAATGAGGTAGAATCAAAGAACAATATCATAGTTTAGACTGTGGGAATCTCACCAACTATAATTCTTCATAAACTATCTTCACATAACCCATGCGAACTTATTATTCTAAATACCACTAAACAAGATAAAAAGTTACTCTTTATACCAAGAGACTCTTTTGAATAGGTATAAACCTACCATTCACATTTGTTTGATGATAGTCTTAGTTTCTATTGTCTTTATGGCAATAACTAAGATTGACAATGCTTTATATATGCAAGGAATTTGAGTAGTTTCTTACTAATACATCCAACAAAATGATCAATTATCCTACCTCAAGTGTTTGCTAGTGTGTACTTGTTGCCCATAAACTTCGAAGGCGCCTATAATAGTTCTTAGAATTTAAACCAGATTAGTATGACATAGTGATTCAAAACTAGAAGAAACAAATAAGCATACCAACTATTTTCTGATCCTAATTGTCTTGGAACTATGACATAGTGGATGAACTTTGATTCAAAATGTGTGCATGGGTACAAATATGCAACAATTAAAAACATACACAAAATGATTTTGTGAGAGCAAATAGATGATTTTTATTTGAGATAGTGTTTGGTGATGATGTTCCATCGTGTAGGTTGCGAGCATGGGCAAGCATGCAAGAAAGAGGGCCATGAGTTTATTGCTATTTATGACTTCCATGTAATGTGTAAGCATGCAAGAAAAGAGGACATGAATCTTGCTATTTGCAACTTGCATATAGAGGTTTATCTAAAGGACCGAGTTCTTTAAATAGAGTCCTTAGCAGTGTGGCAAAGCTCTTGTGCACACATACCCTTACAATTTAAGGCATTGACTTCAATGTTGACTTTTGCAAAAACTTCATTGACCAACCTGTGTGTGTTGGCTTTTGCATGGCAATGCCAAAAAATTTATAGAAACTGGAACTAAATTGCTTAAGAAAAATGGTATTGAAAAAGACAATTGAGAAAAGTATTGCAACTTTAGAATATTCATATACAATGAAGCATTCGAATACCTTCAATTTTTTTTGTATACCAATTTTACACGTCATTGAGCACCACTCGAGCACAATTGCGCCCAAATTCGATAACCATGGGTCTCTCTTTTAGCTTGTACCCGTTGACTACATTCAGTGCAAGTCCGGCTCTCTCCTTGTCTACAACCATAAGCACATTATTATGTCACATAATATAGACAACACAGATCTTTCTTCTAGAATTATGCCTCCATTTTTTAAAGTACTTAAAAACCTCAAACAATGCACTCATACAAATGGGAGCTTGTCAAGGATTAGGTTCACACTTTCAGTTTAATAAATGCCCTGATATTTTAGTACAGTGAACTCTAGCTCTTACATGTGATTATTTCTCACCTGATTTAGTGGGGAAGCCCAGAACTTGAGGGGCCTTGAAAGCAAGCGTTACATAATTTTCTCATTTCTAAACTCCTACATTGTAACAAATGGAATCCTTAAGACGACGAATCAAGTCAAACATGATGCCTTTCTGACCCGGCAGCATGACACAATGCACAACACGGAGGATAGTCTCCATAGATGCATCACATCCAGTTTACATTGAAAGATAAAGCTATAAAATTCATATCTTAACTGGACAAGGTGAAAGGCACAGATGTTATAGATGGGTTCTATCGCTTACTTTTGGAGGTTCATGATCCTTGTGTAGCACGGGATCCATTTGATCGGTGGTTCTCTATATTTTATGTGCCTTCTGTTCCAAATGGAAGGCATGATCTTTTCAGAAGGAAGGAGAATTACAAGCCATTCAATGTAGAAGAACCTTGGCACAAGGCCCCTGTTTGATTTATTGATCTGGAACCTCAAGCTCCTCTCCATATAGAATAGTTTGGCCAGACACAAGCTCTGCATGTTAGTGGACCACCTCTCCCTAATTGCCTCAATTGACTCCTGATTTCCTTCAATAATGCATCGTATGATTGCCAGACTTCACTTATGTAGCATTCCCACACAGTCGATCCTTCATGTCAAATACTTCTCTTTCCATTCAGCTCTTGATCTCGATCTCTTATCAGGTTTTGTAAAAGGCCAGCATTCATATCAGATGTTCTATGTGCTATGTGATGCCTTGCCAATGACTTGAACAGACCTCCCAAACCTCTCCCATTAAAAAACAAGAGACAACATAGCAGTTGCATGCACCACATGCTTTGCAATAGTGACGTTGCAATTGTTTAGAATGAGCAGCACATCCTCTAGGTGAACCAGCCCTCACTGAACTTGGATTCCTCAAGCTTCCTCTTATTCCACAATGGTTGAATTACATCGACTATCAGCATGTAGAGGCCTATTGAAACAATTCCATCTCCTCCATTGCATCAAGAATGTGAAATTCCAAATTGAGGTGCCAAAGTTTAGAGTACTCATCAATCAAGATCCAAGTTGCAACCTCAATAAGAATATATAAATTTACAAACCCTAAACTATAAAGAAAAAATCAAGCATGTGCATTGTGAACGTAAACTTAAGACTCTTACTCAACAGACCTCTCAAAACTCAACATTGTGCAAATCAATAGCTAATCACCCTACGAATCCATAAACTCGTAGAATGGGCCATAGTGCGGCCCTCTGTATCGATGACTGATACGAAACAGCGTATAGAAGTTGCACCCTTTGATAATCATCGCAATCTCATCCTAAACCTTTGCCAAGAGAACAACACTTCAAAGCACCCACAACACTCCAAGGCACCCAAATTGAGGCTCGTGATCTTACCAAGTTTTACAAAGGTTCAAAACAACCATCTGTCTAAGAATGTTGTGCACTAAAAAAAAATGTAAACCTCGTTAAGGGCTGGTTTCAAGATCTCAAAGCCCATAAATTATCTGCTTAAGATAGAGATTTCTTGGTGATAAAATTCACAACGAACAGTTAAAGACATCACTGACCCATCAAAGTTGGTGATGTCCTCAATAAGCAAGTTGAGGAAATGAGTGTGACATGGAGTTCAAAATATTGGATACCAATCTCCTCCTAGAAACATGATTGGAGGCATTTTTTTGCCCACTGCTGGAGTCTGAGATTGCTCGTGCTGAATGGGCACTTCCTGCAATCACCTAGCCATCTGCTATCATATGCTGCAGCCATACTTAGCCCATGACTTCAGAATCGGCTCCAACTCTCTACTGGCACAATCAACCTTGCTCTCAAATATTTGCTCCTCAGTTGGCACAAGGTTGATCCATCCCAATCTCCACTAATTACTAGCAGCTACCTTGTATCATTCGTCTCCATGCAGGGTTCTATGCTAAATAGAAGGGGAGATGGAGCAAATAGAAGCATATCCTAAGCCTCTTACTTGTTGCTGACTGAGGCACCAACTACATCCTTCATTTCATCCTCAGCACATAGTGCAGTCTATACGTTGACTTGCAACGTTTCCATCTAATGACACGTGTATCTGTGGAATTCTTCCCAGCAAGAATTATAACTAGAAATAAGAGATGTCATAACTTCTTCCCGAATGCTACTAGCATTACAATAAAAAGTCCCTGATATTCAAAAATGTTACGAATTCCAGAAACTACAAGCAAAAGAATTCCATACCATTAAATGCTAATGGATTCAAATTCACAAATTAATATCACTGTAAATATAATGTGACACATAATTACTGATTGAGCTGGTAGTTCACTCATATGACAGACAAATAAGACTATAAATTACATAAGCCTTGATCCTCAACTGCTACATCGAGTTTCCCAGAACTAGCTATTGTCCATGTTATTCAGCCTTATGAGCAAGTGTGCATAAATGAGAGATCAGCTCAAACGCAGGCATTTCCAGACGAGAAGATGCTTCATATACAGGCACATGCAGATCAGTGATCAGTGATCAGCTCAAATGTTGGCACGAGCTGATGAGAAGCAGGCACTATAGATGAGAGGTCAGCTTAGATTCTCGTACATGCAGATGACAGGCAGGCAAGTACATCAGAAGTCCACCATAGTAAGGCAATCAACCATAAAAAAATTAAAGAGCTGAATTCCAAAATACAAAAATCTATTTCATTCTGTCATCAGCGTCCATCTTCCGGACTATGGTTCTGCTTTAATATTTTTACGGATGATCTCTTGTAAGTGTGTTCTTAGCTACCATGATATTTGCTAGAATTGATACTCAGTTATCCCAATCATCAAAATGGTGCAAAATGGTAATCTCTCAAGTCCAACCAGGGCTCGTCGGAATTCATCAAAAGCCCAAGGTAAGCCTCAAAGTCAGGCCCTCAAAATAGTCTTGAAAGGAAGCTAGGCCGAAATGTTAAAAGCAAGAATTTCAAGGAAACAAGGAAATCAAGCAACCAATAACACCACTGCCAAGTCCTTCGAAAGAGAAAATCCAGGAAAGAGGGTGGCAAACGCATAACAGATGAAAATCCAGACATGCCTTGGTATCATGAATCGAAACACCCTTAGTAAGAAATGTTAATAGGCTGAACCAGCAAAGAGAACTTGTTTCCTGGGTGCAATTCCTTCAGTGTATTAGAACAGCATTAGTTTTGGATATACAATAGATAATCTGCTCAGCATCTGATCTTAACAGATAAAAGAGCATCTTATCTTAACCGATAGCATCTTACCTGGAAATGTGATGAAACATTGCCCCTTCATTTTCCCATTTCGCATGAGCCGGAAAATAATATGTTCACCAGGTCTTTGATAACGTATGAAAAGGGCCACCAAGTCTGCCTCTTCCACCTTTGGATTCAAATTCTTAATATACAGGACCTGGGGAAAAAAGTTCAAGCTGCTTATGACAAAAAATAGGCACTTCTGATGGTTCAAGTTTATGGTTGCCCATGGATTCCCTCACCTCCTCAAGACAACAAAATTTCAGTCAAAGAGAATAAAAATGAGAGACTCCAACAAAGAAGAGGTTTCAAGACCTAACAGGATCCTGAAGAAACAAATTCAGCAATCAAAGAAAAGTATATTACATTAGAAGGTATCCCAGGTGAGTATTTAGAAAACATGCCACCATTCCACTCCTTTATCTCAGCAACAGTGAGCCGATTGGAGCAAATATCTTTTTCAGGAATCTGAGAAAGTTCCATTGTGTCTGAGATTTTTAAATTGTTTTGAATACATACGGCGTTTCCAATTTTACTTGTAGATGCTTCGGCCATCAACTGTTCGTCGGTGTCACTTTTGATTGTCTCCTGCCTTCTTTCTTCCAAGTATGTGTGCAGATCCAGCACAGCTGGAGCAGGAGAAGCAAAAACCTCAGCTACAGTTCTTAGTACTGCTCCAGAATTAGCTCGTGCACGCTCCTGCATTTGAAACACATTCAATGTTTCCTTTAACAACTCTCCTCAAGCTTAAAGAAACAGCTGATGAAATGCAAATTCGAATTACACTTAAATCTTGGAACAAAAATTGTTGTGCTGATTTAGTAAGCTACTGGTATCTAGACACAGTAGGGACCCTTCATGTATTTGGATATGCAACCAGCTTCAGCAGGCTGGAAGTTTCAAATCCTGAAATCAGACTTAAGGTTTGATACTACAGCTTAATAAAAGGGAAGAAAACACTTTTTAGCACAAATTTTCCAAACACTCTTTAGCACAAAACTGTAGCATGTGAAAAGAGCATCTTAAAGAGCGGCTCGGAAAAGCAGTCTGAAGTGTTCATATGCTCTAAACTTAAACCATAGAAATTCTTAACCAGGACATTACTGAATCTCAAAAACCATAGAAAAGGTCGGGCCAACGGTCCAATCTAAATTTGTTAACATTATCCTTATTACAGTGAAGAGCATTGAACTCAAGAATTTTTTTTTTTTAAATTTGCATTAAAAGCAAAAAGATATAGAATGATGGATGCCAGAATCTTGAGAGACTAGGCGAACTCCATCAGGGAATGAAAGCTATCCAAACTCTTTGTCCTGTATTCATGTATAGATAGGCTCTAAAGATGTTTTGATGCTGTCCCTCATGAAATTCTTCATGAAAGAGGCTCACAGCAGCCAAAATGTGAGTTCACATCATTAATAAATGCATTCATATCATGCAATTGTTTTCTATATCTCTCTTATAAAATCTCACAAAAAAAACTCAAACAATTTCATAGTGAATCAAGTGCAAAGAACATGCTCCACAATTATCACTATCATGAGTTTTTCAAAATTCTTGAGCTTACCTCTGGAGTGGTACCCTTGCAAAGCTCGCTTTGTTCAACAACTCCCAGGAGTGGCTTTCGACAAGTGATACCTACAAAATAGAAGACAATATCAATAACAAGTATCATGCTCAAAATATTAACAAATCTCTCATTTCGTTATGATGCTTCCACAATCCTGAAATGCTACAGCTGTTCATAAGCTTATGTATATCAGCAAAATCAAATGTTTATGCAATAGGATACAAGTAAACAAACAACCAAGGATGGAAATTGAATAAATGACAAGCTTTATTGATGAGCCAAAAACAAAGTGCAACGGTGATGCCTACATTGCATATGCCACCACCAAAGAGTCATCTACTAGATTGCTAACTATCTCAAAACACTACTACGGGTACAAGCACCTCAAGCTATATCACTCCACGAACCTATCCGCTAGCATGGAGATGTGATTATACTTTTCCTCCCACCTACTTCCACTTCTCTCATGCAAGCTCTACGAACCTACTTCTTGCTCCTTTGACTCCCACCACCTTGTTGAACTCATTAACTAACTTGTAATTGAAGTGTGTCATTCACAAGTTCACAACCCGAACCCACTTGGTATTGTCCTATAATGTAGGAATAACTTATAATATGGATCAAAGCTCAACTCAATGAGCTATATACAATGATACCAAGAATTGTAGCCATGGAACATGCTACAAAAAGTGGACCTTAAGTAATATGATCTTATCTAAGAAACTAGTTAGCTTTTGTGGATGTCGAAACAAATCATGATTTTTGGTACAAAGATTCTAAAGATCACATCTTTAAGCAAACCATATCTTTCCTATGGTATTGCTAATTTTGAGGAATATCAACGTCATTCTCGACGTATTCATCATCCTGAACTCATTGGGGTTAGTGATATCTAACCTCGAGAAGAAGGAAGCCAAGTGGGATTCGGTGAGAATTAGACCTTAACTACAATTTAATTATACTTGAACCAAACTATGACCTCGAGTTAGGAACTAGATAACAATTAGTGGACAACTAGTCTAGAGTCTAGACATGCATGTGGGAGTCAGTTGAATTAAACTACTTAAGCTAGGTAACCTAGGTTGCAGCTATATAAGCAAGTGCAAGACATCATATTAGGAAAGTTGATCATTGAGGCCTAAATTGTTGTATAAGCTCTTGGCGATTGCCCAAACTAGGCCTTGGTGGTATGAGATGTCAGGATTACTTTCCAATGGATGTATCAATGTTGCTAATGCAAACTCCCAAGCAGAAGTTTGTGACACAATGGTTGAGTGGCGAGTCATATGTCTAGACTCTTCCAAATCTAGTTATACTCATTTGATCTACGTTGGGTTAGTCCTCAATGTGCCTCGCCTTTCCACTATGACATCTTGCAATAATTTGCATCATCATATGCATTTTTGCTGCACATCTCACTTTAAATATTATCTTAATGAAATTCATTTTGGCTCTCAAGTTGTGGCATCGTATTTTGGAAAAAAAATTTAAGGCATCTTCTGACATATTCATTTTTGTGCATCATCTTTTGAGACGAGCTTGGACCTTTGATAGGAATAGTCGACTGAGAAAATTTGAAGTTCAATATGTCGGAAGAGTCGGATGAGTCAGCTATATGGGCTTTGCCTTTTCCTTTGAGGTCGATAAACTGATCTTCGATGAAGATGACATCTCGTCTAGTGAATACCTTCGACTCGATCGGATTAAACAACTTGTAAGCTTGGTTTGAAGTAGTGTAGCTGATGAAAATACATTTTATACTCTGGAAGTCGAGCTTCTTCCTAAGATCATGAGGAATTTGCGCATAATTTGTACATCCAAAAACTCGTAAGTTCTATTTCAGCCAACTAGTACTGCTCATGTCTCATCAGTACCCAGCATAAGTTGCTATCTAGTCCAAAAGAATTTAGATTCTCTTGGGTACACCCAATGTTGACTAAGAAGCAAATGACAACCAAAAAGGAGAATTTAAGAATAAAAATGAAATGCAAAAATATAATACAATAAAAATGGTGACCATAATACCTAAATAAGGGTTACCAAGGCACAAACAAAATACAAAATATTAGAAACAAAGCATGCTTGTTACCTTTTCACTTTTTTGCTTTTTTCAATTCTATACTTGATCATCTTAAACATACCAAAAGTTAGAACACCAAAGACAAAACTATTAGATGTTGAAACGGTTGAATATCTCTTCATGATTTTCCTGAACATTTAACCATTATGGAGTAACAACATAATTAAACTACTTAATGGGTATACAAAAGCAACTCTGTTGGTATAGATATGAGAAAACCTCTAGAATTGAGAAGAGATTCTCCAAATTTGAATGAATCAAAATATTTGAAGAAAGATGAGGCATGCGAATTATGTTAGCGTTATTGTATTATAATTTATTGCCACAACCTTTTATCAGAAATTTCAACAAATAAACTTGACCAAGCATGGCTTATAGAAAGGTCCAAAAAGCTACACTTATCAACACTAGGCTCTAGATATACAATTAAGTTCAAATGACTCTTCAGGATGGATTCCTCCACCAAAAACATTAAGATTTCATATACGAAGCTACCAAAATCAGGAAGATCGAGAACACATAAGTCATCAATGTATCTTCTAGCATGGGTTAGTTTATGGGATAATATGGGACAAGTACTACAAGAAACTAATCTTTGCATAAATTCGTATTTATAAGAGAAACAATTGAACAACACAATTAGTATCCAAAGAGAATTGCCTAGAGAAGTGTGCAAATCATCCAAAAGGAAGTGCAGCCAAGAACAAACATCATCAACTTCAACAATTCCAATGAATTTTTCTTCTTTGAATCGATATCATGATTTTTGTTCATATGTCACCTAAGCTCAAAATGCAGAGTGATATTTTCACCTTTCAAATATTTGTATCAAGTGTCCTTTAGTTATTGCAAGAAAAATCTCAAACTAGCTTATCGATAATAAACCTCAAAGCTTTCAAATTGAATGTGGTGTATAATGTCTTGAAGTCATAGGTTTGAAGAAGCATAGGTTGAGTTTTTACTATTGTACAACTTATCCCATGAAGTTTTTTTCAAACAGATACACAACATGAAATGACAAAATGTTATGAAACTTACAAAAAAGAACTTCCGCCTTACTAGAAAATGCAATATTGAGTATTAGAAGGTGGAAGAAATGATACTTTCTTCAAATTCGAAGTCACATGATTTAGAACTTTAGCAGCGAATTGCAATTCGCTAGGTCTGCGATTCGCAAACCGCGCTTCTGCGAATCGCGATTCGAACCCAGAAAAAAAAAAAGATTGGAAAAATAGCTTATGGCTGAAACTTTTTTAGGGGAGCAATGGTCACCAGCGTTTTGCCTCCCAGAAGTGCAGTAGATAGGGCACAAACAAATCTTATTTTCAGAAGCTATTTGGTTGTTATTTGCTATGGTTCTCAGTAAATGTTAATGCTAAGGTTTGGGCTAAATAATGGGCCCTTATTGGCATGCATTTGGACTACGGGGGGGGGGGGGGGTTTGCAAGGGAGGCAGCGCCCCCCGAAGCAAAAAGCGAGGTACAATTGCTCTACAGTTCTTTGTCTCTGTCCCACTGGAACCATCTGTGATCGTAAAGAACAGGCTAGAGGTTAGTTTTGAATTTTTATCCTTGACAGAACCCAACATGGATTAATGCACCTGAATTGGACCATCCTGTACACAAAACATTCGGCAAACCACACAGTAATAATGCTCTTAATTAGAGCTTTCATTTGATACCCATATGGCCCAAAAAAAAAATTTTAAAAAAAAATGATACCTGAATTTTTCCGAATCGCGATTCTGAATCGCAGTGCATCTATGCTTTAGCTTTCCATTCCGATGACAAACAACGGACTTTGAAAGATTCTTCAATATGGTTAATGAGCTTATTGATGCTCTTAGTTATCAGAGAAGAATAGATGTAATTGAAATAACAATGTGACCCAAAGAAGGATCACAAAACTTAGAATAAATGGAATCACCACAAGAAGAAGGGCCATCTTTTTCTTTTTTAAATATCTCAGCTGATATCATCATATGCCATAATTAAAGGCTTTTTTGTCCTATAGTTTCGACATATTTCCAAGTAACCATTGGATGATTCCGAATTCTCTTCACAATAGGAGCATTGGCATTCATAGCTTCAAGCTTTCCAAGAATATAGCTGAAACTAATTTTGTCGAGATTGGGCGTAAAAATTGTGATGAGTAGATCTTTACTAGAAGTAAAAAAATTATATTTAACATTAGCTCTGAATTTGTTGAAGAAGCTTAAAAGAACTATTTAAGTCGATAAAAGTGAGAGCTTGATATACCAAGATCTTGAAAAGAAACGCTTTCTAAAGTGTATAGCAACCAAAAAAGGTTCTCGAGATTGTATCCACTATACATGTCAAGACAGAACTTACCCAAAGAGATAACACAATCCAAATAAAGCAACATTCTTTTTTAATCCGTATAAGCAAACGTTCTAGAAATAACATTAATAGGGAGATAAATCTTAGGAGGATTAAATCTAGGGCAAAGAGTACAATGGGAAGATAAAGGCATGATCATAGCTTGTGAAATGTAGCAGTTTGAAGGAGAGGGTAATTGATGTGATACAATCTTCCAAACTTTCAAGGCATTGTGAACTTTTGTGCAAGATTCTTAGGTTTAGAGTGGGATCTCCACAGCATGTAAGTTCTTTCGGCAATGTTTCTCCTCTTTTGTAACTTGGACTTGACCTCTAGTTCATCAACATGATTTTCTTTAGTGCCTTTGGTTTTTCTCAACCAAATCAAACCAATTTCATAAAACATTGGTCTATATGTGTTTCTTTTTCTCCTTTTCTAAGCGAAACAATAGAAAAAGTAAGCTTCGATTTACAAGTAACAAGGGCATATTTCCCAATCAAATTCATGAAACGTTATTAATTAACCATAAATGAATATAAACTTGGTTAATTTGGTTGGATTCCTCACCGTCATCAGAAAGGTGGGCAATTGCTTGCAGTCTTCCTTTACCTCTCAGCAAGGAGGCTTCTAACTCTTTGGCATGTCTTCCCATCTTTTGTTGCATGATTTGAGCACTATTTTCTATACATTCCTTCTTGAATTCACTAATAGACTTTGATTCCAAATGTAAGCTTTGTAGAAATGTAGGATTAGCTCCATATCTCTTGCGTTTTTCCTTTATCTGAAACAAATGTTGAAGAAGATGATGCACATGAAAAAGAGTATGAAGATTTGAAACCTTGGTAGTTGCTTGATAAATAGAACTAAGCCAACAAGTAACGTTGGTATTATCTGTTATCACGTTGGTAATGAAAGCATTATCCTTATCTCTTTGTGAAATTTCAATATATCCAGATTCACAAATTCAATTTGAGAGGTCAATAATGTCATGGAATACAACTTATGACAAATCATACATGTAGCAAAAAAAGTCAAAAAAATCATATCAAGCTAACACCAATAAGAATAAATTAGCTAGCCAGCAATACCTATAATATTTATTTGACACTTACTGGTTGTTTGCTTGCTATTGGCCCCTAGAAGTAGGGTGAATAACTTAACCGTAGGATCCTCAAAACTGGGCAACCACATCTTTAAGTAGTTAAATAAAGATTTAGGTTAGGGCCCAGAGACTGTTGAATTTAGGGTTACCTTAAAATTTTAGACTAACATTATGCTCGAGGTAAAATCAAACAAGAGACCATGTGCTTAATTAGTTTACAGAATTAGGGAAAAAGTTACGAGAGAGAGAAAATTGTGCTGGGGTTAATAAAAAATTTTAGGCCAATGTTATTGTTGGGACAAAATTTAAAGTACCGACTCGCAATAACCAAGATGGGGTTAGCCTTGTCATCTTCTTTGGACTCAACCCAATCAAATTAGCCATTGTTTAATTTGTTGAGAATCTTAATATTTATAAACTAAACGTTCAATGATTTGGCAAATACTAAAAATAGGCCTTTGCGCCTCATTATTGTTGGTTCATTGATTACAAAACTACTCTTAGCTTAGATCAACTTGACTTAAACCTAGAAATGCTTGAATTTACATAACCTTAACGTTATTTTGAGCAATATACTCATGGGAGATTTTCTCCTTTCTACTGTTCTACATTGATTGATCAATAGACTCACGATCTTCTTCTTACTGTGTTTTATTGAATCTTCATCTATGTAGGGTCACTGGTGTTGTGATGAGTTAGCTTAGTTTTTGAAATTTCCCAATTGCTTGTTCTTGTACCACTGTTCTCTACAATGGTCAACTTTTCAATCTAAATAGATCTTAGTTGGTTAAAATAGTAAAATCTTCCTCTTGAGGTCAATCATAGCCAGCAAAGCCTTATTACCAAACTCAATTATAAATAGCAAGGCAATATAAATTC
Organism: Diphasiastrum complanatum; assembly: GCA_029204225.1. NCBI lineage: Eukaryota > Viridiplantae > Streptophyta > Lycopodiopsida > Lycopodiales > Lycopodiaceae > Diphasiastrum > Diphasiastrum complanatum. The sequence continues at coordinate 52,646,572 of CM055092.1, read as the reverse complement.
TTGATTTTCAAATTTTGAAAAAATTTTAGGATGTTCGTTTCCTATAATAAGATGCTTCTATTGCACTTTACATCTACATTCAATTCACTACAAGTTGACTCATGCCCGTTCATAGAGATCAGAGACTGCGCTTCACGCATAGTCATGTTGCAGCTCGAGCTATCCAACCTATCCATAGGAGACACACATCACACCCTCCTAGACGACGTCAGCAGCTACTAGAGGTCCTCCAATGTTGCAGCTTGTATCACATCCTTCTATAGCATCAGCAGGACAGGACATGATGATAGTACTATACCTCCCTCTTGACATTCAGTTGTATCTATGTGCCTACACATTTCATCGCATGTATTTCAATTTCAGTTTAGATATGATGTTTTCATTATTGTTTCGGAGACATTTCATACACTCCCACTGTTACCACATACTTAT